>CM066040.1:274623865-275116365 GCA_033557465.1 Ichthyophis bannanicus | reverse complement strand
AGAAATGTCTTATTGAATAAAAAAAAAGTCTAAAAATCTGAAAGAGTGAAAGTCATATTTTGCATCAATTTCTTTCTTGGAGCAGATTTCACGGCTACAACTTTCAGGAACCACTTTCAGGCCGCCCCAGAAAATGCAAACATGTAATTTAGATTTTATCTAAGTCCTACTTAGTGAGAAAATTATGGCACTATTATTCCTTGTAGTTGATACCGTTTTTAACTGGAGAATTCAATATGGTAGGAAAAAGGACATAAATACTGGTTAGCCAATATGACACACTCATCCAACATCTGTAGTGGATGAAGGACGGTTTCAAGGTCATGAGAAGCCATGCTCATGGGAAGACAAGCAAATTATGCCAAGGGAAACATGTTTTTAACAGAGAAAAGTGGCAAAGATTTTGTGAGACACAGACACCTGAGATAAGTCAGCCAGTCAATGTTTAAGAAACTGTATTTAATCTATTACAAGATATAGGCAATAGTGAGTAGGTAGTCAAAAGATGAAAAGGGAAAAAAAGGCCTGCAGCTTAAATCTGACCTTCAGTTTCCAGAGCTCACCATAAAGACTATCTGTAGATGACGTGTTTTTGTAACATGGTTAGTGGTGTAGAAGACAGCGATTTCAAGGAGTCTGTCACAAACCGCTGTATCAAAGGAACAAGACAAGAGAGATGCTTCAGACAGTTCAATAAGATGCCAGAATTAAACGATGTGAGGCTGAAAGACCTCGTTCTTCATTAATAGCAGCATTAAGGGATCGTGAAATGTTGATACATGCCAGGGAAGTGTTTTTGGGTGTCATTAATTTGAAATTGTATCAAATGGGTTGCTGAGCAGTCCTGGTCACTGGTGTACAGGGAGCATCCTTAGTACATTTTAACATTAGGTATTCGCACCCTCACCACCCCGTCAATCACCTACCTCAACCATTCGTTCCAACAAAACAAACACCAAACCCAAGGTAGTGGCAGAACTTGGCTGCAGGATTAACTCTTAATCACTTTACAATTGCTCAGTTAGTCAATGTATTGATTTTTCTCCTAATTGGCTTCAGGTGCAACTAGAAGGTAACATCCTAGTCGTCCTGATATAGCCCCTCAGTCCTCTCTTAAATACTGCCTAAACACCCAAAGCTGTGACAACTCTCATAAAATCCCCAACTTCCACAGCAAACATCCACATAAAAGTCAGTCAAACGAAGCCAGCCACTTCCCCCAATGGGATGGAAGGGTGGGTTAAAAATCACCTGCCCATCTCTGTGGTCTCAAACGCTGCCTCAACAGCCTGCTCACCCAAAAAAGGTATAAACTTCCTAAGCCACCCCCCCCTCCTCCTTTCAGCTCTTATTTACCTTTCCCCTCTTACCTCCTAATCTCACCCCTCTGCCCTTCTCCTCTACTACCTCCCACCATCCCCATAGTGATCAACTCAAGTGGGAGCTCTGCTTTGATATGTGACCCTTCCTGATTCCTTTGAGGGAGGTGAACGACAACTATGACAACAACAACGTTCCTGATGACCAGAAGTGGTGTCAGAGGGGCAGGGATGCTTAGAACTAGAAATACGTAATAGGATGACATTAAATACATGTGTATTGCTACTACATACAACTGGAGCAGCTATTTCAAAGCACTAGACATAAAAAATACCTAAAAGATGTTTCTGCTTTTTGTTTTTCCTTTAATACCTACTAAGTTTATATTACTGTTCAATGTAAATAGTTGAATTCTATTGTTCTATGTAAAATGTATACAAACTGTGTACAAGACTGTTAACCTGTTATATGTAAACCGCCCTTGATCTCTGGAAGGGGCGGTATAAAAGAAATAGTTAAATAAATAAATAAATAAATAAATAAAATTTAAAAAAAAACAAAAAACAGTGTGGCATCACTCGGCAATCTCGCCTAAAGTGGTCAATTAGGCAGCAACGCCACTAAATAGTTTAATTTCCTCTTAGAAGGCAAAAATAAAAAATGGAGAATTAAGAACATTAAGCCCCTGATCCCTCATTCTAAGCCCTGGTCAAAATGAGCACTTTTATAACACTTGTGCGTGCTTCTGAGGTGGAGCAAAAGGTGCATCTTTTTAATTATATATGTATCTCTTTGTAAAATGGGAAATACATAATTTTTCAGTCCACCCAAACCTATCCAACAGATCCCCCCTTCGAAACTCTGCATCCCAGGCATCTACACATCCAAGGCTTTCTAAAAATCACTATTTACACGTGTGGTCAATCTACATGTATAAGTGTCACTATTTATACCTTGGGGTTGTCTTTCATTCCTCTCTCTCTCCTTCTCCACACACATCCATCTGATAGCTAAGACCTGCCCAAGGTCACAAGGAGTGCCAATGGGAATCTAACTCTTCATCTTCTGGGTAGTAGACAGTTGCTCTAACCATTAGGCCCATATATCTAGATAAATAACTGGGGCTATTTCTCTCCTCATAGTTAGTAAATAAAAACAAAACAAAACAAAAAAAAGGAATAAAGGTGATACCTTTATACTGGACTAACAAATCATTTTTTGACTACTTTTGGTGGTTAAAACCGTCCTCAGGCAGATATCTAGGACAACATATATATAAAAGAAAAATTGCACATCATTCCTTTAACAGGATTGTTCTAGAAGGTATAGTGTTGGGCTTATTTTTGTTGAACTATCAAACTCTCAGGTAGGGAGCATGTAAGAAACCTGAAAATTAATTGAAGGAGGTGCTAGACTGAAGCTTTGCCTAGAGCACCTAATACCCTTTCACCAGCCCTGATCATAGCCAACCCAAATTATCTCTGTTTCACCTTGCTGCACCTTTCGCCTGGAACAAACTACTTGTATCTGTATGTCAGGCACCTTCTCTGACCCTTTTCAAATCCAGGCTGAAAACTCACCTCTTCACTGCTGCTTTTGGATCTGGACTCACCTGATCTCCTCGTTTCTTTACCTTTCCCCCTTGTTTTATCCCTGTCTATACCTGCTGTGTTGTCTGTCTTGATTAGATTGTAAGCTCTGATGAGCAGGGACTGTCCCTTACAGACTGTGCAGCTCTGCATATGACTTGTAGCGCTATCCTCACATAGCCATCTGATAGCTAAGACCTGCCGTTTCTTTCTCTATAACATCAGCAAAATCCGCCCTTTCCTTTCTGAACACACTACTAAAACGCTTATCCACTCCTTAATCACCTCCCGTCTTGACTACTGTAACCTACTCCTTGCTGGTCTCCCTTTGAATCATCTCTCTCCCCTTCAATCTGTTCAACACTCTGCTGCGCGGCTAATCTTCCGCCAGCCTCATCATGCCCATATTACTCCTCTTCTCAAATCACTTCATTGGCTCTCTATCTGTTTCCGCATCCAGTTCAAACTTCTCCTGCTGACCTATAAATGCATTCACTCTGCAGCTCCTCACTACCTTTCTTCTCTTATCTCTCCTTACAACCCCCCTCGGGAACTCCGCTCTTCTAGCAAACTGCTTCTATCTGTGCCCTTCTCTTCTACTGCTAACTCCAGACTTCGCTCCTTTCACCTTGCTTCACCGTACGCCTGGAACAAACTACCTGTGTCTATACGCCAGGCACCTTCTCTAACCCTCTTCAAATCCAGGCTGAAAACTCACCTCTTCGCTGCTGCGTTTGGATCTTGACTCACCTGATCTCCTTTTTCTTTCCCCTTGCTTTATCCCTGCCTACACCTTCTGTGTTTGTCTTGACTAGATTGTAAGCTCTGATGAGCAGGGACTGTCTCTTGCATGTCTGCACAGCGCTGCGTACGACTTGTAGCGTTATACAAATGCTCAGTAGTAGTTTTCAAAAATTCCCTTAACAGGAGCCATGGAAAGTTAAAGAGAGCCCATAATGCCCAACCACAATAGATGAGCTGATTCTAGGGCTGACCCAAAGATTTCTGCCGCGTCAGGTAGAAACCCCACTGTGCTGCTCCCCTTCCCCCCGTCACTGCCTCCTCTGCCAAAATTTATCTTCTCATCTTGTGGGGGGGGGGGGCAGTGGGCAGCAGCAGCAGCAGCTACATGACTGAATATTTTGAAAGCAGCAGCTTTGTGCCACTGCTTTGGTGCGCCAGCAGGCCATGTGCACACTCCTTGCCTGCCCCTCTGACAGAAGCTGCATTAGAGGGGGGCAGAAGCAGTAGACCATGGTTTTAAAGCCACAGATGCTGTGGGCACCAAGAGGCAGCATAAAGGCAATGCTTTAAAAAAAAATCCAAGGTATACCGCCCAACAAGGCCCAACGCCCTAGTCAGCTGCTTGGGCCACCTAGTGGATGAGCAGGCTCCAGCTGATTCAAATATATCTGGATGAAGAAGCAAGCTGTTTCTGTTGTGTGAAGTGAATTTGAAGCAAAGATCTAAACATGCCAAACACGGAGCTTCCTAAAGAACTCCAGGATAAAAAAGCATTCAGAGGTGCAGATTGGAAGATAAGAAAGTTTCATTGTGTCTGAATATAAATTGGGGCAGCAGTTTGGAATTACCAAAACATTGCCTTAATCATGGTATCCCTCCAGAGTCAGTGACCATGGAATAAGGTAACGGCCTAAGATTATTTTAAAAGTACTATAGAAGTCTTTGGCTGAGACCAAGGAAAAATGTTGACTGTCAACATTTTTAAGTTCACTCCACAAACATGGTCTGTTATGGTAGAGTGGCAAGAAGGAAGCCACTTCTGAAGAGCTATATGGATGTGCTGTATAGTGTTTGAAAAGAAGGATACACTGCATGCATGTGGGAAGAGGTTCTATGGTCTGATGAGATCAAAGTGGAAATTTTTGATCTGAAAACCAAGCGATACATATGGCTCAAAACAAGCCCAGCACATTATCTTGCTAGTAGAAGCCATCCAGGAAGCATGGTAGCGGCAGAGCACCATTAAACTGTGGAGATGCTTTGCAGCAGTGGCGGACAGATCCTGGAGGAAAGTTTGTTCCATTGATCTGGGACTGGAGACAAGATTCACCTTTCAGCAGGACAAAACCATTAGCAAAGCAGAAAATCAGGAAACATAAGCTATTTATGGTCATGAAAGATGATGTATCAATTATAATGAACGTTAAACCTTAAAACTCGACAGAGGTGCTCAGCAAGAAGTGAATGTCCTCAAGTGGCCCAAGCAAAGTCCTGATTGACTTCAATAGCAAATCTGTGGCAAGACTTGATGACTGCAGTCCACGTGGGATCCCTTGATAACTTTAAAGAAAGTCAAGAAGAATCGGCAAGAAACTACACCATTCCTCTGTGCAAGTTGGTAGACATGTGAAGGATCATTTTAAAGATGCGCAGATAGCGCATGTTATGGGTTTATGTGAGCGAGGCTGGTGCAAGGAGATGAGGCACCCTAGGCAAACGTCATCCCCTGTACCAGCCTCCCCCCAACAGCTGCAGTAATAGCCACAAACAGCCCCAAGGCATTGACCTTCAAGCTTTGGCACCGTAGGGCTGTTTGCTTACGCTACTGATGTTCGATGCCGACTTCCTATGCTAATGGGAATTCAGCATCGGGAGTTGGAGAGGGGTGGAAGCAAAGGGCCCCATGGTGCCAAAGCTTGAAGGTAAGTGCCACAGGGCTGTTTCAAGCCATTGCCACTCCTAGAGGGTCAGCGCTCTAGGTGACTGCTTGGTTTACCTAATGGTAGCACCAGTCCCGTGTCTGGGGCCTATTTTATAAAGTGAAACACACGTGTACTTTGCTTTCTACACTAGAGGCATAAAGATGCACCTCAATCTACTCCGAGTAGTTACGCTGCTCTAGAGCGGGTGTCTTATGCCCCCCCGATTATTTAGAAACACATCTAAGTTAAAGTTCCGCCTGTGCTCTAACCAAGCCCCGACCCTGTTTTCACACCCAAATTGAAAGTACGCACAGTAGGACTTATATGCACGCGCTTGCAGAATAGCAGCTGCCTAAAGCAAGCAAGAGCCCATTCACACGTGCAAGTCCTTGTGCACATGACACGCGCATAACTTTCTGTGCATCCTATAAAATTACCCTCTACAGGTCGCCTAGGTGAGGATGCCAAGGTGGTGCCTATTTTAGGTCTATTTTATAAAGATACGTAAGTGCCATGGAGCCCCATTTCAGATAGAATTTCTATTTGTGTAAACCGCTCTGAATGCTTGAAAAGGACGGTATAATCAGGAACAATAAACCATAAATCATAGTGCATTTGGGAGATAAGAGACATCTAGGTGTGAATGTGGAGACATGGGGCAGTACTTTTCAAAAAGTCTCTGCTCAATGCAGAGTCTTTTGTAAAACATATAAATGGGACTTGCTGGTGTGCACATGGATTTGCCGCTACACACTGCGGAAGGAGCCTTTTTAATCTACACATGGGAAAACCAATTGTCACAAATATGGCAGCTTCCAGATGGAAGTGGTGATTTTCACAACTTCCCTGTGCACGTGCCGACACTTTCACGTCTAGCCAGGCCATTTTACAGATAGAGATATGAGGAAAATAACACCTTAATCCGTCATGTAAGGCTCTGGCTTCAAACAGTTTTTAAAAATTGATCAAATGCCTCAGAGCTGGTGTAAACCCAATCAAAAAAATGTTGCAATATACTTGGATTCCCTTTGTAAAATGGGTAATGTACATTTTTGGCCTGCCCAAGCCATGTCAAACCATGCCCTGCTTAAAATTTTGTGTGGTGTGGATCTCCATGTGTAAATTGCGGCTTTCTGAAATTGTATGTACATGGGCATTCCATTCTACGCATGTAAATGCCACTATTTACATGGAGGTTTCTAAAATAACCTCCCATGTGCCTTTATAAAATACCAACTCCTGCAGAAATTGTGAAAGCAACTACAAATATTTGTGCGCAAAGTATATTACACACGATGGGACCGATATTTGGTGGCGGTAGCGGCTCGGTGCTTTTAAAACGCCCACCCACTGCCACTTTAAATCAACATAGATATTCAGCAGCAGAACATATCCTGCATCTGGTGTTAAATATCTTGATTCGCTAGACAGCAGAGTCATTTTCTGGTTAACAGCAATATTCAGTTACTAATCAGTTAGCGAAAACTGGTTAAAATGAGGATGGCTATTGAGATGATCTAACTTTGATCAGTTTAGTTACCCGGTTAGCAGCTGAACGGCACTTCTGATTGGATAGCACCAGCATTGCCCCTGAACCACCCACAGACAGCCTCGATATTAATCAGGCTTTTTTTTTTTCAAGCTGTCTGTGGTGATATTCAGCGACACGATCCAGATAGGAGTCAGCATGCTTTAGCCAGTTAGCGGGTCTGATAACCGGCTAACATGCTGGGCCCAATATACTGAGGGATTAACACGGTTAGTAGACCTGCTAACTCTTAATCCCTCTATCTGGGATATTCAGCAGCACCAACACTGCGCGCTGCTGAAATCAAAGGGCGCCAAGCTGCACACACTAATGCTAACCAGTTGGCATTGGGGCCTTTCCCCACCCCTTGCAATGCAATCAGCGGCAGCTGGGGGGCAGTAGAAACCCTTGGGCCGGCCCTGTTCCTAAGCTTGTAATTTGCAACTTAGCCTGTGCTCCACCCAAATTGTACCCTAAACATACTTACACCTAAGACATGTAAAAGTACGTATGTTTTTCACGCAAATGTTGACTGACATAGGGGTCTTTTTATAAGCACCCCAAAGTTGCAGAATCAGTGACCAGAAGGAAGCGAAGGGTAGTGGTGGTTGGAGACTCTCTTCTGAGGGGTACTGAGGCGTCCATCTGCCGACCAGACTTGATGTCCAGAGAGGTGTGCTGTCTGCCTGGTGCCAAAATCCAAGATGTTACGGAGAGTTTGCCGAGACTCATCAAGCCCACTGACTATTACCCAATGTTGCTAATCCATGTTGGAACAAATGATACTGCCAGGTATACCTCGGAACGTATCAAAAGTGACTTCATGGCTCTGGGACAGAGGGTGAAGCAGTTAGGTGCACAGGTGGTGTTCTCTTCAATCCTCCCTGTTGAGGGTAAAGGCCAAGGCAGAGAGGCTCGCATCCTAGAGATGAATGCATGGCTGCGTGGATGGTGTCATCGAGAGCGTTTTGGTTTCCTAGACCATGGGATGCTGTTCCAAGGGTTGCAGAGCAGAGATGGCATCCATCTGTCCAAGAAAGGTCAACGCATCTTCGGTAGTAGACTGGCTAATCTACTGAAGAAGGCTTTAAACTAGATTCGTTGGGGATAGGTGAAGAAAGCCCCCAGGTAAGTGAAAGCCCCCAGGTAGGTGATACATTAAATACCTTTATGGAAATGGGTAACAGGGGTAACATATGGAAAGCAGTGTGTATAAATGCCCGTAGCATGGGAAATAAGATCCCTGATGTTGACGCTTTGGTGGGAGTGGCTGACTTGGATTTAGTAGCAATTACAGAAACATGGTTCACAGAAAACCATGACTGGGATGTAACTATACCTGGCTATACTTTATTCAGAAAGGACAGGGGAGGAAGAAGGGGAGGAGGAGTGGCACTATATGTAAAAACTACTATTAAAGCTTTGGAATTACAGAGCTTAAAAGGGAGAGAGGAGGCATTGTGGGTTAAACTAGAAAGAGGGAAAGAGAAATCTATTTGCATTGGTGTGATATACAGACCTCCCTCACAAGAGGAAGAGGTGGACAGAGAGTTAATTGAAGACATACGCAGCATTGCTAGGAAAGGGGAAGTGCTACTGATAGGAGATTTCAATATGCCAGATGTTGATTGGCACATTCCTGCTGCAGTATCATCTAGAAGTAAGGAGATCCTGGATTCCCTACAGGGAGAACTATTCAGGCAATTGGTAAGAGACCCCACACGTGAAGGGACCATACTGGACTTGGTGCTTACCAATGGTGAACGTGTTTCTGATGTTGTAGTGGGAGATCATTTTGCATCCAGTGATCACCAGATGGTGTGGTTCAGTATTAGGACTAGGGCTGTTAGAATCCATTCCAAGGTGAGGATCTTAGACTTTAGGAAGACTAACTTTGCAAAGATGGGCCAATACCTCAGGGAGTCGTTAGTGGGATGGGAACAGCTGGGGGATGTAGAAAAACAGTGGGCAAAACTGAAAGGGGATATTTTAAGGGCAACCAACCTTTTTCTTAAAATGGTAAATAAAGGCAAAAGGAAAAGGAGACCGCTATGGTTTTCGAAGGAAGTAGCTGAAAAAGTGAAGAAAAAGAGGGAGGCCTTCATGAAATACAAGAGATCACAGAGAGAGGAAGACAGGAATCTGTATTTGGAAAAACTTAGAGAAGCTAGCAAAGTAGTCAAGAAGGCAAAGATTCAAAAGGAGGAGGAAATAGCCAATGCAATAAAATGGGGGGATAAGACATTTTTCAGATATATTAGTGAAAAGAGGAAGGGCAAAAGTGGTATTGTCAGACTCAAGGGTGCAGGGGGGGAATATGTAGAAGCTGATAAGGATAAAGCAGAATTGCTTAACAAATATTTTTGTTCTGTGTTCACAGATGAAGAACCAGAAGCAGGACCTCAGAAAACACCCACAAATAGGAACAGAAGCGAGGGGCATCTTGAACAATTTTCAGAAGACTGTGTTCGTGAGAAACTAGCTCAACTTAAAGTAGACAAAGCAATGGGACCGGATGGGATACACCCTAGAATACTGAGGGAACTTGGGGACGTTCTAGCAACTCCACTGACTGACCTTTTCAATCCCTCGTTGGAGTCGGGAGTGGTGCCAAAGGACTGGAGAGAGGCTCATGTGGTGCCTTTACACAAAAGTGGAAGTAAGGATGTGGATGTGGTTGAAAACTACAGGCCGGTTAGTTTAACTTCGGTGGTGAGTAAATTATTGGAAACGCTGCTGAAAGAGAAAATAGTGAGGTTTCTGGAGTCCAGCGGATTACAGGATCCGAGGCAGCATGGATTCACCAGAGGCAGGTCTTGTCAGACAAATCTGATTGATTTCTTTGACTGGGTGACCAAGGAGCTGGACCGAGGGAGAGCTCTAGATGTGGTGCATTTGGATTTCAGTAAAGCCTTTGACACTGTTCCTCACAGGCGACTTATAAACAAACTGAGCACCCTAGGGATGGACCCTAAAGTTACTGCTTGGGTTAGAAATTGGTTGGGTGGGAGGCGACAAAGAGTACAAGTAGATGGAGCTCACTCCAGAAGAAGGATGTTACCAGTGGTGTGCCCCAGGGATCTGTCCTTGGTCCGATTCTTTTTAACATCTTTGTTAGTGATATAGCAGAAGGGCTGTCGGGTAAGGTTTGCCTCTTTGCAGATGATACCAAAATCTGCAATAGAGTAGACACCCAGGAAGGAGTAGATAACATGAGGAGGGATCTAGCTAAGCTTGAAGAATGGTCTAGAATTTGGCAGCTGGGATTTAATGTTAAAAAATGTAAGGTCATGCATTTGGGCTGCAGCAATCCAAGGGAGCAATACAGTATAGGAGGTGAAGTACTTTTGTCCACTAAAGAAGAGCGGGACCTAGGCGTGGTTGTGTCTGATGATCTTAAAGTAGCTAAACAGGTAGAAAAGGCGACGGCAAAAGCTAGAAGGATGTTGGGGTGCATACGGAGAGGAATGGCTAGCAGAAAAAAGGAGGTGATAATGCCTCTGTATAAGTCTTTGGTGCGACCTCATTTGGTTGGTTTGGTAACATTTAATCACGCGGCAGTTAATCACGCGACAGTTAATCACCGACGTTTAATCACGCAGACACTTAATCACGCGATACATAAACACACAGACACTTTATCACCAGACAGTTAATCACACACCAGGCATTTGAAGGCTACAGTCAAAGAAACAGAAGTGATAGTATTGTTTAATCTATTGATTTTAGGCGTATGGCTTACAATAAAATAATGTTTGGTGTTACATCAAAAGGCAAGGCGTCTGTCTTACACAAGCAATACGAATTTGTTAAACATCGTGAATATGAGAACGGAAATATTCAATGGCGTTGCAAACGTTACCAGAACAGCAAATGTCAGGCACGTCTAACAATGAAAAACGAAGAAGTAGTGGGCGACTGCGACCCTCAACACAATCATGACGGTAACAAGGAGAATATTTTGGCGTGACAAGCTATTGCTGAAATGAAAGAAAGAATGGGTGAAGTATCTGCTACAACAACTGCCGTCATAGGCTCTATTAGCGTGCAGCTTCAGCCAAGAGTACTGATGGCATTGCCCAAGAAAAATTTCTCTGAAAAGGACCTTGCAGCGAAAACGTCGTAAGTTAGAGTCTGAATGGAACTCATCATCCTTACCACCACCGCCAACAGATACGTCATTTGACATTCCAGCTAAATTCCAGCATATGATTTTATATGATTCTGGATCTGGCAACGATCGGCTAGTTATGATGGGCAGTAACGAGCTTCTGGATGGACTGGCCAGAGCAAAACTGTGGTTAGCAGACGGAACATTCAAGGTAGTGCCATCAATATTCTTCCAGTTGTACACAATACATTTTGAACTCGTGCCTGGTATCAACCCTGTAGCCATTTACTGCCTGGTACAAAGCAAAACGCGAGCTCAATATGATCGGATCATGGCAGCAGTCAAGGAGATGATTCCACTGGCTGCACCCGAAAGAATACTGATCGACTTTGAAAGTGCAGCAATAAGTGCTTTTAGCACAGCATTCCCAAGTGCTACTGTCATGGGTTGCTATTTTCATCTTACCCAGAGTCTTATACGTAAGGTAAACGAAATTGGTATGAAGGTCGACTATGAAAGTAATGATACCTTACGATCAGCTGTTCGTTGCTTACCGGCTTTGGCTATGGTTCCTTCAGCAGATGTCACTGATGCATTTCTGACATTAGCTGACAACATGCCAGACCATGATAAGATGCCAGAGCTTTTGTCGTATTTTGAACACACTTATGTACGAGGAAGACGACGACTAGGACGAGCTGAACATTACGGTCCAGCAATCTTTCCAATAGAAGTTTGGAACCATTATCAAACTGCGTCTGAAGGATTGGCAAGAACTACCAACTCAGTTGAAGGATGGCATTTTGGACTACAAGCACTTTTTCAATGCCATCATCCTACATTATGGACTTTCATGAAGGGAATTGCAAAGGATATGCAGATGCAAAGAACGGCATTTCTACAAGGTATATCGGGTATGCAACCAGCCGCACCCAAGAGATACACGACACTGAAACGGCGAGTGGCAAATGCAGTGGATCGATACTCCTCAAGTGAAATATTAGTTTATTTGCGTGCTATTGCACACTTGCCATATAATTAATAACGGCGAGTGGCAAATGCAGTGGATCGATACTCCTCAAGTGAAATATGTTTATTTGCGTGCTATTGCACAGTTGTCATATAATTAATATAGTGATTGTTTCGTGCTATTGCACAGTTGCACAGTTGTCATATAATTAATATAGTGATTGTTCAATAAAAACAATTTAACTTAAATAGATCTACGTGCTTCTTTGCCTGTGATTCTGTGCACGTGATTAAAAGGCGCTTGATTAACTGTCGCGTGATTAAAGGGCGCGTGATTAAAAGGCGCGTGATTAACTGTCGCTGGAAACGTCGGGTGATTAAATGTCGGTGATTAACTGTCGCGTGATTAAATGTCAGGTGATTAAATGTCCGTACACCCATTTGGAGTATAGTGTGCAATTCTGGAGACCGCACCTTCAAAAGGATGTGAACAAGATGGAGTCGGTGCAGAGGGTGGCTACTAGTGGGCTTCATTATAAAGCATATGAGGACAGACTTAAGGATCTTAATATGTACACCTTAGAGGAAAGGCGGGATAGAGGTGATATGATTGAGATGTTTAAATACCTCTGTGGCATAAATGTTCAGGGAGAGAGCCTCTTTCAATTGAAAGCAAGTTCTGATACGAAGGGACATGGGATGAGGGTGAAGGGAGATAGATTCAGGAGTGATATGTGGAAATATTTATTTACGGAAAGAGTAGTGGATCCGTGGAATAGTCTCCCAGTGGAGTTAGTAGAGATGAGGACAGTAACTGAATTCAAAAAAGCATGGGACAAACACAGAGGATCTCTAAAGGTAAAAAGGGGACTGTTGTAGTTATGGAAGGAAAGACTAGATAGGCCATGTGGTCTTTTTCTGTCATCATGTTTCCAAGAAGCATTTTTATTGTATTCTCGCAAAGACTAGCAAAAACTCTTCTACAAAATCACTCTATCATAAATGACTGTTATGGCTGCAGTCACCACTACTGAGTCAGAGGTTATGAAGACTTATTCAATACTTTTGGGTTGCTTATAGAAATATTTCAAAAAATTAAAAAATAATTCTGTAACATTGCATAGATCAGTGAAACAAACCCCTACTTTAACACAATTTAAAGTGTATTTTTAGACAGCAGAATGTTAATGCATGTACAGGCCGGCTTTTATTTATTTGTTTTTTTATTTATTTATTTCCAGTCTCTTCTATACTGCGCTATTCAACATCAGCGCGGTTTACAATAAAACATAGAACTACACATTTCCTTGGGTACTCTGTGTTTACAATGAACAGGTAATTAAAACTTGGATAACATGGGGTAACTATATACAATCTAGCAGCACGGTGGGGTTCACCTCATTGGTCTAGCCGTAGGAGTTTTGTGTTGTATCTGTGGGTGGGGCTGCTACGGCAATGTCTATCGGGTAGTACAGGAGGAAGAGGTGGTGCTTCAAGGTTTTCCTAAATTGGAGTAGGTCAGGAATTGCACAGATGTTGGGAGGTAGTGTATTCCAGCATCTGGGCGCGCAGAGTTTGATGGCCCTACCTGCTGTTGACTGGGTGCATTGGGTTATTGATTTTGGGACTGTAAGTGTATTGAGTGCCACCATTGAGTGCTTAACTATTAGGCAGATTAGGTGATTGCCTAGAGTAGCAGAGAGCAGCTCCAGTGAAGCAAACCAATACATCCCAACAGCCAGACTGCTCGAAGAGCCATCCGCTTACAATTTTATGCATTTTATGGGACTTTTTTCCAGAGGGAAAATATTGAGGTGATAATTGTTATGTTTAATGATCAAATCTTTGGAGGGGGGGCATAAGGCCAGCACCAACCCATCCACTAGGCAGACTAGGTGGCCACCTAGGGTGTCGGACCCCAGTGGGCAGCATGGCATGCTTTTTAGTGGCAGCTTTGTGCTTGTACCGAAGTGGCAGCACAAAGCCCCCATTTCCAATGCGAGGAGTCGTGTTGCCAGCAGTACCGCTGGCCCCCCCGCAGAAGATGGATTCAGGCAGCACGGCACGGTGGCAAGAGGGGGGGGCTGTCTAATACTCTTCCACCTCCTGTAAGCATGTGAAGGCTTTTACGTGGCATTAGATTCCTTGCATTCTACTAACTGGTTTTACATTGTTCATTCTGTAAATTATTAAAGTGTTGTAGTATATAGGGAGTGTAATTCTATTTTTCAGATTTTTTTAAATGACAAAAATACATTTCTACTTTCACTGCTGCGGAATGGATCAGCTATTCTGAACAAAGATGAAAAGGAACAATTTAATTCACATTTTCATAGCAAAATTATGATTTTATATCCTTATGGGTAAAGCAGTAATATATTTAGACAAAAAAAACCTCATAGCCCTGTTAAAAATATTCTCAAAAGAGAGAAGTGAAAATTTCAATTTGGCCATCGGTGTATATGAGAGGGAGTGAGGTATAACGTGTTTTATTTCAGCCAGATCATTTTTAATCAATAAAGTTTGATTTATAACCTGCCAGCAACATATTCATGTTTGCTTCAGCTTCATGGTGTCGTTTTTTGGTTTTTTCATCAGTTGATGGCTCCTCAGGACAGGCTTCTGCTATTGACCAAGTGTGGACCTTAATAAATGTCTTAAATGTCCTGAGATTTGTTCCCTTAAACAGTCACAGTTTAAAATTGTAGTATAGTCAGGGCCGGTGCAAGGACTCAGCGAGCCCCCAATCCTGCCACCTCCCTGCTTCCACCCCGCCCCCATTACCCCAGTTCCACTCCTGCAGTGGCAGTAATACCATTTAAACCACAACTCACTGCAAATAGGAAGTCTTCTGCGGAGGGGGCGGAAGCAGCAGGTGAAAGAGCAGGAACAGCAACACAGTGTCGGAGAGTTCAGGAAAGCATTGCATTGGAGAAGGGTAGCAATAAGCACCCTAGGAACATACATGCTCTAGGAGATGCCTAGTTCACCTATTGGGTTGTGCCAGTCCTGAGTAAAGTACATCAGCCCCATACCCAGGTGCACATGGTTTGCATCTGGTTTATTTTATGTAGCACTGTTTCAAAGCTACTTTTTAGTTTTCTCTCTCTCATATATATATATATATATATATATATATATACACACACACACACAATACAAATGATTCATATTTACTATTATTATTCTGACAGTGCATTTCAGGTATATGCCATGCTGTACAGAGACCCAAGAGGGAATTTTATAAGCCCTTTATTTGCACGAAGGAGCATTTTGGGAGGAACTTGTTAACAGGGCAGGAAGGTGCCTATGTTTAGCCGGTTTTATAAAATACATTGATGCCTGTGTCTTAATACCAGCATTGATCCTGCAGAAATCATGCCTAGCTTGATGGCAGTGTGCAAACTATGTGCAGATACACCCATTTTATAAAGCATGCATGTAAACTGCAGCTCTATACATGTATACGCCGGCTTGCATCATGCAGACTTTTAAGCATGACCTAAATTTATAACTATGCATTCAAATTCATAAAGCAGTATTTAACATATAAAAATGGTTTATATAATTGTCCTCTTCATGTTGTAGTCTACAGGGGCACTCGACAATCACTTCAGCTGCCCTCTCACATGGTTACCTCTTTGTCAGAGTAGCTTAAGCAAACAGGGTCCAAAACAGCCTTTTTATTAGCCAGGTAAAGTTCCAAAATCATAATCTCTGGTCACTAGCACTTAGGGTTGTAAATTGGTTCCAAATACACCCGACACGCCTGATCCAGTCCTAGGTTTACCTCACTGCATGCAGGGACATGTAGTTCTGATTTTTCCATTGCACGCCATAAGAAAAGCAAGACTACATGCCCCTGCATGCAATGGTGTAAACCCAGGACTGGATCAAGCCTGTCGGGCACATCTGGAGCCAATTGGCAACCCTACTAGCACTACTCCCGTGCTTAGAACAGTGATGTTAGTTTCTCACACAGCTGCAGACTAATCAGTCCTCCACAACCTTCTCTTCTTCTAGCAACGGCAGCTGCAAACACTTTCACGTACTTCTGTTTAGGACAGTGCTACCGTATAAACACAGTCTGCAGGGTTCCCAATCCAACTCAAAGTCCTTCTGCAGATTCCTTCAACCAGAGAGACAAAACCAGCAATTCACCATACTTGGCTTTGGCTTCCGGTATACAAGATAAGGGTTCCAAACCCAGCTCAAGTGTCCCTTTAATTCTCCTTCAATACATGAGGACAATCATGCCATGCTAGGCCTCAGCTTCCTACATTCAAAGCAGGCTCACCTGCAGTCTGCTTCTTCACAGCTGCCTTTATCTCTCCCTCAGAGATTCTGTGCACCACCCTCCTTCTGGCCACTTCCTGGGGGGTTTCCCCCTTTTCTGCCTCTTCCGCCAAGGTGAGGAGCAACACTCTTCCTCTGCTCACTTCCTGGAGGTTTTCCCCTTTGTAGAACTTCCTGTCCAAGCTTGACAGGCTGCAGTTTCTTCCTTCCAGGGGTCCCTCATAAATAGGGCCTCTCCTTTAACTGCCCCTGCACTGCTTTTTAAACATATAAACACGCTCCACTCTGATGCCTTGGTTGCCTGCCTTGTTTCCCTATTAAGGTGGCACTTGCTTAATAGGGAGCCCTCAGCCACCTGTGTGCGCTCCCTCTAGTGCAGTGGCTCCCAACCCATTCCTCTGGTA
The DNA here is from genome assembly GCA_033557465.1 of Ichthyophis bannanicus. NCBI lineage: Eukaryota > Metazoa > Chordata > Amphibia > Gymnophiona > Ichthyophiidae > Ichthyophis > Ichthyophis bannanicus. The sequence continues at coordinate 275,099,482 of CM066040.1, read as the reverse complement.
CCCCCAAGCCAGTCAGATTTTCAGGGTTTCCATAATGAATATGCATGAGATAGATCTGCCTACACTATGGCCTGGAGGTACCCGAGGACTGGGATGGGAACCACTGCTCTAGTGTCTGCTGGGCTCAAAGCCTGTGCATGCCTTCCTGCATGTCATAATGCCTGGTTTGAGAGTTCCCCTCCCCCAGCTCTTAAAGGGCACTATGCTCCCCTTCCTCTGGAAACCACCATCAAAGGAGATGTCAACCGCATCACATATCGCCCCACTTAAAAGAAATTGCTGATTCTGAATCAAGGCCCATGGTCTAAGAGAGCCAGCAATTTCCCAAATCCTTCTTGGCAAGTTTCATTTTAACTCTTCCGAGACCCCTACGTTTTACTTCTTCTCCTGGGACTCTGGTCCTGAGGAGTCTACCTTTATCCTCCCATTTTTTCTTCACCCTACCCAACCCCCATTTTTTTATTTCCTGGCTTGGGTTTCAAGCTCTGGGTTTACTGTTTCTCAATCCCAATTTCTTTATAACTCTGGCTACACCCTGCTGCATAACTTCCTCTGCAGATTTCTGGCTCGGGGTACCCGACCCTTATACACCAGTTCCTTTTTTACTTTACCCAAGCCTCTCTGTTCTATTTCATCTCTGGGCTTCTTGGCTCTACCTAGAGCAGGCCTGCCTTTACCCTGAGACCACCTTGCCCCTCTTTTATAGCCCGTAGGTGTCTATCTGGATCAACTCTCCACCCAAGCTGTTCCAAGCCCTGCTGATTTCAATGTCTTGTTTTTGGGACTTTTTGCGCAACCTGTGCTGGGATAGTGCTTACCCTTTCCTTAGGGATTCCTACCCTTTCCTTAGTAAGGTCCATTTTCCCAGGAAAGGTCCCTGGTCCTTTTCCTCTCTTATATCCAGCCTGCCTTTATGGGGTCTCCCATCTCTGTAACCCAGAGTGGACTTTTCCTTCTTTTCCCTTTTGGTTCTATGGACTCCTCTTGGTACTTGGGAAACCATTCCCCCTATGCCCTCCTACTAAGAGCTTCCCTTTGGGGTTACCCTCCTTCCTTTTCGCCCTTGGACCTTCCATAGATGACTTTCCTTCTATTTCTTTACCCTTTTGAGCCAAGGGACTTTGTAGCTCATTTAACCTTTGCTTTAAGGCCTCCTTCTCACGCTACAGCCTATCCATCCTGTCTCTTTCCAAGGCTCCCAGCTCTATGAGCTCTTGCTCTCTCCTTTTTGCTTTTTTTGAGTCTTCCCTATCCCATCATCTTCCTCCTCCACCTATTTGCCAGCCCCACAATTAGCCCTCACCACCCAGGAAGCCAGTCAGTCATCTCCTGAGCCCCTACACCCTCCCCCCATATAGCCAGCTCTATCCCCCCAGCTAGAAACTTCCTGCCCTCTTATAGCCGCTGCCCCCTGCAAGCTAGCAGCCAGCCTGCCTGCCCCTAGACTTCCTGTTAGAGCAGCCCTCCTGAGCTTGATCCTCGTCTTCGTCTGTGGCTACTTCCTCTGCTCTGTGTTGCCTGGGCCATGGAGTGCAGGAACTACCATAGTGGTTTCACAGGACTGGTGTAGGAGTTCCCACACGGCATGGCTCAAACTCACAGAGGGCCTTGTGGTGCAGAAGAGGAAGTTCCTGTGTTTGTGACAGCGGCAGCGGCAGAAAAAACGGGTCACGAAAATCCTGGCCACCAAGAGGAATCTTCTAGTTGACATGGCAACCTGCAACTGGAATTTATCAAGCCCTGCCTTAGTATTCCTGTTGTTGTTGTTTTTTTCCATAGGCAACAGACCAGTTCCGTTCTGTCCATGCGTAATCTCAAGCGATCAAATCTCATTGTGATATCACTGAGGACTTTGAAAATTGCCTTTCCGCTTGTTAGCGGTCATAACAATATGCAAATTTCTGTACCAAAGAAGAAACGTAGACTACAGGAAACATATCACTATGGAGGTCGCTTTAGAAGCTCTTTTCATGATTTGTACATCTGAAAATGCCCATTCAGATAATCCAATTATATCCATGCCCCGAGAACTATTTTATAAAGCGCCGAATTTACACATGACTAGCGTGATCACACCTATGTCACATGGGAGCATGGTGGAGATGTTCCAGGGTGGTGATAACAAGATCTACATGTATCTCTCATATCAGAACAGCACCATAGGCCCGATATTCTTCTGGGGCGGTTATGTGCTGTTACGGCGCATAGCCATCACCGCCGACTGTTAACCCCGTATATACAATGCCGGGGTCATATGTGGCCCCAGCATTGAATTTCTGGGGTCGCCACACAGCCCACAAGCCCATAGAAGCTAAGCGGGCAGAGGCGATATTAGTCACTGCCCGGTTAGCTCCATGAGTAAAGAGAGGCCAACGTTTGCTGCACCCAGAACACCCACAACTCACCCTGATACTGTTGTCAGCATGGGGGCATGTAGCAGAGATCATTTGGGATATTCAGCGGCCCTAACCAAGTTAATGCCGCTGAGTATCCCTTTACGCAGCATTTACATGGTTTACAGGTTTACAGAAACGTTTATCTTTTGGGGCGGTGACAGGCTGATTTTAGAACACATTTACACATCTCCTCCTCCTCTGCTGCCCCTCCCACGGAATTTCTGACATTTTGACTTGGACATCCAAGGGGGCACCTAAATGGCCTTTCTAAAACGTGTCTTCATCTGTTTTCCGTTAAGTTTTCCAATCAAAGATACCTATGCAGTTTGCCAGCAAGAATAGGCCTATATTAATTTACGCTTTAAAGACATCTCTTTGGATTTCTTAGAAATTAAGTTTCTCCCTGAAATGTTAGTACTTGATATACCACTTTTAAATATTCAGCTCTTAGAGAGCGAGAAAAAATTGCCAACACTCTAAACATGCAACAGACCCTCAAACTGTGCAAAATGTTCTCATACCCATATTTCTTCTCTTAAATAGATTTGCTGGATACCTAAGATGTACCTATAGAGCAGCATAGGAGAAACTCAGTGGCATATAGAACCCAACCATCTCAGACAATATTCAAATAGGGCATAGAGAGCGTCAGAGTAATTTGCTGCAAAGTGGTAGTTAGAAGAGAGGAAGGTGTATATTTGCATCTGACCTCTGCTCTGAATGTGGCTGATCACTATTATTCAGCCTTACCCCAAAAACAATGTGTGCAATCACTTCAGGAATCACAGATGCAATGCTCAAGAGCTTCTGAGCAAATGAACTCTTTATACCTAGGTCACATGTGAGTAATTCATTTGATGTTCTGTGCAGTTCGGGCACCACAGGGCCTGCTAAGAAGCAGAAACAGATCACACAAATCCTACAATCATCGCAGCCAATTTAGATCAAAACACTCAGAAAGAAGACTAGAATTACACAGCATCTTAAAAGAACATGTTTCGTCATTCCATGACCCACATATGGAGGTGTTAGTGAGCATGGCTGTTAGAGGAGTGTGTGTGTGTGTGTGTGTGCCTTGCAGTTTTACAGATGCTCCAGAGGGTGATAGGGTGGGGGGGGGGGTTGTGGGGGAGGCTTTGTAGAAGGGAATGGGCATGTGTCAGGAGGCTATGGGGGTGTAACATTAGGGGAGAGTGTGTGTGGGATGGGTGGGAGAGGCTGTGCTGCAGTGGTGGGGATAGATATAGATATGGAAATTTGGGGGTGTGGATGGGTGAGAGGGTGGTGTGTGCGAGGATGGCTGGGGGTAGAGTGTGTATGTATATGTGAGCAATGATGCGTGTATCAGTGGGAGGCTTGATGTATGTGTACATATGGTGTGTGGGTGTATCTAAAGTATGCATGTAGATAGAGGGCTGTAGGTGAAGGGATGAATGGGTGGTGGTGGTGGATATATCAATGTGTGCATGGTTCCTTCTTTTCTTCCTCCACTGACTCGTTTTCTTTGCCTGATGGGATCTGGGCAATCCTGCCAGCTCTGCTGCACCAACCACTGGTGGTTTCCTGCTGCCGCCACTTCCCTCCCCATGACATTAGTGTTATAGATGAACAAACCAAAAAAAAGTGTATTCAGAGATGTGAAGTCTCACACATTAGGAATGTGTCACACTCTTTGAAGGCTCCCTCACTCTCACACTCTTTGAGCCCCTTCTCTCACTTGTCAGAAACTCGTGTCAATGCGCTGCACCCTGCTTTCGCAAGAGGCAACCTAACAGGGGAAAAGCCAGGTGGTCCATCAATATGAAGAAATCTGAACACACCTTCCTGCAACCAGTGGCTGACTGGCTAACTTAATTCCTGTAAACCAATCAGCTCTGAGGGCTGGCAATTAAATTGTTGGGCTGAGAAACACTTTTCAAAGACACAGAGTTGAGCAGGAGAAGAGAGAGAAAAGAGATACCTTCTTTAAATTTGTAATAAAAGGCCTGTCTGTGTCCCTCCTCCCTCTCTATTCTTGTGTGTGGCTCCGCCCCCAACACCTATATGTGTATCTGTGTCTGGCTATCTGTCTTTGCTTCTGGTGGGGACAGTCATATGAATAGTATTTCTTTACACAGTCTCACTCTTTAACCTTATGTTTCATTCTTTGAGATGTTAAATCTCACTGTTTGGGATGGTTTAGCCTTGGTACCTCTATATAAGTGCATTTTGGTGTAATCCCTGCCAGTCAGTCAGCCCTTCACAGTGCCCCTTTGCACCATTCAACAGACCAGAGAACAACTTCCAGGTGACAGCCCTATCCCTTGCAGGTGTGAATCCCAGGGATTTCAAGGGGGCGGGACCAGCATAAGCTGCGGGGCTCAATTGCACAGACTGCACTCACTCTTGTCCTCTCACAATCAACTGAATTCAGTCTAGGCCCAAAAGTTTATTCTGAACCACAAATAAAGGTTTACTGAAAGTTACTCAAAATCAATGACATAGGGGGGTTATTTTAGAAACCCTGTTTGTGCTTTGGACGTCTGGGAGTTTGGGAATTTTTGGAAGAGGCTAAAGAGGCAGTCTGCAGCTTGGTTATACGTGGTCTTGTAGGTGAGCATAATTGCCTTGTATTTAATGCAGGCTTGTATGGGGAGCTAGTGTAGGCTCTTCAGAACAGGGGTAATGGGTTCCTGTTTTGGGAATCCTGTAATCAGATGTGCCGCAGTGTTTTGCACTAGTTGCAGAGGAAGTAGGGTCTGCTTTGGTAGACCTTGGAGGATGGAGTTGCAATAATCTAGCTGTGGAGTGATAACAGCCTGACATACTGTGCGGAAGTAATTCAGGTCTAGGAATGGTCCGTGGTATATAGGCTTTTTATTTTGTAATACACTGAGGTTGTAATTCAAGAAGAACAACGTCCACAACCTGCACGTCCCACTGAAGATGTGCAGCCCTGCAACCCGCATCCCGGAATCAGTCCCATAGTGTACCTGGATTTTCAGAAAGCCTTTGACAAGGTCCCTCATGAGAGACTCTTGGCCAAATTAAAAAGTCATGGGATAGGAGGCAGTGTAGTATTGTGGATCAGGAACCGGTTAAAGAAAGCAAAGACTAGGGCTAAATGGCCAATTTTCTCAATGCAGAAAGGTGAATAGTGGAGTACCCCAGGGATCTGTGCTGGGCCACTGCTTTTTAACATCTTCATAAATGACCTGGAAATGGGAATAAATAGCGAGGTGATCAAATTTGCAGATGACACAAAATTATTCAAAGTTGTTAAAACACAAGAGAATTCTGAAAAATTGCAAGAAGATCTTGATAAATTGGAAGACTGGACGTTCAAATAGCAGATGAAGTTTAGTGTGGACAAGTGCAAAGTTATGCGCCTAGGAAAGAACAACCCAAACTACAGTTACATGATGCAAGGTCCCACATTAGGAGCCACCGCCCAGGAAAAAGATTTAAGTGTCATCATGAATCATATGTTGAAACCCTCCGCCCAGTGTGCAGTGGTGGCCAGGAGAGCATATAGAATGCTAGGAATCATAAGGAAAGGAATGGAGAATAAAACAAAAGATATTATAATGCCTCTGTATCGTTCCATGGTGCAGTCTCAATATGTATACTTTACAGGAAAGATGGGATAGGGGAAATATGATGGAGACATTTAAATACCTCCGTGGCATAAATGCACAGGAGAATCTCTTTAAATTGAAGGCAAGCTCTGTTAAAGGAGACATAGGATGAGGATGAAAGGGGTTAGACTCAGGAGTAATATGCGGAAATACTGCTTTACAGAAAGAGTGGTAGATGTGTGGAATAGTCTCCCAGTGGAGGTGGTAGAGACGAGGACAGCATCTGAATTCAAAAAAGCATGGGACAAACACAGAGGATCTCTAAAGGAGAAAAGGAGACTGTTGTAGTTGATATGGAAGGGCAGACTAGATAGGCCATGTGGTCTTTTTCTGCCGTCATGTTTCTGTGTTTCTATATTTGAATATTGTGTGCAATTCTGGTCGCCATATCTATAAAAGGATATAGCAGAATTAGAAAAGGTACAGAGAAGAGCCACCAGAATGGGAAAGGGGATGGAAGGATACCCCTATGAGGAAAGGCTTCAAAGGTTAGGGCTTTTCAACTTGGAAAAGAGACAACTGAGGGGAGATATGATAGAGGTCTATAAATTAATGAATGGAATGGAACAGGTTAATATAGATCAGTTGTTTGCATCATCAAAAAGTAGACTAGAGGACATGCAATGAAGCTACAGTGTAACCCTTTTAATACTAATAAGAGAAAAGATTTTTTTCACTCAACGCATCATCAAACTCAAATTCGTTAACGGAGGATGTAGCAAAAGCTGCCACCATTAGAAACAGGATACTGGGCTTGATGGACCTTGGTCTGACCCAGTATGGCATTTCTTATGTTCTTATGTTTACTAACAGTAATAGTAGTAATAGAAGTTTGAATTGCTAACAATTCTTATACAAAAGTGGTCTGCTACCAGATGATGATTTTCCTTTAGCATCTATCTTGGAAAATGGCCACACTGCCCTGGTGATAGGCGGGTGGGAAATTCTTGCTACATTTATTGCCTTCCCTTCAGATGGCAGGAGATGTGTTTGGATGGAAGGAGCGCCCAAAGCAGATCCTCGGTGTGTAGATGTGTAGAGAGCTATTACAGAGCTAAAGCATCACGAGTGGGTGTTTCTGATGTCACCAGCAGTCCTGGGTGTTTGGGAAGGAAAGTGTTTGGCTCCCAGGATAATGAAATCGTTGTACTAGCCAGAAAAACTATTTGACTAGGTGCCTTGTAGTTTTGTTTTGTTGTTGTTGATCAGGGGTGCTACTAGCCTGCAAAATGAAACTTCCTTTCTGTATCAATCTAGGGGCATCTCTTGGGTGCTGCATAGCTGCTTGTACTCTAACCAAAAAGCTTGGATAATAAACATTAATTTAAATTATAAAAAACCCTCCATTTGAAGCCATAGAGGAAGCATATAACTTGACCGCCTAGTTACAGTAAGCACAGTATGGCCTTAGTGTGCAAAGCTTGTCTAAGCAGGGATACTACTTATCTTTGCCTGTGACTCAGGGGTGTTTGGGAAAGGAGCTGTTTGAAACTGTGCTTGAGTGATTAAAGGAGCCACAGAGAGAATTTTGGGGAGAAGAAAGACATTTTTTTATTACAGTGTGGGGGACCCTGCCTCTTCCAAGGCCTTCATAAAATACAATTCAGGCCTTTTTTTACTTTCCTCCCCCCAAGCTGGTCCATCTTCCTCTCTACTTCTGCTCTGTCCCGCCTGTGGCTGTCAAGTTATGGTAACAAAGATACTGAAGAAAATATTAGGAAAGAAGATTGTTTCTTTCATCACTGAAGCATAATCCATCCTGCTGATATGGAAACTAAGGGCCTGATATTGAAAGGGATTAATATGGTCAGCAGATTTTCTAACCACGTTAATGCCCTTGGCTGGGATATTCGCGGAATATCCCTGGGTGCCACTGCTACACATCCTTATGTTCACCGGCTAGCCATCAGGGTGTTCTAGGAGCCGAGCGGAGGTGGCAACTGGTGATAACCAGACAGCAGTGATATCGAGCCTCTGCGTGGTTAACGCAATGTGGAAAAAATCATGCACAGTAAAGGCTGGCCTAATGTTCGCCGCTGAAGCTGACCGGGTAGCGGCTCAATATCGCTTCATGGCAATCCAGGTCTAAAGTTCAGCAGCGGCAGCTGACTGCTTTAGCAGTGCAAGCCACACCCACTGAATATCGGGCCCTAAATGTATAGGAGCCAAATGATTTCCAGTAAAAAGAAAAATGAATTTTAGGAAGCGATGATGTTACGGTAACTAGATTTGTTAAATGCATCTAAGCTTCAAAGGAGTTTTCTTTTTTCCTACTCATTAAAGCCTTTGTGAAAGAGTTGTTGAATTTAGTGCTTATCAACATGACAGGACAATTCAAATAGGAGATGGTGGAACAGGTATTGAAAAACAGTACCTGAGCATGGTTTTCAGTGGTATTTATCATGGCAGGATCCGCATTCTCACTACATATTCCACAGCATTGGTACAAGGTCCGATGATTATGCAAATATATATAAAAATGAGGCCCTACAATGAATCTCTGCACATGGCCCCGCATCCTTCTTGGTCGCCCCTGCACAGAGGGATCAGAAAAGTAGACACTAGAGATCCTGGTAAAGTAAACAGGACCTGAGGGGGTCTCTACATTTATTTCATAAACGGTGATAAAATGGAAGAACAACTGACAGTCCAGCCCCTGTCTGTGCAATGAAAGAAACAGAATGTTTTTGACCGATCACTGAGAGGTTCTTTTGGTTCACTGCAAATCAGTGGGGTTCACTATCAAAAATAGGACTATTGAAATATGATTAGAAAATTAAGAAGGTCATGAAATGCACTATTCTTTCATGTGACAACTGTGAGCACCTCCACCCTTCCAATTTACTTTCAGGGAGAAGTGGCCTAGTGATTGGGGCAAGTTACCTAAGGTCAGGGGTTCAAATCCCACTAAAGGACAGCAACTTTGGGCTGGAAACAACAGGGGTTTCTAGTCCCACAGATGCTCCTTGTGGCCTTGGGCAAGCCACTTAACTCTCCATTGCCCATTTTCCCTGTAAAATAGTTATCTCCAAGTTATAATGCCCTGTTCAATGTAAATCACCTTGATATCATGAAAGGCAGTATATAAATACTTTCATAACAATTAGCTTTCTTTGCTTCTACTCAATCTGGCTTTTTATCTGTGGAAAAGTGAGACTCTGAAAAGTAAGATGTTTTACATGCTTTCCAAAAACCAATTATAGATCTCACAAAGGATTTACAAGGAATGGATCAGAAATGAAAACATGCCCACACCTAGACTTGGCTGCCTTGTAAACATATAAAATCATGGTTGAAGGAAGGGGAAGATGCCCTCCTCAATCGCTGTCTTCCCCCTGGCTTTTCAGCGGCCTCCGTCCCCCGTGCTGGCCGCACGGGTGGAGGAGTAGCTGCTATTCTTGCCCCTTCCCTCACTTTCACTCAGCTTTTTCCAATATCTCTCACTTACCCTGAGGCCCTTCTCCTTCATCTGCATACTCTACCTTCCATTCACATTCTTCTTATTTACTCTCCCCCCGCTCTTCGTCCCGAGCTCTGGGACTCTCTTCTTCGCACCCTCTCTGATCTCTCCTTGCTCTTTCCCCATCTTCTTATCGCGGGTGATTTCAACCTGCACCTTGACTCTCCCTCTCTTCTCCTAGGGACCATGCCTTTCTTACTCTTCTTCATGATCTCTCTCTTCTTCAGCATGTTTCTTTTCCCACACATTCCGCCGGTCATACTTTGGACCTCTTTCTTACTCTCTCCTCTTCTACGCTCTCTCTTTCAAGTTTATCCTCCTTCCCTCTCCCATGGTCGGACCACTTCTGCCTCTCAGCCTCCTGCTTCCACTCTGGAGTCTCTGCACTTCCTCCTCCTTCCACATCTCCTCTTCCCCTCTCCCGCCACATCACTCCCTCTCTAGCTCTGCGTTTCCCTTCAGCCACAGACCTGCTTCCTGCTGACTTTCCCTCCCTGTCTCCTACCTCACAAGCCTCGACTTGGTTTTCCTCCCTCTCCACTGCTCTCGATAATCTGGCCCCTCTTCGTACTCGTCCACTTACTCGTCGTCCCTCCCACCCTTGGTACCATGCTGGTCTTCGCCTCCTCCGCTCTCAGCTCCGCCGCGCTGAACGTCGTTGGCGCAGATTCCCCTCACCCTCCTCTCTTTCCCTCTTCAAATCTCAACACTCCTATTATCGCTCCCAAGTTCACCTTGCTAAGGCCTCTTTCTTTTCTGCTGCCATTACCACTGCCCCTAATCAGACTCGTCACTTATACACCACCCTCACCTTTCTTACCTCCCTTTACCCTACTACTCCTGCCCAACCTCCCCACCCTCTTCCCGCCCCATCTCTTCTGGCTGCTGCTTTCGCTACCAAGGTTTCTACCCTGCGGGCTTCCCTGCCTACCCCTCCCCCACCTCTCTCTTCGCCTCCTCCAACTGCTTCCCCTCCACCCTCCTCTTCCCTATCTCATACTTGGTCCTCCTTTTCCCCAACCACTTCCGCTGAACTTCATAATCTTATCTCTTCGTCTAACAAGACTTTCTGCTCCCTTGACCCCATTCCATCCTCTTGGCTTCTCACTCCATCTCTGGCTTTTCTTCCCTACCTTCAAACCTTAATGAACAATAGTCTTTCCTCCGGATCCTTCCCCACCCCTTGGAAACACGCTCTCATTCGGCCATTACTTAAGAAACCTACCTTAGACCCTCTAGATCCCAACAGTTACCGTCCCGTCTCCAATCTTCCTTTCCTCTCCAAACTTCTTGAGAAGCTTGTCTTTTCACAACTCACCCACCGTCTTGACTCCACCAACCTCCTTCACCCCCGCCAATCTGGTTTTCGCTCTGGGCATAGTGTTGAGACTATCCTTCTAGCTTTCACTAACTCCCTGCACACTGCACACGATCGGGGTGACATTTCTGTGGCGGTAGCACTTGACCTCTCCGCTGCTTTCGATCTAGTTGACCACTCACTCCTCCTTTCTCGTTTACATGATGTCGGCCTTCGTGGTACTCTCTTACGTTGGTTTCACTCCTTTCTCTATTCTCGCTCTGCCGCAGTTCTCCCTTCCTCTTCCTCTCACTCCCCTTCTGACCCTTTCTCCCTCACTTGCGGGGTCCCTCAAGGTTCCGTGTTAGCTCCACTTCTTTTTAATATCTTTCTCACCCCTCTTACGCTGCTTGTCCAACAATTTGGGATCACCGCTTTCTACTATGCAGACGACATTCTTCTTCTCCACCACACCTCTCCCATTTTCCCTGACCTAGCTCCCTTGAATGCCTGTTTAGCTGCCGTATCCGATTGGCTCATTCAGAACTGTTTGCATCTTAATCTGTCTAAAACCATCGCTATTTGGTTCTCTCCCGGTCATCTGCCCCCCTCTCTGGCTCCGTCTTTTTCTGGTGCACCTGTCCCATTAGTCACTACTTTCCGCTATCTTGGGGTTCTTTTTGACTCAGACCTTTCTTTTTCAGCTCATGTCTCCCACGTTTCTAAACTTTCCTTTTTCCACTTACGGCAGATTCGTGCTATTCGCCCTTTTCTCTCCTCCTCAGCTCTAACCACTTTACTACTCACCCTTGTAATTTCTCGTGTTGACTTTTCTAACTCTGTTCTCTCTGGTATCTCTAAATTACAACTTTCCCGGTTACAACGCATTCAAAACACGGCCGCACGTCTTATCACCCACTCCTCTATCAGGGACCATGTCACTCCTCTCCTCTTTCGACTTCACTGGCTTCCTGTTTCTTATCGCATCCAATTCAAGCTCCTTACACTAGCTCATAGGGCATTGCACACCTCCACCCCGCAATACCTGGCGGATCTGCTCCACTTCCACACTCCCCACCATACCCCTCGTTCTTTCCACCTCAACCGCCTAGCTCTACCCTCACCTTCTCGTGCTCACCTCCAGTCTACACGCTCCTCAGCCTTTTTCTTTGCAGCCCCTGCACTGTGGAACTCCCTCCCCCCTCCACTTCGGCTCGAACCCCATCACCCTACCTTCAAGTGCTCCCTTAAAACCTATCTGTTCTCCCTTGCCTTTGACCTCCCCTTCCCCTAGCCCCTCTCCATCTCCTTCTCTCCCCCCCCCTCTTACTCATGTTTCTGTCTCTTTCTCTTCATAAATTGTAACTTCCTTTCTAAGCTCATGGCTTATGCCATTCTGTATGTATTTTTGCTGTACACCGCTCTGCCTACTCCTGAAGGGCGGTTAATCAAATAAATGAATATGAATATGAATATGAATAAAATCATAGCAACTGCAGGTATTTGTGAATGTAGCAACCTTTGGACTTCTTTTAATGAAGCTACAAAAACAGATAAATAACAGAACAAAAAACTACCATACAGGAAGAACAAATATTTGAGGTAAGTAGCTGCAAAAATAAACATATTTTGAGTTGAGGGGTGGATGGGGGGATAGCAAAGCCTATCCGCATGAGAAATTTTATATGGGAGGGTAGGGGCCAGTGAGATGGTGAAGTCCATTTGGCAGCATCCAGAAGAAACATTTTATGTAGTAGGGTAACTGATAAGCACAAGAAATGGGAGAAAGAGCTGAGAGATGTAAAAGAGAGACATTGCAGGGGCAAAGGGGAAAGTCAGAGAAAGGTAAGAATCATAGAAACATGATGACAGAAAGAGACCACATGGCCTATCTAGTCTGTCCTTCCATATCAACCATTTCAACAGTCCCCTTTTTTCCTTTAGAGATCCTCTGTGTTGGTCCCATGCTTCTTTGAATTCAGATACTGTCCTCATCTCTATCACCTCCACTAGAAGACTATTCCACGGATCCACCATTCTTACCGTAAAGAAATATTTCTGCATATCACTCCTGAATCTATCCCCTTTCACCCTCATCCCATGTCCCCTCATAGCAGAACTTGCTTTCAATCGAAAGAGGCTCTCCTCCTGTGCATTTATGCCATGGAGGTATTTAAACGTCTCAATCATATCACCTCTATCCCGCCTTTCCTCTAAGGTGTACATATTAAGATCCTTAAGTCTGTCCTCATATGCTTTATAATGAAGACCACTAACCATTTTAGTAGCCACTCTCTGTACGGACTCCAATTTGTTTATATCCTTTTGAAGGTGTGGTCTCCAGAAATGCACACAATACTCCAAATAAGGTTGCACCAAAGACTTATACAGAGGAACTATCACTTTCTTTCTACTGCTGGCCAGTCCTCTCCCTATGCACCCAAGCATCCTTCTAGCTTTTTCCATCACCTTTAAGAACATAAGACATGCCATACTGGGTCAGACCGAGGTCCATCAAGCCCAGTATCCTGTTTCCAACAGTGGCCAATCTAGGTCATACGTACCTAGCAATATCCCCAAAAGACACAGGTTCCACAATGCTTGTACTGGGTCAAGCATTGATATCCTGGGTCCCTTTTTAATAGTGGTTTATGGACCTTTCCTCCAGGAACTTGTCCAAACCTTTTTTAAACCCAGCTATACTAACAGCCCTTACTACATCCTCCGGTAACAGATTCCAGAGTTTGATTACACGTTGAGTGAAAAAATATTTTCTCTTATTTGTCTTAAATAGTTTACCCTGTAGCTTCATTACATGTCCCCTAGTCTTTCTATACTCTGTTCTACCTGTTTAACTACTTGAAGATCATCAGACATAATCACGCCTAGGTCCCGCTCTTCTTTAGTGGACAAAAGTACCTCACCCCCTATACTATATTACTCCCTTGGATTGCTGCAGGCCCAAATGCATGACCTTGCATTTTTTAACATTAAATCCCAGCTGCCAAATTCTAGACCATTCTTCAAGCTTAGCTAGATCCCTCCTCATGTTATCTACACATTCCTGGGTGTCTACTCTATTGCAGATTTTGGTATCATCTGCAAAGAGGCAAACCTTACCCGACAGCCCTTCCGCAATATCACTAACAAAGATATTAAAAAAAACTGGACCAAGGACATTTCCCTGGGACATACCACTGGTAACCTCCTCAGAGTGAGCTCCATTTACCTTACCCTTTGCCGCCTCCCACTCAACCAATTTCTAACCCAAACAGTAACTTTAGGGTCCATCCCTAGGGTGCTCAGTTTGTTTATAAATCACCTGTGAGGAACGGTGTCAAAGGCTTTACTGAAATCTAAATACACCACATCTAGGGCTCTCCCTCGGTCCAACTCCCTAGTCATCCAGTCAAAGAAATCAATCAGATTTGTCCGACAACACCTGCCTCTGGTGAATCCATGCTGCCTCTGATCCTGCATTCTGCTAGACTCCAGAAACCTCACTATTTTCTCTTTCAGCAGCGCTTCCAATAATTTACACACCACCGAAGTTAAACTAACCGGCCTGTAGTTTTCAACCACATCCTTACTTCCGCTTTTGTGTAAAGCGACCACATGTGCCTCTCTCCAGTCCTTTGGCACCACTCCCGATTCCAACAAGGCATTGAAAAGGTCATTCAATGGAGCTGCTACAACGTCCCTCAAGCTCCCTCTGTATTCTAGGGTGTATCCCATCCGGTCCCATCATTTTGTCTACTTTACGTTTAGCTAGTTTCTCATGAACACAGTCTTCTGAAAATTATTCAAGATGCCCCTCGCTTCTGTTCCTGTTTGTGGGTGTTTTCTGAGGTCATGTTCCTGCTTCTTTTTTTTTTTTTTTTCTTATTTTTATTTATGCATTTTTAAACAATGAACCAAGCAAAACGTGTACAGAATAATGACACTTGCAGGAAGTCAACTTAATATAAAAATTACAAAATATACAATGTAGCAAGGATCAAAAGTAGTCCTCAAAATGGGGAGGAACTAACCACAAAATTAATCATAGAATACCAATATCAAGAAAACAGATGAAGACAAGGCACCAAGGAGTACTAAACTTATGATGGAGTCTGTGTTCCCGGAGTAGAAGCAACCACCAAATGAGAACTCAAAAAGGTGGAAAGATCAGCAGGAGAAAAGAACACATACTTCTGAGCTTTATAGGTGACTAAACATTTACAAGGAAAACGAAGAGTAAATAAAGCACCCAAAGATACCACCCCAGGTTTTAATAGAAGAAAAGCCCTCCTCCGCTTCTGCGTTTCCCGGGCCACATCAGGGAACACCAAAACCTTTTTACCATAACACAAAGTAGAACGCTTTTTATAGAATAATTTCAATAGCCACTCTCTATCTGAGGAAAGAGCTAATGTAACTAATAGAGTGGATACAGCTAAATCCTCTTCCCCAGGAGTTGATAATAAGGCAGACACATTAAGCATATCTATTTCCAAAGCCCCCCCCCCCCGAAACGTTCCGCTCTCTTTTCCCTAAGGGAAGGTAATAAATCTTAGACACAGGAGGAAACAAATCCGGAGGGACTCATAAAGCTTCTTGGAGGTATTTCTTAAAAAGATCCAGCGGCGGAGTCCCAGGTATAATCGGGAAATTTAACATACGAAGGTTTGTAGCACGAACAGCATTCTCTAAGGACTCGATCTTGGCATGCAAAACAGTATTATCCTTAACCAAGGAATCAGATAAATCCTTTACACTTTCAAGCTGCCGGTCCAAAGAAACTTGCTTAGTGTTAATAATAGCCAAAGAAGATGAAACTTGGGAAAGAGCGTCTTCAGTAGCAGTTACCCGATCAGATAGCACAGTAAATTGGGTAGCGACCATAGTAGAAAGATTAGAAATAGCATCCCAAATGCTCTCCAGAGTAACCGAAGCCGGGCGAGGCAAAATGAAGGAAACAAGGGAGGGTGCGGATGCAACAAAACTTAGCTTATCCTTCGAATCTTTGAGAGCTTCTATAGCAGGAGCACGTCCCTCGGTGCCAGGAGAAGATATCAACTCTGAAATACCAGGAGCCTGTAATTCCTCCACTCGGTCTCGAGCAGCAAACAGTGGCGAGCCCCGCACAGACGACGAAACCGCTTCCCCAACAGGAGACGAGACGTCATCGCTCAGCAACTGAGCTGCTGGAGGTCCAGGAGGAGCCTTGGAAAAACGTCCATCAGGGGAGAGCGTGATATCCAGGGCGGAAGGAACCAAACCGGGAACCGAAGGTACCTCCAAGCCCGCTCGAATCCCCGACACTTGCTCCTCAGACAACCGAACAAAACGATCCATGGGTCCTGCAACAGAGGGTAAAGGCTCCGCGGGAGGAGCTTTAACTTTACTCTTTCTCTTAGGCATCTTCGGTTAGTTCTCCACTGTCGCCATCTTGAACAAGCCACTCCCCATGTTCCTGCTTCTTCATCTGTAAAGACAGAACAAAAATATTTGTTAAGCAATTCCGCTTTATCCTCATCAGCTTCTACATATTCATCCCCTTCACCCTTGAGTCTGACAATACCACTTTTGCCTTTCCTCTTCTCCCTAACATATCTGAAAAATGTCTTATGCCCCCATTTAACTGCATTGGCTATTTCCTCCTCTTTTTGAATCTTTGCTTTCCTGACTACTTTTATAGCTTCTCTAAGTTTTTCCAAATATAGATGCCTGTCTTCCCCTCTCCATGATCTCTTGTATTTTATGAAGGCCTCCACTTTTTCAGCTACTTCTTTCGAAAACCATAGTGGTCTCCTTTTCCTTTTACATGTATTTACCATTTTAACAAAAAGGTTGGTTGCCCTTAAAATATCCTCTTTCAGTTTTGCCCACTGTTTTTCTACAACCCCCAGCTGTTCCCATCATGCTAACGACTCCCTGAGGTATTGGCCCATCTTGGCAAAGTTAGTTTTCCTAAAGTCTAAGACCCTTGCTTTTGAATAGATTTTAACAGCCCTAGTCCTAATACTGAACCACACTGTCTGGTGATCACTAGATGCAAAATGATCTCCCACTATAACATCAGAAACACTTTCACCATTGGTAAGCACCAAGTCCAGTATGGCCCCTTCACGTGTGGGTTCTGTTACCAGTTGCCTGAACATTTCTCCCTGTAGAGAGTCCAGGATCTCCTTACTTCTAGATGATACTGCAGCAGAAATATGCCAATCAATACTTGGCATATTGAAATCCCATATCAGTAGCACTTCCCCTTTCCTAGCAATGCTGTGTATGTCTTCAATTAACTCTCTGTCCACCTCTTCCTCTTGTGAGGGAGGTCTGTATATCACGTCAATGCAAATAGATTTCTCTTTCCCTCTTTCTAGTTTAATCCACAATGTCTCCTTTCTCCCTTTTAAGCTCTGTAGTTCCAAAACTTTAGTATTATTTTTACATATAGTTCCACTCCTCCTCCCGTCTTCCTACCCTGTCCTTTCTGAATAAAATATAGCTGGTATAGTCACATCACAGTCATGGTTTTCTGTGAACCATGTTTCTGTAACTGATACTAAATCCAAGTCAGCCTCTCCCATTAAAGCTTCAACATCTGGGATCTTATTTCCCATGCTATGTGCATTTGTACACACTGCTTTCAATATGTTGTTCCTTTTACCCATTTCCATAAAAGTATTTACTGTTTCAACTTACCTGGGGGCTTTCACTTAACTGGGGGCTTTCTTCACCCATCCCGAATGAATCTAGTTTAAAGCCCTCTTCAGTAGATTAGCCAGTCTGCTACTGAAGACATGTCGACCTTTCTTGGACAGATGGACGCCATCTCTGCTCTGCAACTCTTGGAACAGCATCCCATGGTCCAGGAAACCAAACCGCTCTTGATGACTTCATCCACACAGCCATGCATTCATCTCTAGGATGCGAGCTTCTCTGCCTTGACCTTTACCTTCAACAGGGAGGATTGAAGAGAACACCACCTATGCCCCTATCTGCTTCACCCTCTGTCCCAGAGCCATGAAGTCACTTTTGATGTACTCAAGGGATACCTGGCAGTATCATTTGTGCCGACATGGATTAGAAACATTGGGTAATAGTCAGTGGGCTTGATGAGTCTCGGCAAACTCTCCATAACATCTCAGATTTTGGCACCTGGCAGACAGCAGATCTCTCTGAACATTGAGTCTGGTCAGCAGATGGATGCCTCAATACCCCCCAGAAGAGAGTCACCAACCACCACTAGCCTTCGCTTCCTTGTAGTCACTGATTCTGCAACTTTGGAGTGCTTTGGTTTTTCCCTTTCCAGAGATGCTTTCACCTCCTCCACTTCCAGGGCTGCATAATGGTTCTTCAATTCAAGGGCTTGAGGAGTTGGATTGGTGATTCTGCAGGCCCTGATGACTTGTGTCCAACCTTCGTCATTCGCTATAAGGGAAGGAAGAAAAGAAGTGAGAGACTGTAAACTAAGTAGATGTTGAGAACAAACTGATAGATAAAAAAGATAAAAAGATCACCAACAAAGGGATCGTCTGTATCTGTCTACAAAGTACAAACTGGTGGAAACATCCACATCACCCGTGTAGGATGTGGCTGCATGTCCAGTATATATGTGATGGAGACCCCCACCGGCCACCACTGGCTACCACCAGTTCCCCAAGCCTGTCCACTGTATGGATCATGCTTCAACTGCAGACACATGACCAACACTCTCCAATGGTCCACTGCTCAGGCTGCACACCCTGCCTATCTGACAGGATGGATTGAAAATGGCATGCATAAAGTAGCCTACACAGAATAGATGCAAAGATGCCTGGGGCCGTGCCAAACCTGCACCCCTTTTGGATTGTCCTTGCACCAGCCAAGAACAAAGTAAACAGAAAAACCACCCGTGGGAACTGAACCAGCTCTCTGGCATGTCCAAACACAGTGCCACAGCCACTAGGCTAATCTTGCATACCAGCTGGTATGGGGAGATCTACTAATAAAGGAAATGTTTGTATGTAAGTAAGTATCAGCCTGTAATGTATCAGTAGGTTCCAGCTCAATCTTACTGCATTGATTGACCTGTGTGTTCTGCACATATTAGCACGTATATACAGATGCAGCAGGTTGTACCTCCCACAGGGTGGTGCTGTATATAAGGACAGTGCAGGAGCCCTGATGCTAGGCCCCTGCAATGTGTAACTGTGGAA
This sequence comes from Ichthyophis bannanicus, assembly GCA_033557465.1. Classification (NCBI taxonomy): domain Eukaryota; kingdom Metazoa; phylum Chordata; class Amphibia; order Gymnophiona; family Ichthyophiidae; genus Ichthyophis; species Ichthyophis bannanicus. The sequence goes on along the minus strand of CM066040.1, from coordinate 275,080,529 downwards.
GATCAGCAAACAATGCCTCAGCATGTGCCTGCCTGCAATGTGTGACCATGTAGGCATCTCACCATATCAGCAATTGATGGGCTGGTGTGTAGTGCAGAGATGGGAAAGACACAAGGTCTGGTACCAACAGGTCCCATATACATCCAGTGCTCTGTCTAAGGCTCATCTCCATGGCAGATGCTGAATAGGAGCTGCATTATGTGCATTGCACTGCATGGCCCTCATTACAGTCCATGTTCCGCAGGCCAGAATGTTCAGAGCATATGTGTAGCCATCATGTTGCCAGTTATGAGTCACCAACACTCATTATGTATGTCATGCACTATACAACATTCATGCCTGTCATGGTAACCATGACAATCCAGCACATGCATACCCTGCAACAACAATGGGGGTGTATGTAGAGCTTCAGATGTGTTAGGGATGGTGTGTGTACCAGAAGGTGCAAATGGGGGCTCCTTGTTGCTCGTCAATCTGGATAGCCAGTGCTAAATATGTCATAGGCCAACTATGTCCCTATTAGGCCAGTCAGATGTGGATGTTAACTTACCAAGTTGGCCCTCGTCATCCTGTCTGGGGGGAAATACATGTGGACAAATTGAAAACAAGGCAGGAAGAGATACAGGAGCTTACGTGCAGCTAAACACTGTCTATGGGCCGGCATATTGTGGCTCCGGCAGCATGGCACTAACAATGTTGTTAGTTGCCCTGGATAAGAGCACCATAATGGTGCTGCACAGACATGGAGACAGAACCAGATGCAATTTCCATGGACATTATGGGGTCCTGCTGTATCAGCCATGAATCAGCTTGCTATGGATCTCATGAAGATTGTGCCATGGAATGCCTGTTGAGTGTAAGGCAACATACTGTACATGTACACCCAAGCTACACCTGTTGTACCACTATTGCATCTCTTGCAGTGTTGCCCAATGAAGAGTGTCTGTACAGGGTCTGGATGTGTAGCATGCACTGAGTAGCTGTGTGCAAACACAACACAATATGAGGGCAGCTGGAATAACTAATGCGTACAGTCGTGTTAGTAAGCAATCATGTAGATGATGTCTAGCATGCCCCTCCATAATATCTGTGATATAATGCAAAGGTCTATTGTATGGGCACTGTTAATGTATGTACATATGCAGTGGCCATCTACAAAAGGGCTGCTGCAGACAAGCACATATGTGTCACAGTGGCTATGGACCATGTGAAAGAAATGGTAGGCTCAGCCAAATTTGAGCATAATGTTCAAATGTCGCCCATGCCTCGAACATTGTTATGTAACTGACAACATTTGCCATTAGGCATGGATTATCTCAGTGAACCACAGGTCTGATATCAGTAATCAGGGCCATATTGGGGTATGATGTGTCCAGATATATATGAACCTCAAAGCTATCTCTGAGAGATGACCAGTTGAAAGAGAAATGGTTTACCTCAGCAATGTCTGTGACTGTGGGAACTGACACATTTTTCACACATCTGAACATTAGAGGTGTGCACCTTTATACATATGTGCTGTCTCACAGAGATTGCGCCATGCATAGTACATTTGGAAAACTGTGCTTCCACATATATGTGTGCTATATATCTCCACAGTGGCCAGTGAGGACATTGTTGCACTAAGGATGTCAATGTGGTGAGTGATTTGGAGGGCATGCAATGATGTGTTCTGCACCATCCCTAGAACTTTCATGGGACATATGGGATATGGCTGATGTTTCCACATAATTGTTATGAATGTGTGCGCATGTATGAATGCCTTGTGCAAAAATACATGGTTCACAGATTCTCATCTGGGTGGTGCACAGTGATGTGTTGGTGCATTGCATGACTGCCATCTGTCTAACCTTGATGTGAATGATGTGTCCATATAGGGCCTGCCTATTGAAAATCAGGGTCCATACACACAAATAAGAGGGAGCAGGATCTAGCCAGGTATGACACAATTATCTGACACACCACAGAGACCCTAGTCTGGAAAGTTAGCTCTGGAGAATCAATGCCAAGGGGTCATGCACAGATGAATATGTGTGTTGCCTAGAAAAGTATGGCAAACAGTTCTCTGTTTTGTTCAATTTATTGTGAATGTATATTCATTAGAATCACAGTGTCATGCAGGGTCTTGCTCCAGCCAACCAATTGAACTTGATGTGTCTGAAATCTGCTCCCTGATAGTTGTAATATCAGTTGGCAACAGGCAAACACTTTTCTCTAATTTCTTTACAGATACAACGTTCTCTGTAGACACAGATAAACCAAACAAGGAATCCAAGATTGTAAACATGAATGCACTAGCTACAAATCAGAGGAACCTCTTTCATCTCATAGATGCTGGCTGGATAAGTTGGATGATAAACTTTTCTAGATGACCCAAATGATTCTCACATTAGCCTGTGCGAATTGCTTATGATGATTTTATGCACACCTCACACACAAATGTAGATAGTTCTAGAGGTTAAAATGCTTGTAATGAACTTGGTGAAGTCAATTGACACCAACATTTTCTATGTAACTGTGATTGGGTAAGCAGGAATGCAGGCGCATCCTGTAAGCCAATGCCTGAAGGAGGACTGATTTCTATCAGTTTGGTAGCCTCTGCCGCAACGATCAGCAAGATCAAGGCTCCAGCCTTCATGGTACAGGTCTCCGTCTGTAAAAGAAAAGAACAGACTACATTGCTTCTGGGTTAGTATTATTCGTTTCAACAGTAAGATCTGACAGCTAAAATTTGCTAGGGTGGCAAGGTCTAATTTGATTAATATGGACCCATTTAAGGATATCTTCCCCACCAACACCTTTATTTGAATAAGAGCTTTGTCCACGATTGGAAATGGACCTTTCCAACTAAGCAGAAATGTACTTTCTTTGGCTTTATTCGTTCCAAAGATCTAGTATAATATCTTATCATTAAGTTTTGTATTCTTGAGTGATAGTCCTTATATCGCAATAGGCTTTTCTGTCTCTGGCAGTACTTTCCAGATTTTTCTGAGCGAAAGTCAAAGTCTTGGGTGGACAACATTTTCATGTACGGTGGTAACGCTGGTCAACTTGACATCATTTTCCCTGTAAAGCAAGTGGATCGGTAAGACCATTTCTTTACCTATCACCATTTCATGTCCCAATTCTTCCTTACCTGAAGTGGATACAGACTTCTTCAGAAAGCTAACAATGGTTTTATTAGCTCTCTCTCCCCACTTGTCCAGAGGATAATAAGATATGTAAAGCCTACTTTTCACATTTAATAGTTTCTACATATATTTGATCATTTATCCAGGGAAATGTGAACTGTGATCATAGGAGTGGGGTACTACCCGCTGTACATCTTCATATTTACTCAATGGCAGTTAATTCTGTTAAAGCATCTGAAGTATCGTTTTGGATACTAGATGCTCACATTTTTGAGTGAATCCTATACCATGAAAACTTTGTTTCTTTTTGGATCTCCACACCCATGGTTAGCACCACTGGAGGAAGGATTTCTTTAGCAAAATGTGTTGACCTTGAACTCCTGTAAAAGTTCAAAAATATTCTTTCCTTCTAAGTGCCTTTTACTTATAACTTTACAAGCTAGAAAGTGTGCTTAACATAAGATACTTGGTATCACTTGGGCCTAGAGGGTAAGAGGGACATTTTAGAAAGGATCTCCAAGTACAATCTTTGATGTCTAAGCCAGAACATCTGAAAAAAAAGCAGGCATGTCCAGATGCAGACACAATTTCACAAACGTGGATGTGCCCAATATGGTCATCTTCAGGGGATTCAGATCCTACTGCTGATATCGTTGTGATTGTGCTGAGTACTGGGGATGATGGAGCGCTATCTTCTCTATACCCTCAGGATGTTTTTCACCCAAAATAAGCACTTTCCTGATGCTTATTCATGTCTGGACATGACTCCGGGTGTCTAGGACGTTTCTGAGATTATGCAGTGACCAGAACCTCCCAGTCACCCCTCCACCGTGCCCCCGTTCAGACTTGGACGTCCTCATTCTGGCGATGTCCACAGATCTGGCTTCTAAAAATGGCTCTAGAGATGTCTCTGCGCTTTGGACATCTCTAGGTCCGTTTTCAGAAATCCAGAGCACGAATAGGGCTTCTAAAATAACCCCCTGTATGGCTCCCAAAAACATTTCTTCATTAAATCTACATATGCTCTGAGTCTATAATCATAAAGATTCAATGCTAGGAGAAGGTTAAAAAACTGAATGAAATTTTAGCTCATTCTTGTCCCATTTTAATTTGTTATTTAGTGATTTGCATGGTATTGTGCTATCCTATAGCACAGTGGTTCTACCTCTGATTTTCCCACTGTAAAAATTCTCACCTCTTTGGGAGGATGAGTAGCAAGGAAAACCTTGAGTAAACCACCAGGCTAAAGGATAGCACAGTTTACTGCACTGGGGCCTATCAGAGGTTTTTCGGCCAACAGAGGAAAACTGTATGGGTCCATTCAATTTTCAGCTAAACCTACACTGTTTTACCTCTACATACACACACTATATACTAGATAATTTACAAAGAGAAACAACCTGAGTAGTTTCCCTTGCAAACTAGCTGTAAAGCATGGATGGTAAAAGTGTACTCATAGATTTGCAGCTATATGGATTATTGAAACTTGCCCCGTTGCCTCAAGCTTTAGCTCTGGAAACTGGAATTTCTTTTAAATGGCCGAAGTACATATAGTGAACCATATGTAGACCCCCTGCTCCTGAATACTGCATAGAAAGGGGGTCTGCTGCAGGTATGACCGAGTCCCACATATTGTACCACGCCCCACAGATTCCCTGGGGGAAAGATTCTTCTTCTGGGACAGATGGTGTAGAGGTTTTTCCCATTTCTCTATAAAGGGTCCTCAATTTAAGGAGGTGTTGCAGAATAAAGTCTCCACGGGGTCTAAATGTACCCTCAATATTCAGCATCAGTATCCAGATAGTGGCTGCTGCTGAATATGTGGATTTCAGGCAATGTTATGTGGATAACAATTTAGGATTTCTTGTCATCCAGCCTAATTTGCCCCTATCAGGATAAGGTCAGCACCTATCTGAATAGTGATTGCACTGCTCTAGCTCCACCCTCACAGACTCTCCCTGCACCAACCAGGTAGTGCTGAGGCAGCCTGTGGAGATGGTCAACAGCACTCTTCAGATATTGCTACTGAATATCTCTCTAAGCGTCCTTATTCAGATAGCGTCTCCATGAACTATCCAGATAAGGGCTTTGAAAATCAGCCTCTCTCTTCACTGTACAACATTTTCAACATAAATTAGTAGCTGGTATATTTGTATGATGTAGCATCCATATTACACATCTGACACGGGAAAATTGGACCTGCATTTTCTTTGTATACTGTCTTTGGATCTCAGCCCTTCCATCCTGGATTTGAGGTTTTTTTCTTTCTGGTGGCTATGTGGATTCCTTCTGTTATTGTACCTGGACTCCACTGCTCCCCCTTCTTAAGAGTCCAGAGCATTACTACTACTTCAGCATCCTGGATACAAGGACTAAATACTGTTCTCCTCATCTTCCCCATAGAACCAAAAGTGTTCCTACCATCCATTTCATTTCTTCAGAGTTAGCAGTGACTTATTCAGGTTGAAGAACATACAGGGGTGGCCTGAGGGTGATGCTGGGCCATGTGCGGAGACTCACTGTGGGGCCTCATTTGCATAAATATTCATATACCAGAAAATAACCCTGGTAGCTGTAAATTCAGGACCATGATACAGTCTAGATTGGACTGTGCCAAAGTGTAGTAGCCCAGAAGTCAGCAACAGTGAAGCTATTGGGCCACAAAACAAAATTAAACTGAAATACAATGTATATAGTTCCCCCAGTTACTTCCAAGTTGATCTCCCTGTTTATTGTAAATACAACTCAGAGTGCCTGTGTTGTATAGTTGATGTTAAATGTAAACCGCTCTGATCTAAAATAGAGCGGTATAGAAGAACTGTTAAATAAATAAATAAATAAAATAAATAAATACTCCCTTCAAATTTATTTCCTCAAATCTGAACTAACAAAATATTTTACGTTTTTTAGAGTAGCAGTATCAAGAGCAAAAAACTGCATCTAAAGACTATCTATACTTTAACTACCCCCCACTAGTACCCTACAGTTGACGTTACATAAGGAATATTCATTGCAAATTTATTTTATTTATTTATTTCTTCTATACCGCCCCTTCCAGTGATCAAGGGCGGTTTACATGCAAATGCATATTTACAATGGTTTATTGTAAAACGTTTATGCTTGTTCTGTGTAAACTGTGCTGATTTTGAAATAGTGTGGTATATAAAATCAAATAAATCAATAAATAAAATGAAAGTGGAAACCAGAGCACAGGACCTCTAGAACAAATCTACCATTCCATAACAACACTAATTTCCACTACTCACTACCCAAAAAGAACATAAATATTGCAGTGGGCCTTAGAACATTCATGTACGTGCTGGGAAAACTAAACAAGTCAGATCGCTACAGATCCCTACATAGAAACTGCACTAAATACCTGCCCTCAGTCACACACTTAGAGCATAGGTGGACCTCACAAAGCAAAGAATAAATTACCACAAATTAAAAATCAAAGCCCCAAGAAGGTAGAGTCAGTATGCAGTGCAATACCAGAGAAGTAGAATGAGATGCATATAAAGAGCACATGTAAATTACAAAACATGTAAAACGGCTATCCTAACCCCCTTATTACTAGCTGAAGAGCTAGTTTCAGAAAATAACACTATGCTACACAAAGTAGGGTGCAGTTAGAGAAGGATTTGGAAGAAAAGTTCTCTCGCTAATCCCTCTCAACCTGCATCAGTGCACCCTCCTTTGTATTAAGGGGTAAGAATAGGGGTAGCTGTCTCATCTGCTTGTCTCCCTTAGACAATTACCTGGCTTGGGCCACTCTCATTCTCATGTCGCAAAGACACACAGCGCTGCAGGGACAGGCAGGGACAGCAGAACGGGGACTAAGGCAGAAGCACACTGTCTGGACCTGGCTGGGATGGACCGGTTGACAGTCCCAAGTCTGCGGCAGCGCAGCCTGCTTGCCTCAGCTCCGTCGAGTCATCTTCCCCTTCCTCCAAGCACAAAATATATGCCCCTTCTCCTTTTCATTCCCACAGTTTCTGTCTCCTTTCCCCACCCTAACCCCAGCATCTACTAGCATCAGTTCTGTTCCAGTCCCATCCCCTTTCCAGTTCCTCACTGCATCAGCCCATTTTCTATTCCAGCCCCAGCATCAGCCCCCTACCAGTCCTAGTACTCCATCGGCGTCAGCTTCCTTCCAGTCTCGGTAATCCCCCCACAGTGTCAGCCCCTTACGAATCCCAGTAACCCTCTTTAGTGCAAACCCCCTTCCAGTTTCTCTCTTCTAGTTCCTTCCAGTGTCAGACCCCTTGCATTTCCAGCCCCCCAAGTGTCAGCTCCCTTCTGGTTCCTGTCCCAGTATCATCCTTAAGTGTCAGTTCCCTTACAGTCGCAGTCCCCTCCCCCCCATGTCAACTCCCTTCCAGCCCCCTCCCCCACTATCTACCACAGTTCCAGCATTGGTCACCTCCTCTACTGGCCGATTTAAATAGCTATGGGGGCACTTTTCTTGCTTCAGTAGCTGTGTTGCCTTACGAGCCACATTTCTAAAGCTGGTACCAAGCATTTCCTGTTTCTTGCAAGAAACAGGAAATGCTTGTTATTGGCTTTAGAAATGCCGTGACACAGCGGCTCATAAGGCAGCCGCGCCGTGGGGGCAAAGTGCTCCTGCAGCTGATTAAATTAGCTGCAAAAGGGTGATGGGAGAATCAGCAAGGCAGGCTTCGGGTGCCCTTAAATATTGTGGGCCCTTAGACAGTGCCTCACTGACATGCTTGTTAAGGTGGTTCTGTGTCCTTGGGAAGAAGATAGGCAAAGCAAGAAGAGTCACTTGATCCAAGGATGACCATGGTGGCAACAGTGACAGGAAGTCGACAGTGATGGAGAGCAAAGAGAGGCACATGGGCATTACATGACTGAAGCATGAGGTTGGTGTGGGGTCTCTTGTTCAGCGGGGTCCCGTACCAATATCATGCACACACAAGCATAGGTCATGCACACACAAGCATAGGTCCTGCATCCTGCCTGAAAACTCTTATGTATCCTAAAATACCTTATAAAATAAAATTGCTACAAGGCTCTGAGGACAGGCAGCCCAAAGAAAGCTTTACTCTGTTCCTTAAACCAGTGCGCCCTGGCACGCTAGTGTGCCTTTCCTTGGTATGACTTATAGGGGCATAGTTATTATTTATTATTTATTTATTACAATTTCTTATATACTGCACTATTGTCAGCGCGGTTTACATACAACAAAATGACCATAACAAACTGCTTGGCTTCACATAGAACAGGAGTAACAACTTGGATAACATGTTTATGCTTTACAGAGAACAGGAGTTACAACTTGGATAACACAGGGAATGCAAACTGAACTAATTACATATGTACAAGGAGATAGGCATGGATTCATGAGGGTGTTCACCCATTTCTATTGGCCAGTGCCCCAGAGAAAAACACTCTGCTTTCTAAACTGAACTGCCTACTTAATATTGGCACCGAAAATTAGGTAGCCTTACTCCCCACCTTGCCGCCCCCTCCCCCCCCCCAATAGGAGAAGGACAGTGCTTAATTCCTGTGCATGTCTTTGCCAACTTCACATATTCACACATCAGATTGAACCCATCAGAATGAGACCCACATAGGATAAAAGTGCTGCTTCCCTTCTGCTAGTGAGAGGTACCGGGGGAGAGGACCATGAAAAACTGGGTTTGGTGTACCGCAAAGATTGAACAAACTCAAAAAGTGTGCCATAAAATAACAGAGGCTGAAGAGCATTTCCTTAGATAACCTCAGCACCTTCAAACCATGAGAGCAAAAGGAAGAAAACCCTTGCCAGTCCTTGGATGACTGGGGGATTTTCTTACATAGAGACTCCGAGGGCAATGGTTCTCAACCCAGTCCTCAGGGCACATCCAGTCAGCCAGTTTTCAAAATATCTACAATGAATAGGGATGAGATAGATTTGCCTGCACTACCTCCTTGGTATGCAGATTTATCTCCTGCACACTGACTGTGTCTATCCTAAAAAACCCAACTGACTGGGTGTTCCCCAAGGATTGGGTTGACTAACATTGCCCTAGGGTTTTACCAGCTTTGGACTGTAGAGATCTCTAGTGGTCCTAATTATCATACATGACCTTTTTTATGCCACCCATTGGTTTCCAGAAATTGAAAAGGTTTAGAAGACTTCTTCTTCAAGGAAAAAATGACTGGTATAAATGGCAAGCCCAATGGCAGCTTTTTATCTTTGGCTGGCTAAGCTATTTCAACATCAATGCCATAATTATTTATTTAAATGTTTATATACCACCTTTGTAAACTAAGTACATTAAGGAGGCAGGGGCAGGAGGAGGCTTCTGAAGAAAGGAGAATAAAATGTTACCACTGATACTAGAAGTAAGAGGAAGATTCATAGGGCAACACTAGGAACTGGGACAAAGAGGGCCAAGGTTCTACAAGGGAAGATGTTCCTACCACCCCATCAAAGTCCAGTCTCCAGAAACTGCAGGACAGAAGTTGGATCCAGGAGGAAGAGCCTGAAGCCTCTGCCGGTGATCTTCCTCAATGGAAGAAGCCTAAAGAGAAGGTAGAGAACAATGGAGTTCTCAGTTTAGGAGGAGAACACCAGTGTGAGAAGAGGAGTGTCCATACCCTAGAGCAGTAGTTCTCAAACTAGTCTTTGGAGCACACCTAGGCCAGTTGGGTTTTCAGGGTTCCCACAATGAATATGAATGACATAGATTTGCATTGGATTGGGTCGAGAACCACTGCCCTGATAAGAAAATTGGAAGAAAAACTAAACTAACTTTTACTATTTTTGCACTGCATCTTTATTGATTCATTTTGTTTTGATCACTTAAAAACTTTTCGGAAAATGTAATGGTTCAGAACAAACCCTGGATTGGACAGTGAGTTTTTCGAAGTGGAAGCAAGTCACAGAGTGAGTGATCCAATGACCTCCCAGCTCTAGCTTGTCCCATTTTAGGACCGTGTATCCCAAGGCCTACAGAGAGCAGTGCTGCCTCCCTTGAAGTATGTGCTTTGGTCTCCATACAGAATGATCTGTGACCTATAAGGGGCCCAGACTAGGGGGTTCACTTAGAATGATATTAAACACTAATAGATCTAACAGCAAAAGGTTGGTCTTATAGATCTGGAGCAGAAGAAAGGAAAAACACAGTTCTTCTCTAAAGCTACTCTAGCTCTCTTATTTATCTCCAGTACTTGTTTACCCACTCGCTGGTTAGTCCAAAACATGTTACAAATTATAAGAATGAAATAAAATTCAGAGTCTAAAATCTAGGAGTCATTCTCTAACGTTAAACATTGGAATGGTCCATTACAGCCCCCTCAAATGGAGGTGCTGTGGATTGATGATTCATTCCTCTTCTCTGTTTATATTTGGCAAATCCATTCTACAGGGAGACGCTGCTTAGTAAAATCCATAGGGTTCAAATATTATTCAACAATACCTAAAAAGTAAACTAACCTCTCCCTTCTCACTCAGTAGATCTCTGAAAGATCAAATGGACATGTCAACTTCTTCATGACCATCTGAAAATGGAAATACGATACATTTTCCCATTCTTGAAAATCAGTTCCAGACCAGGAAGCAAATAGCGAGAAGCTGGGTAATGTAGCATAAGACAGTCCATCTTCCTCAGTTTTGTGGGGAACAGACAGATCAAAACCTCATGAGATTAAAGAGTAATTAATTCAAACCATTGCAATTGGATTCTGAAAGCTGAATGGACTAAATAGAAAGTAAATTACTTTTTTCACTGTTTTACATCTTTTCAATCTTTCAGCACGGGTCAGACCTGACATTCAGAAGATTAAATGACAACCAGCACAAAACCAGACCAGTTTATCATCTGCTTTTGTGGCAACCCCTTTTTTATTTATAATGTTCCCTACCGGGGAAGATACATGAGTATCATTACAATGTTTACACTACGGTGAAAGGAAGCATGTCAGGAGAAGTTAGACATTTTGGGTAAGATAAGGGAGAGAAGTTATTAAAATATAGAAAAAGTATTGTTGTTACTGCCATGCAAGGGAGAGGCTTACATTGTTATGATAATGATAAAATTCACGGAATGTGTCAGAGAGAAAATAGCAAGGCTGAGCATCAAAGCCGGATAATAAAGGGCCCCTGGGCATAAAAAACAGCCCATTCAGATGCATTTAACTTTTAATTTTATAAAGTCTAGCTGTACGTCATCAGTCATTTCAACACAAAGTATTGTGATGCTAATAAGACGCAATTTTTCTGCGAATTGGAGATAGCAAGATATTTAAAATCTTGCTAGCTTACACAAGGCTCTGTAACTCTTCACACTAGTAAATTTCACTAACAAAGCTTTTCCTTTTTTTGGTAGGGCAGCAGATATGTTTTTACATCTGCCTTAACTTTCTCTGCTCTATTTTAAAGTTTCCTAGATAATAAGACCTTTAGAGCTCTCCATTACATTTTGAGATAGCATGATATAGAATTACAATAACCTCTTCCCGCTAGAAAATGTCATCTACAAGCAATGGAGCATAGACTCTGGATTGAAATTACTCCATTTGCAAAATGAAACTTCAAATTGTATTCATTTTCAGGTGCGGTTCTTTTTGTAAATCTGCATTTCTGCCTGATTGTCTACTATATGTAAATTCCAAGACCATAACCAAATGTAGGTGAAAAAAGAGACTTGTAAACATTTCATGATGCCTAACTTCCTTTTTTCGGTATTGGAATTTGCCCATAGTCATAATACTGTTCCTTATTCAAATTCCTGTGTAATAAGTACATCATTACGGTGCATATTAAAGATGGATTTTTGCTATAGAAAATGAGGCAAGAGATACAGTCAACTGGCAACCAAAGGTAGTAACCATCACAGGGCAGGTTTAAAAATGTTCAGTGACATCACAAGATGCTCCGAGTTCCCTGAGATTTCAACTGGACTAATCCGAACTGGCCTGATCCCTATAAGAAATGAAAAGGAAAAGGAATTCTGAATGTTGACAGATAGGAAGTAGAGCACAGCCACTTACCAGTCAATAAGTTCACAGATCGATGATGGGCGGTGATGGGAAGGGCAAAAGAGGCAATAACCTGTGGGAAAAAAAGAACAGAACATCATTCAAAAACAGTAATGGAAATAGCATCAACATGGAGGTAGCCAAGGGGCTATTAAAAAGAAGGCTGTGACTCCCTGGACAATGCACCTGCTGGACCAAGATGAAATGGGACTGTGAGGAACAATTAGATGGCAGTCTGTGTATAATGACAAGAATACATTGTCACACCACTTGCAATAAACCACCAGACGTACAACATGGCAAGGTTTTCTTGAGGAGGGAGGAGTGGTCTAGTGGTTAGGACAAGGTACTTCAGGCCAGAGGGCCAGGGGTTCAAGTCCCACCTGGGGACAGCAATCTCAGGCCAGAGGGATTGGGATTTCTAGTCCTATAGGCACTCCTTGTGGTCTTGGGCAAGCCACTTAACCCTCCATTGCCCATGTTCCCTGTAAGCATTAGCATATGTGTCTTATATCCCCTCATGTTAAATGTATCCCCCAATTGACCACTTTGACCCAGTGAAAAGCAGGATATAAATAAAATAAAATAAACCCAAAGTTCCCACCTCCCATCCAAACATCCACAGCACCAGGTGGAGAGGATGAGAGGAGGCATAGAAGATAGACATTGCAGAAGATTGCCATGTACATGCTCCTGTATCAGTGCCCCTGCCAATCTCTCTATGTGGCAAACATACCCCTATGTTCTTGCCAGTGCCTTCTTCACTCTTGGGCTTCCCTCCCACTCTGCTCCAGCCAGCCTCTCTTCACCTCTGGCCAGGCACAACAAGTCTGCTGGAGCATGGACACTGTATCTCATAAGATCTTTGCCCATGGCCCTCAGTTCTCTCATCATGATAACACTGGCCTCCTATTGTTGTCTATACATTTCTTGCACCATATGGATAAAAGGGTTTGACAGGACCACTGGAAAACAGTCTACTTCCCACCCTGTCTCAGCATACAGTCCATCTTCCATGTCACTGGAGGGTGGCACCAGTCCCAGCTCAGTCTTGTCAGTTGGTCTGGACTCTAGAGTTCACATAGGAGAGCACATGTGCTATCAGTTGGTTATCTGCAAGGTCAAGGTTTGGACTCTCAAACCCATCCAGATTGGTCATCGGCACTTGCAACAGTGCCTCCTTCACACCCTGCTTGGAAAAAGAAAGGGATGGGATATAAATATTTGCAGTTCCTAATCACCCTGGGTTTTCACATGTCCAAAACTGTAAGTCTATAGACTTTGATACTCATCAAGTTCTGGGTCTACGGAGACCGATTTCTGAGAAATGACAGCTGTGAAGAAAAAAATGAGACTGCAATTTATTGATTGCATCCTGTACAATTACTCAATGTTGACAGTCTCTCAAACACTACTACTGCTGCTGAACATTTGTATAGCGTTACAAAATGTATGCAGAGTTGCACAGACACATGTAAAAGATGGTCCCTGCTCATCAGAGCTTACAATCTAGTCAAGATAGACAACACAGTAGCTGAGAGATAGGATACATCTAGGGGGAACAGTAAGGAAACACAAAGAAGATCAAGTGAGTCAAGATCTGAAAGCAGCAGGGAAGAGGTGAATTATCAGCCTGGATTTGAAAATGGTCAGAGACGGCGCCTGACATACAGACTCAGGTAGTTTGTTCCAGGCATAAGGTGCAGCAAGGTGAAAGGAGCGAAGTCTGGAGTTAGCAATAGAAGAGAAGGGCACAGATAGAAGCAGTTTGCCAGAAGAGAGGAGTTCCTGTGGTGGGGGTGTAAGGAGAGATAAGAGAAGAAAGATAGTGAGGAGCTGCAGAGTGAATGCATTTATAGGTCAGCAGGAGAAGTTTGAACTGGGTGCAGAAACGGATATGGAGCCAATGAAGTGACTTGAGAAGAGGAGTAATATGGGCATGATAAGGCTGGCAGAAGATTAGCCGCGCAGCAGAATGTTGAACAGATTGAAGGGGAGAGAGATGATTCAGAGGGAGACCAGCAAGGAGTAGATTACAATAGTCTAGACAGGAGGTGACTAAGGAGTGGATAAGTGTCTTAGTAGTGTGTTCAGAAAGGAATGGGTGAATTTTGTTGATGTTGTAGAGAAAGAAACAGCAGGTTTTAGCTATCAGTTGGATGTGTGTGGAGAAGAGAAATGTTTGGCAACTACTCACCAGGCTCTAGGGCACTGTAGGCTAACCTCTTGGCCATGTCTGCACAACCTGACATACCAATCATTGTGTCTAGTTGTATTGTGTTCAAGACCAGCTGCTCAAGTTGAGTCAGTTCCACAGTGCAAAGGGCCTCCCTCCTGCCTGTCGCATGGAATGCTTTATTTGTGCTACCTTTTTCTTCCCCATCTGACGCATATCACACCACCAGTGGTTCACTTCACTCACCATATGCATCTTCACTCCCAGCTTACTCACCTCTGTGGCTATGTGCTTCCATATCTTCCTTTTCTGTCCTGCTGATGTCTTGGCTACATACTGTACTCTGCACGCACGTGATGGATCAGCTGTTGCTGCTCCTCCGATGTAAACCGCATAGTGCAGATGCCCTTCTGCTGGCTGCCCGTCCCTGCAAGCTCACTATCACTACCCTCTTGGCAACTTGTGCTGCCTCCTTCCAGTTGGCCCTTGCTTTTCTGGCCTCTGGTACTGTCCCCAGCATCATTTGGATACCATCACTATCGTCAGACACCATCCCCATTCTAACCAGTCCCCCACGCACAGCACTGTTCTCCATTCCTGTACCAATGGAAACACTGGAATTCCTCAGCCACAAAAGGATTACTCACAGGGCACAGAAACCTAAGGTGTAACGCAGTGAACATAAGGAACTGGACCAAGCAGGAAACTCCACAAATACCACAAACCTTTTCTGGAATGCCAATATGCCACTTACCACAGAAAGGTGAAAATAACCCCCTACCTGAGGGTTACCTTATAGACCCCTCAAGCCACCACAGGACCTACTGGCACCATTGCTGTGAACCACATTTTGATGCTATAAGGATATTTATATTTTGTTTTGTTGAATTTATCACTTTCTGACAGGAAATACAAAGAATAAAAATCATACGTTAATTCGAAGACCATCACAGTTCTTTCAAGCCCACATCAAGGAGGAGAAAAAAGGTAATCCTAAAGAAAGACTTACAAGGAACCCAAAGTCTCAACTGAGCCACAAAGATACCTAATTACTTTTATCCCATTTACTCCCAAACAAAATGTCCATCAAGAAAACATTAAACTAAATGGGATTAAACCTGGCCTTTTCTTTGTAAAATAAATTGTTCCAGTATGGTGGGGGGGGGGGGCAGGGGGATATTCAACTGTGGCAGCTGGCGCGATTAGAGGCTTGCTGTCGCTGCTGAAACGAACACCTGGATAGTTAATGCTAGGTCTGCTAACCGCATTCATCGTATTGAATATCCTCCCCCCCCCCCTAAAATTTTGTGCCAGGTATGAATTCAAACACTTACAAAAGTACTTCAAAAAGAAAAACACCTGCCCCTCTTCCAACCATAGACCACACTGCAGATTTAAACTGTAAAAAAATTTTCCCCCCATCTTGAGTGGCCCTAGCCACATCCAAAGGGAATCCTTCTTCTTGAAATAATATCGAAATATCTGAGTTTCTTCAAACTCAGAGGACAGGGTTACTAATAAAGTAGCATGAATATCAGTCTTGTCTTGCGTTGTCTCTAAAAATGCAGTCAAATCAAATGATGGCATGTTTTCCCCATCTGCTCCTTCTTCCTAATTATCTTTAAGAATATTCTTAGACACATAATAACCATTAACAATCGTTAACTCATCCACATTCAGCATTTGAAGCAGTTCTTTTAAATATTTATGAAACAATATTTCAGGTGCTAATAGAAAGATGCAGTATTAAACTATCTTTCCCAGCGCTCCCTCCTATAGCTTGCAAGATTGAGGCACTCTTATCTAAAGAGATCACATTATTAGCAATGCATTTTATTACACCATCCATTTCTTGCATTTTAGATACAACATCAGATGAAATCTAACAGCATCATAAGATTTGACATACTGGGTCAGACCAAGGGACCATCAAGCCCAGTATCCTGTTTCTAACAGCAGCCAATCCAGGTCACAAGTATCTGTCAGGTTCCTCAAAAAGGCAGATCAATTCCATACTGCTTATCCCAGGGGTAAGCAGCGGAATTCCTTGGTTCTCTTTAATAATGGTTTATGGACTTTTCCTGAAGGAACGTATCTAGACGTCTTTTAAACCCAGCTACACTAACAACTTTTATTACGTCCCCCGGTAATGAATTCCAGAGTTTGATTATGCGTTGATTGAGTTTGATTATGCGTTGATATTCACAGGCCATGCACCCTCCTCCAATGAAACTGGAAACCTATGCATAGTACTGGAGCTAGTGAAAGCACACTGATACGCAAGAGACTGTGTTAACTGCTGCTGCCTTTATGCTTTGAATAAGGGGGGGGGGAGATGTGAATGAGAGAAGAGAAGAGTGTGAGGGTCTGCTGTTTTGCTTTCATCATCACCTGGGATCATGTGAATTTTTAAGTGTCAAAATGGGGTCATATTCGATAAAGGCTGAGGAAACTCTACTTTAACTAGTATGCCACCTGCTTTCGTAATGCAAATGAAACACCATCATCTCTTATAATCTGTCATTTATTTTTTATATGACTACAGAATAGTTCATATTCTTTGTCATCCATTAATTATGAAGCTATCATCTGCAAGAAGTCACCATGAGGTAAGGTGTCTTACCATCAACAACAACCAGTAAGCCCTGCCAAATTTCCATCCATCGAGCCACATTTCTACGACTATAAATTCAAGCTCTGAATTAAATTGCGGCAGGTGCTTTTGAGACTATTTTGTTCTAATAAGGTAAGCAAAAAAGTTTCTTCTTTATGACATCTTAGACACAATGAATATGAATTGGGTTTGAAAATGATTTGTGAGGTTTTTCTTTGACCCACGTTGTTCAGATGGGTATAGTTTTTAAAACTACTGCTGAGGACTTTTTTCTTCCTCGGCTATTTATTTGCTTTCTGATGAATTATTAAACAAACGCGAGTGGATTTTTCATGCTATGGCCTTTTGGATTTACTATGCTAGGAAGCCATTTTTGAATATATGGCCAGGCCACTGAAGTGGGGCTGTGTTATTTCCAAGTAACATGGTCTGTAGTAGGATTTGGATTTATTTTATTTTATTTATTTATTTAACAGTATTTTTAAACCGCCTTATCTTATTAATCAAGGTGGTATCACAGCAAACAATCGGGTAAAGTGAGTGTGTTAATCATGCAGTGAGGGTGCAATTTAGTTGAGTGTGTGTTGTATCGTGTGCTAGATTGGGGTGAGCTATGTACAAGGTGTGGTGTGTTGCGTGCTAGAATGGTTTGAGCTATGTACAGTGTGGGCTATATACAGTGGTGCTGTAAAACATTATCTGTACAGGCAGCAATATGTGCTGTTATACATTCTCTTAGGTTATGTGATGTGTCCATAGTGTTCTATGAACAGCATGGTTTTTAGCTGTTTTCTAAAGTCTTTGAGGTCTGTAGTTGTCCTCAAGTCGTCTGGTAGTTTGTTCCATATAGTTGGAGCAGCCATGGAGAGAGCTCTGTCTGTTGTGTCCTTGCGTGTGTGTTTGAATTCACCTGGGGTGCTGACTCGGTTGCGTGTTTGTTTTCTTCTAGGACGAGTGCTGTTGTCTGGTTGAATGAGGGTGTGTAGGCTGTTGGCTGATGTGTGCTGATTTATCTTAAATAGGTTTATGATAGTTTTGTATCTGATGCGTGCACCGATTGGGAGCCAGTGTAAGTCTTTTAAGGTGGGTGTGATGTGGTCCTGTCTTGCAGTACCGGATATTATTCGTGCTGCAGTGTTTTGTGCTAGCTGGAGTGGTTTGAGGGCTTGTTTCGGTAGTCCCAAGTATATCGGATTGCAGAAGTCCAGTATTGGGGTTATCAGTGCTTGGAGGACGGTACGAAAGTGTTCTGGGGCAAGGAGTGGTTTCAGTCTCCTGATGATTCGCATCTTGTAGTAGACTTTTTGTATTGTTTTGTCTATGTGTGGCTTGAGGCTTAGCTTGTTGTCCAGAGTAACTCCAAGGTATCTCACTTCTGATTTTATTGGAATAGTAGTGTTTTGTATCTTGATGTTTGGCGGGTGTATGAAGCTTTGGTTCCGAGTGATTATTAGAGCTTCAGTCTTGTTGTAGTTTATTGCGAGGTTGTTGTTTTGACACCAGCTCGTCATTTGGGTAAGGCAGTCTGTTATCTTGGAGAAATCCGGGTTGTCGATTTCTATCGGGGTGTATATCATGATGTCGTCTGCATATATTGTGTATTGAATGTTGTTCTCTTTCATGATGTCGCATATCGGTTGGATGTAGATGTTAAATAGGAGGGCTGAAAGTGCGGATCCTTGAGGTACTCCTTGGCGGACATTTATGGGTCGGGAGGTGTTGTGTCCCACCTTGACCTGTAGCTGTCTTTCGGTTAGGTATGAGTGGAACCATTTCAAAGTGATACCGTGTATACCAGTGTTCTTTAGTCTTTCCAGGAGCGTGTTGTGGTCCACTGTGTCGAAGGCTGAGGAGATGTCGATGAAGATCATTATGATTCCCTTCCTGTTGTTGTCAATTATTCTTAGGATGCTGTCGAAGAGGTAGATCAGTAGCGTTTCGACTCCGTGGTTGGGACGAAAGCCGTGTTGGTTGTCGTCGAGTGTTTCATGTTTGTCGATGTGTTCCTGGAGTTGTAGTTGTACCGTTTTTTCGATGATTTTTGCCAGGAAGGGTATGCTGGAGATCGGTCGGTATGCTGCTGGATCCTTTTTGTCGAGTGTTGTTTTCTTTGTTATTGGTCTTACTGAGGCAAGCTTTAGTTGCTTTGGCATGAGTCCTTGAGTGAGTGAGTTGTGTACTATTTTGTGTATGGTGTGAATGAAGTTTAGCTCAAGACAAGTAACATCCAGGTACAGTATCCCTGGAAAGCTTGCCATCGGTGGAATTTGAACCCTGTTTTTTATGGTTCTCAGCTTGCTGCTCTAGCTTTAGGTTACTCCTCCATGCCAACTGGTTAGGGGCTGGAGTCTTGATGCAGCCTTTTCCCCTGCACTACACTGCAAGTGGAATGTTCTTTACTTGGCTTCCCCACTAGGAGTTGTCAAGGGTGACATTATATCACGGGAGCTGTAAATAGCAGTGTTTTGGAGGGAAATTTGTCTTTTTCCTTCCTCATTCTGCCTCCCAGGAACATCTGCAATCTCAGCAGTCACAACCTCAAGCCAGTCACAAGCATTAATCTAGTCTTGGGGTAAATGAAAAATGAGTGATACACTATGAAAGAGGAGTTAGGGTTGTTGTCTCCTTTTTGCTTTGCTAAAACGTTGAGGGGAAGATTGCACAGAGCTTATGACTAGTTGAGAGAACTGAGGGAGAGGATTTGCACCCAGAAGTATTTTGCTGAAGGCCTGTGACCAGCTGGAGATAGCCGTGGGAGAGGACTAGGGTTGCCAACTTTTTGAAAGAGAAAAATCCAGCACTTTTGGCTAGCCATATTCCGCCCATGCCCGCCCTCTGCCTCGTCCATATAAAAATAATTGCAGAGAGAGCAACGGTGCAGGCTTTAGTGTCTACAGGCTATATCAAAGGAGGGGTGGTCATGTGTGGCCCAAAGGAGGTGTGGAGCCATGTGCAAGACTTATTTGCATAATTCTAATGTGTACTAACCTTTTAGTAAACATGCCTCTTAATGAGTGTCTGGATAAAAGACTACCAGATTTCTACATTTCTATACTCCAGTGGCAACTGCCTGGCACATTAGGAAGTACTATGCACCCTGCCCATTTAGAACCCATAGCAAACCCCCTGTATCATAACACTACCAGGACTCACAAAGCACCAAACCCTGCCTATCAAAAGGCAACACTGCAACTACTGTATTAAACCAATACATCTCAAAGAATACCAATACATCTCCTACTGGGGAAAGAGAACAAATGGGACTGTCACATAGAAACTACATGAACAGAATACCTCAGCTTGGTTACACATGCAGAAATAGACTGTCACCAAACAAAGAACAAGGGATCACAATTTATAAATATGAAGACAATAATTAAACTGGGAACCCCAAAAGTCAAACTTGGAATGTAAAACAACAACACTGGAGAAATAAAACTATAAATTAATTTCCTCTTGTACTAAACAAAATGCAAAGATGTTAGCAACTCACATTTCCCAGAGCTGACATATTCCAGTTAATAAATTCAAAATAAAGTATTTTTCTACCTTTTGTTGTTTGGCCATTTTATTTTTCAGTTGTAATTGCTCCAGTCACGTTCTTCTGGTTTCTTCGTGTCTTCTGCTAACTCTCCATTGTCTGCTGTCCATTTGCCCTTTCTTCTCTCTTCTAGTTTTTTTTTTAATTCTCTCTCTACATCTGCTTTAACATACTGATCTTTCTCATTTTGCTCTTTCCTCCATTTCTTTCTTTATTCCTTTCATCCACTAAATCTCACCCTTCCATCCTCAATCCCTACTTACTCTTCCAATACCCGGCCAATCGTAGATTTTTCTTCCCTCTCACACAAAATATCTTTTCCCCTCTCCATCCTCACTCCCCCAGCCCCATCCCCTTCTATTCCTCCCGCCAACATAAACTCCCTTCTAGTTCCAGTCCCACCCAGCATCCGCTGCTTTCTAGTCCCATTCTCCCATCCCCCCATCAGCCCATTTACAGTCCTATCCTAGCCCCTCCCTAAGAGCCCCATGCCTGTCTGACCGTCTTCAGAGGGAGCTGGGGAGCCGTGAAGCCTCGACTCACTTCTGCACAGTCGCCAGAGTGAAGAGCAGCGTGTTCCTTCACTCCAGCAGCTGTTTTCTCATGAAGCCCGCTGGCACTGGAGGTTAAAGGGCATTTCCTGTTTCCCAGTAATCAGCGTGCTTCACAAGAGCACAGCTACCAGAGTGAAGGAACACGCTGCTCTTCACTCCAGCAGCTGTGCAGAGGTGAGCCGGGACCTGAGGCCTCCCCAGCTCCCTCTGAAGCCGGCCCTGCAAACCAACCATGTGTGGAATGAAGTTGGCATGGGGCCCCTGAAGTGCGGGGCCCTGTGCAAACAACATCCTCACACAATGGACAGGCCGGCCCCGGTGTGGTACAAGAGGTTGAACTCTTTAGCACCTATTCAGCCACAGTCTCCTTCTCAGGCCCCTCCAACACCCATATGCTCTCCCATATGGCATTAAATTAAAACATATATTCTGCATCCACCAAACTTTACCCCAGCCCCTTCCCCAACAAACTGTGCAGAGAATAAAAGAGCTAGAACCTTCTCCATAAAACATGCCATATGAGAGAAAATCCCTTACAACACCAAGCATACTGTATTGTGAATTAATAAGGGTCAGCCTCAGAATTGATTCATAGTGTTGGCACCCTTAGCAACATGTTAACTTGTATATCCCCCCTGGCTGTGAGAATTTATTGTTTAGCTCTGAATGCGCTACTCACTGATGACCCCAAGAAGGGATCGCCTAGTTTCCTGATGGTTAGGCCGCCCCTGGAATTAATCAAAAAAGTCATTCAGGACCAAGAACAAACCTACCATGCCAGTACTAACTTCCAAAACTTACAAAAGGACTCTTCCTAGAAAAGGCAGCACAGTAAATATTGTAGTGGGCCCTAAAACATCAATAAACCTATTAGGAAAGCTGAACAAGCCAGATTACTAGGCATTCTTAAACAGAAATGCCGAACTAACAGAATACCCAGTCTTGATCTCTCATACACACACACACGCACATTACAAATAGGCCTTCGCCAATAAGTGACCTCAAAGTGAACATTTTTACCATTCTAAAAAAAGATTGGTTGCCCTTAAAATATCCCTTCAGTTTTGCCCACCCTTCTTCTACATCCCCCACCTGTTCCCATCCCGCTAACTACTCCTTGAGGTATTGGCCCATCTTGGTAAACTTAGATTTCCTAAAGTCTAAGACCCTCACTTTTGAATGGATTTTATCAGCCCTAGTTCTAATACTGAACCACACCATCTGGCGATCACTGGATGCACGATGATCTCCCACTATAACATCAGAAATACCTTCCCCATTGGTAAACACCAAGTCCAGTATGGCCCCTTCATGTGTATGTTCTGTTACCAGTTGCCTGAATACTTCTGTAAAGAATCCAGGATCTCCTTGCTTCCAGATGACACCGCAGCAGGGATGTGCCAATCAACAACCGGCATATTGAAATCCCCTATGAGTAGCACTTCCCCTTTCCTGGCAATGCTGCGTATGTCTTCTATTAAATCCCCATCCATGTCTTCTCCCTGTGATGGAGGTCTGTATATCACACCAATGCAAACTGATTTCTTATTCTCTTTCTAGTTTAACCCACATTGCCTCCTCTCTCCCTTTTAAGTCCTGTATTTCCATAGCTTTAATATTATTTTTTACATATAGTTTAGTGCCACTCTTCCTCCTCTTCTTCCTACCCTGTCCTTTCTGAATAATGTATAGCCTGATATAGTAATACCCCAGTCATGGTTGTCCATGAACCATGTCTCTGTAACTGTCATTAAATCCAAGTCAGCCTCTTCCATTAAAGTCTCAACATCTGAGATCTTATTTCCCATGCTATGGGCATTTATAAACACTGCTTTCCAGATGTTGCCCCTTTTATCTATTTCTATAAAGGTATTTAATGTTTCACTTACCTGGAGGCTTTTTTCTCCCAACCCCAATGAATCTAGTTTAAAGCCCTCTTCAGTAGATTAGCCAGTCTGCTACTGAAGACATGTTGACCCTTCTTGTACAGATGGCGCCATCTCTGCTCTGCAGCCACTGGAACATCCTCCATGGTCCAGGAAACCAAAAGACTCTCTGACACCATCCACACAACTATGCATTTATCTCTAGGATGCAAACTTCTCTGCCCTGGCCTTTACCCTCAACAGGGAGGATTGAAAAGAACACCATCTGCGCCCCTATCTGCTTCACCCTCTGTCCCAGAGCCATGAAGTCACTCTTGATGTGCTCAGAGGGATACCTGACAGTATCATTTGTGCTGACATGGATGAGCAACATCGGGTAATAGTCAATAGGTTTGATGAGTCTCAGCAAACTCTCCGTAACATCTTGGATTTTGGCACCTAGCAGACAGTATACCTCTCTGGACATCAAGTCTGGTCAGCAGATGGATGCCTCAGCACCCCTCAGAAGAGAGTCACCAATCACCACTACCCTTTGCTTCCTAGTAGTCACTGATTCTGCAACTTTGGGGTGCTCAAGCTCTGGTTTTTCCCTTTCCTGAGATGCCTCCACCTCCTCCACTTCCAGGGCTGCATAATAGTTCTTCAATTCAAGGGCTTGAGGAGTTGGATTGGTGATTCTGCAGGCCCCGGTGAAGAGGAAAAGTAGGCCGCTATGGTTCTCAAAAGAAGTAGCTGAAAAGGTGAAGTAAAAGATGGAGGCCTTCATGTAATACAAGAGATCACAGAAAGAGGAAGACAGGTAAAATATAGAGAGGCTGGCAAAGTAGTCAAGAAAGCAATGCAATGCAAAGTGTGCCTTCGAGTCAGTGCTGACTCCTGGCAATCCAGAAGCACCTGGGTTTTTCTTGGCAG
This sequence comes from Ichthyophis bannanicus, assembly GCA_033557465.1. Classification (NCBI taxonomy): domain Eukaryota; kingdom Metazoa; phylum Chordata; class Amphibia; order Gymnophiona; family Ichthyophiidae; genus Ichthyophis; species Ichthyophis bannanicus. Next base: position 275,056,727 of record CM066040.1, on the reverse strand, counting down.
TGTGACTGGAATTAGATTGCCAGACCTTTCTTCTGAGGCAATGGAGGGTTAAGTGACTTGCCCAAGGCAACAAGAAGTGCTAGTGGAAATTGAACTCTGGTTGCTTGGTTACCAAGCCAGTGTTCTAACCACTATGCTACTCCTCCACTCCAGTCAAGAAAGCAAAGATACAAAAAGAAGAAGAAATAGCCAATGTAATAAAATGAGGGGATAAGACATTTTTCAGATATGTTAGTGAGAGGAGGAAAGGCAAAAGTGGTATTGTCAGACTCAAGGGTGAAGGGGAGGAATACATAGAAGCTGTTGAGGATAAAGTGGAATTGCTTAATAAATATTTCTGTTCTGTGTTCACAGATGAAGGGCTGGGAGCAGGACCTCAGACAACACCCATAAACAGGAACAAAAGCGAGGGACATCTCAAATGATTTTCAGAGGACAGTGTTCATGAGGAACTAGCTAAACTAAAAGTGGACAAAGTGATAGGACCAGATGGGATACATCCAAGAATACTGAAGGAACTTGGGAATATTCTAGCAGTTCCACTAACTGACCTTTTCAGTGCCTCTTTGGAGTGGCGCCAGAGGACTGGAGAGGGGCACATGTGGTCCCTTTACACAAAAGCATATGTAAGGATGTGGTTGAAAACTACAGGCCAGTTAGTTTAACCTCGATGGTGAGTAAATTATTGGAAACGCTGCTGAAAGAGAAAATAGTGAGGTTTCTGTAGTCTAATGGATCGCAAGATCCAAGGCAGTATGGATTCACCAGAGGCAGGCCTTGTCAAACAAATCTGATTGATTTCTTTGACTGGGTGACCAAGGAGTTGGACCGAGGGAGAATCCTAGATGTGGTGTAGATTTCAGTAAAGCATTGACACTGTTCCGCACAGGCAACCTATGAACAAACTCAGCACCCTAGGGATGGACCCTAAAGTTGCTGTTTGGGTTAGAAATTGGTTGAGTGGGAGGCGGCAAAGGGTACAGGTAAATGGAGTTCACTCTGAGGAGAAGGAGGTTACCAGTGGAGTGCCGCAGGGATCTGTCCTTGGTCCGATTCTTTTTAACATCTTTGTTAGTGATATTGCGGAAGGGCTGTTGGGTAAGGTTTGCCTCTTTGCAGTTGATACCAAAATCTGCAACAAGGTACACATCCAGAAAGGTGAAGATAACATGAGGAGGGATCTAGCTAACTTGAAGAATGGTCTAGAATTTGGCAGCTGAGATTTAATGCTAAAATATGTAAGGTCATGCATTTGGGCTGCAACAATCCAAGGGAGCAGTACAGTATAGGGGATGATGTACTTCTGTCCTCGAAACAAGAACGGGACCTAGGCGCTATTGTGTCTGATGATCTCAAAGTAGCTAAATAGGTAGAAAAGGCAACTGCGAAAGTTAGAAGGATGCTTGGGTGCAGAGGGAGAGGAATGGCCAGCAGAAGAAAGGAGGTGATAGCGCTTCTGTATAAGTCTTTGGTGCAACCTCATTTGGGGTATTGTGGGCAATTTTGGAAACCGCACCTTCAAAAGGATGTAAACAGGTTGGCATCAGTACAGAGGGTGGCTACTAAAATGGTTGATGTTCTTAGCTATAAAGCATATGAGAAGAGACTTAAGGATCTTAATATGTTCACCTTAGAGAAAAGGCGGGATAGAAGTGATATAATTGAGACATTCAAATACCTCTGTGGCATAAATGCACAGGAGGAGAGCCTCTTTCAATTGAAAGCAAGCTCTGCTATGAGGAGACATAGGACGAAGGTGAAAGTAGACTCGGGACTAATATGTTAAAATATTTCTTTATGGAAAGAGTGGTAGATGCATGGAATAGTCTCCCAGTGAAGGTGGTAGAGATGAGGACAGTATCTAAATTCAAAAAAGCATGAGACAAACACAGTGGATCTCTAAAGGAAAAAAAGGGAACTCTTGTAGTGGGTGATATGGTTGGGCAGATAATCCATGTGGTCTTTTTCTGCCACCATGTTTCTATGTTTCTAGATAAAAATTAAACTAAAACCTCAGAAAGCGAGACTGCATGCAGTGCAAAACCAGAGAAACAGAAAGAAATGTATTTCCTCCTGTATTATACAAAACAAAAGACAGCAGATGTTAGGATTGGCATTAGGAGTAGGGTGGCCAACTGGCTTCAGATTTGAGGGGCAACTTGATTCAGTCCTGGTTTTACCTTACTAGCTGCATGGACTTGCTATCAGAATTTCCTTAGAGAAATCAGCAAAGTAAAACCAGGACTGGATCAGGCTGTCCCTCATATTTGGAGCCAGATGGCCAGCCTAATTAGGAGGGAAGCATCCAAGGCCATTGTGTATTCCCGGTGGACTTGGCAGAAGAAAATGCAAGAGTGCTGCGTGGGGCTTGCATTTATACTATGTGTGTGCTGAGATCAGGGCCGGCCCGTCCATTTTGCGAGAATGTTGTTTGCACAGGACCCTGTGCTTCAGGGGTCCCCACACCAACTTCATTCTGCACATGCTGTTCGGCTCCCGACTGTCTGCAGGGCCGGCTTCAGAGGGAGCTGGGGAGGACCAAGGCCCTGGCTCGCCTATGCACAGCTGCCAGAGTGCATTTTCCTTCACTCCAGAAGCTGTGTCCTAGTGGAGTATGCTGGCGTGCCAGAGATTAAAGGGCATTTCCTGTTTCCTGGTACTCAGCTCAGCAGGCTCCACAAGAATACAGCTGCTAAAGTGAAGGAAAATGCTGTTCTTCACTCTGGTGGCTGAACAGAGGTGAGCTGGGGCTTCAGGCCTCCCTGGCTCCCTCTGAAGCCAGTCAGACAGGCACGGGGCTCTTGGGGGGGCTTGGACTGGAAATGGCTGATGGAGGGCTAGGATATGACTAGAAATGGCTGATGGGGGGCTAGGATAAGACTGAAAAGGGCTGATGGTGGGGGCTAGGACTGGAAATGTCTGATGGGGGCTGGGAATGGAAATGGGCTGATTGGAGAGGGACTAGAAATGGACTGATGGGGGGCTAGGATAGAACTGGAAATGGTTGATGGGGTCTAGGACTGGAAAGGGCTGATTTGGGGGGCTAGGATAGGACTGGAAAGGGCTGATGGGGGGCTAGGATTGGAAATGGGCTGATGCAGGGGGATGGAAGAATGGGACTTGAAAGGAGCGGATGCTGGGTGGGGCTGGAACTAGAAGGAAGCTGATGGGGAATGACTAGAAGGGGAAGGGTCTGGTGGAGTGAGGACGGAAAGGAGGAAAGGAGAAAAGGAGACAGGACAAGGGATGTCTCAAGGAGCCAGCTTGAGGGGATAGGGTTGAGGGCACAGGTTGTTTTGCATGTAGCAGTGATAGTTTTGGACAACTCAACAAAGGAGATAGGCCTCAAACATACTGATCTCCCTTGTTTATTTATTTATTTATTTATTTTATTGTTCTTATATACCGCACTCTTAAAAATCAGCGCGGTTTACATAAAACGAATATTGTGCCGGTCGACACTTACAATGAAACAGGGGAATAAAACTTGGACTTGAACAAGGGAGCTATATACAATATTTAGAGAAATAACTACAATATGTATCTACAGTATGTACATTCTTAGGCATGTCTTGAGTTGGTTGCTATTGTCTACATAATAGAAGGTGTTGGATTGGTGTATTGAGAGTAGTGTAGGAGAAATAGGTGATGTTTTAACGCCTTTCTGAATTGTGTCAGGTTCGTTATGGCTCTGATGGGTGCTGGGAGAGCGTTGTTGTCCAAAACTATCATTGCTACATGCAAAACAACCTGTGCCCTCCACCCTAACCCCTCGAGCTGGCTCCTTGAGCCATTAGCCTCTGGCACCTTCCCCTTCCCCTGGAAGCATTTTTATTTAGACAGTTTTGTATACCGCCTTATCCTTCAATCAAAGCGGTCACAACACAATTGGGGGATACATTTAACACGCGGGGATATGAGACACATACACTAATACTTACAGGGAACATGGGCAATGGAGGGTTTAGTGGCTTGCCCTGTGGGACTAGAAACCCCAGTCCTTCCGGCCCAAGGTTGCTGTCCTCTAGTGGGATTTGAACCTCCGACCTTCTGGCCTGAAGTACCTTGCCCCAACCACTAGGCTACTCCTCCCTCCTTGTTCTGCCCATGCCTTGTTCTGCCCTCTCCTCAAGCACCCTTCCCTTGAACCTACTGACCCTGCCCACTATCGCTCAGTTTCTAACCTTCCCTTCGTCTTGAAGATTCTAGAGAAGCTTGTCTTCTCCCAGCTCTCTGCGCACCTGGATTCCACCCATTATCTCCACACATGACAGCCCAGTTTTCGACCTGGTCACGGCACTGAATCTGTTCTCTTGTCTTTTCTGAACGAGTTTCACATTGCTCATGACCAGGGTGATGTCTTACTGGCTGTTTCCTTAGACCTCTCAGCTGTCTTTGACCTCGTAGACCACTCCATCCTCCTCTGTTGTCTTCGGGATGCAGGGCTGCGAGGCACCGTCCTCCGCTGGTTCCATTCCTTTCTTCACTCACGTTCTTTCTCTGTCTCTTCCCCCTCTGACACCTCCTCCTCTCTGCCTTTGTCCTGTGGAGTTCCCCAGGGTTCAGTCCTCACACCCCTGCTTTTTAACATCTTCCTTACCCCTCTTACTCTTCTGCTGCAGCAATCTGGTGCATCAGCATATTACTATGCTGACGACATTATTCTCCTTCATTTTACCTCCCCAATCTCTCCTGATCTTTCCCCTCTCAATACCTGTCTGGCACATGTTGCAAACAGACTTACCACTAACCTCCTCCACCTTAACCCCACCAAAACATCAGCCCAGGGGCAGCTCAAGGCAATCTGCTGCCTGAGGTGAAGAATGAGATGGTGCCTCCCCCCCCCCCCCCTTAGAGGGGGGCTGGGCTTTTTCAGAACTCCAATCAGGGACTGAACCAAACCAAAAAGCCAAATAGATTATATCACAATATAGAAAGACTAGGGGACATGCAATGAAGCTACAGGGTAAACTATTTAAGACTAATAAAAGAAAATATTTTTTCACTGAACGTGTAATCAAACTCTGGAATTTGTTAGCGGAGGATGTAGTAAAGACTGTTAGTGTAGCTGGGTTTAAAAAAGGTTTGGACAAGTTCCTGGAGGAAAGGTCCATAAACCATTATTAAGAAGGGACCCAGGATATCAATGCTTGACCCAGTACAAGCATTGTGGAACCTGTGTCTTTTGGGGAAACATTTAGGTTCGTATGACCTAGATTGGCCACTGTTGGAAACAGGATACTGGGCTTGATGGAACTTGGTCTGACCCAGTATGGCATATCTTATGTTCTTATGTTCTTTTCCTTTTCCTGGCCTACCTTTGGCTGCCTCCTATTTTACAATTTTGTAAACAGCCCTGCTGGTCCCTGAAGGTTACGGTATGGCAGGAAACTCAATAAAAATAAAGACAAATGGACAGCAGACAATGGAGAGTTAGCAGAAGACACAAAGAAAACTGAAGAAAGTGACTGGGGCAGTTGTGATGGAAAAATAAAATGCCCAAACAACAAAAAGGTAGAAAAATACTATTTTATTTTGAATTTATTAACTGGAATATTTCAGCTCTGGGAAATGTGCTTCACTAACGTGTTTGCTTTTTGTTTAGTACAAGAGGAAATTAATTTATAGTTTTATTTCTCCAGTGTTGTTCTACATTCCAAGTTTGACTTTTGAGGTTCCCAGTTTAATTATTGTCTTCATATTTCTAAACTGTGATCCTTTGTTCTATTTTTGCTAACAGTCTATTTTTGCACGTGTAACGGAGTTGCAGTATTCTGTTAATGTAGTTTCTATGTGACAGTCCCACTTCTTCTCTTTCCCCAGTAGGAGATGTATTGGTATTCTCTTGGTTTAATATTTGCAGTATTGCCTTTTGATAGGTAGGGTTTGGTGCTCTGTGAGTCCTGGTAGTGCTGTTATGATATAGCGGGTTTGCTATGGGTTCTAAATGAGCAGGGTTTATAGTACTTCTTTGCAGTTGGCACTGGAGTATAGTAATGGAGAAACCTGGTAATATTTCTTGATCCTCACTGCCCATGCAAATGGTATTCAGACACTCATTAAGAGGCATGTTTAAAAGTTAATGCGTGTTCACAAATCTTAATGTGCGCTAAGTGCAGGAACACCTATTTATTTCTATTGGTGCAGTGGCACTTAACGCACATTAATATTTAGTAAACATGCCCTTAAAATGACTCTTTTGAAAGCCACCTAAAATTTTTGATGGCAACATATACATTTTAAAATAAAATACATTTATGCAAATGAGGTCCACTGGATATGCAAATGAGGCCACGCAATGAGTCTCCGCACATGGCCCCATACCACTCTTGGGCCGCCCCTGGCTGAGACGGCTCTGCACGTCCCACCCCATCTGATGATGTCTGATTTAGAGGTGGAAGGGATACAGCAGAGTTGTCTCAACGCACACGCATGGTTTAAACCAGGCCTTAACACATTTTCTTGGAGCCAGTTTAAAAATCTAGGAGCCAGCTGCCCAAAACTAGGTCACAGTGCATGCCCCCCTCCCCCTACCAAAAGGTGCATCACTGTTACCTTTTTAGGTTTTAGGGCCTGATTTACTAAGACTGTTTTCCCATTTTCCATGGTAAAAGGCTTAATAAATCAGGTTCTTAATGGGTCACTGCACAGTATCAACAAAAGGCAGCAGCCCACTCCTCCTCCTTGCTCTCCCACCATCCCCACTGACCTATTAAGCTACACTTGTGTGCATGTGCACATGTGGTGCAGAGATGGGGCTCCTGTGTGTGTATGGTGTGGAAGTGGGATGCCTCTCTGTATGTGTGGTGCTGAGGTGGGGTACCTGTGTGTGTGTGTGTTGTGCAGAGGTGAGGGTGCCAGCATGCATGGGTATGTCGTGCAGAAGTGATGTGCCTGATTGCGTGCACACACTCGTGTGTGTGCGCGTGCATGTGGTGCAGAGGTGGGGTGCCTATGTGTCTGTGTGTGTGTTGTGCAGAGGTGGGGGTGCCTGCGTGTGTGTATGGCAGGAGATGGTTGCGCCTTTGCACAAAAACATTGTGCCCTTTACTTCCTATACATTCATCCTTTCCCTCCCTGCTCCAAACCTGATGTCCCTCCCCCTTGAGATCACCCCTGCCCTCCATTCCAGATGTGCTGAGATGGCTAGGAAAGCCAGTGACTGCACATCCTGCCAAAAATAAAAGTTACAAGTTTGCTGCACAGATGGCTATAAGGGGAAGCAGGTTTACTTGTGAAAGGACATCAGCAATGCTTTTTGTACCAAGGGAGATTTGGGCATTTTGTTTGGAAAGCAAACTTTGGTCAGCAAGGGCAATCACTGGATATGATGTACTTGGATTTTGATACGGCTCCTCACAGGAGGCTTTTAAATAAAGTGAACATCCTGGAGGTAGGTCCCAGAGTAGTTCACTGTATTAAATTTGGTTGATTGACAAATGACAGAAAGTGGTGGCAAATGACATTCATTCGAAAGAAAGAAAGGTGAATAGCTCTTCATTAAACCAGGACCCCAAATTATCATGTCTATGAACCACGCATGCATATTCCGATGCCCAAACAGCATACAGCTCACCCAACTCCATACTCCATATCTGAACAGTCCTCCAACTCTAAAGCCACACATTTCTTATAATCACCTCCAGTAATTCCCTCTCCCTCTAGGCTGTTGCCAAAAAGAAAACCCCGGTGGGCGGCATGGTGCTACCTTAAATAATCCACAAATTTAGCTTAGGTCTCAGTAAGATATAGCATAGCTAGCTTATGTTACAGCACTAAATCCTGCACCAATGGTGTCTTCTATAATAAAGATCTTACATTTATCAACCCTAACCACAACCCCTCCCTTCCCCTCTCCCCCCCCCCCATTCATCATTAACTGCAAATGACAAGTTCGCTCTTTACACATTCACCTCCTCTCGCCCCTCCTTCTCCTCCTCCACATAACCTCAGTCCGAGATCCCATCTCACCCCCTATGTCCACAAAAAAAATAACACAAAACACAAACCCTCTCATCACAAACCCAACACACATGAGACTATTACAGTCACCACTACATGCACCCAACCAATTCATATAGGTACCATAACCCACTAAAATTTCAAAAAATTCCAAACAAAGGTTCCCCTATATTCATGACCCACCCATGGCCCACACAGAGGCACCCATCGGGTCCTTTGGCTTGGCCCTTAGGTGAGGGCCTGCCAGACGGTGGCCCACCTACAGGCCACATTTTAATAGTGCTGCTTCTCCGTCCTGCAATGATGATTCCAAGCAGAGGGTGGGGTCGGGGAAGCCATTGATCACTGCTTGATGTCACTCTGTAGGCACATTATACACATTTGTTATACCATCATTCAAAAATATTACATTACATCATGGTGGTATACAATGAAAAATAGACAAATAACAAATCAAATAAAACATAGAATGAGTAGACGTCAGTAAAAGCATCCATACATGACAGGAAAGAGAACAAAAGGGAACTTCAGTGATGATTTCCAGCAAATGAGCTTGGTTCTGACAGCCCTCTCTACTCGCCCACATTTTATTCATTTATTTAGCAACATTTCTATATCTACCAGTCACAGCCACTGTTCCCTCTAAGCTGTGCGCGTGTGCACGCGCACACACCTCGCCGAGCGAGCGCACATACTTTACAATAGAGCGCACAAAAATTACGGTTCTGATTCTGATAGAAAACAACACAGATGTCTTAAAATTTAAATGTTGTTGTGCATTTACGGTTTTCACAAGTTCTACAATATGTTCTAGTGCAATCAATGTGGTGTACATACTGTATTCTGACGTGTAGTCAAATTTTAAAGTATATAACTCCGAGTGTCGTTATGTGGCGCACAAAAATTTAACCTTCCTTCAAAAGCTGCACAGCTGATATTTTATGCGCACACAGCCTACAGAAAATTAGAGGGAACATTGGTCACAGCGGTTCACAGGGAACAAAAACATGTACAACGTTACATGGAATACAGTTGATAACAGGTTAAACAATTTTAATAAGAAAATAACTTGTGGATTTTAGCTTTGCACTAAACAGGCATGTGGAAGATTACACAGGTACACTAAAAAAAAATTTTTTTAAACTGCCTCTAATGTTTCGATTGATTTTTACGTTTTTTGGAGCGCTGAATCCAAATCTGGTAACCAATTTGCTCCATCACGTACAGATTTTTTGCTACATTGGGTTAGCAGTTTGAGGTGAACGTTTCAGATTGAGTGCGATCGAGATTAAAGTTTCTTGGATGAATTCTTTATACTAATTGTTTAGTAGTTATTCAAATAAGAATAAAGAAAATTGTAACAAGGCAGCACATAAGAATAGAGTAATGTCAACAAAACACACTGTGATGGTAGCAAAATTGTCTGCACTTAAAACAGCCACATACATGTGCACAAACATTGAGCATATAAGAGCGAGGTTAGACACAAAGCAAAGCAAAGAAATGTGCAAAAAATGTTGTACAGGTATGTATGTAAGAATAGAAAACGCAAACCGCACAATTGCAATACATGAAGACAAACACCCGATGGTGTGAAAATAAAATTCTAATAAATGAGATCCGACACTGTGGTAATAACTAGCAAATTTTTATTTCAAAGTTTAGTAAAAACACGATATTTGTCAACACAGTTTAGATTTTAAAGTCATTCTTGGGTCAATCAATCTCCTGGTGGGCCCGTTTCTTCTTCCCCTGAATGCTTCTCTTGGTGCGCTGCTTGGCGTATTTTTCATCTGGGGTTTCCCGCAGCAGCAACCAGCAGAAATCAGCCATCATAGTGGTGTTCCATCTTCCTTGGCACCTTCTCTCTGCGTCCTTGATGTCCTGGTGAAACCTTTCACCTTGTTCTTCACTGTACACCCCCAAGTTTTCGGGAAAGTAGTTCACATGGGAGTGCAAGAAATGGACTTTCAGGCTCATGTTACAGCCTTGTTCTTTGAAGGCATTGAGCATCCTGGCAACAATATCCTTATAGTTCTCATCCCGCCTGTTCCCCAAGAATTTGAGAACAACATCCTTGAAGGAATCCCAGGCTTCTTTTTCCTTCTCAGACATCGTTTCAGCGAATGCTCCATCTGAAATGAGTTTCCTTATATCAGGGCCAACAAACACTCCTTCCTTTAGCTTTGCTTCAGAAAGTCGGGGGAACTTTGAGCAAAGGTACCAAAAGCACTCACCATCTTTTGGAAGGGACTTGATGAATTGCTTAATGAGACCCAACTTAATGTGGAGAGGTGGTAATAGAATTTTATCACGAGGTACCAAGCTCTCATGAAGAACATTTTTCTCACCGGGTCTCAAATACTCCCGAATTGGCCAGTCTTTTTTCCCCCAGTGTAGGTCGCGGGCCCGGCTATCCCACAAGCAAAGGAAGCAGGGATATTTGGTGAAACCGGATTGCTGCCCTAATAGCATGGATAGAATTTTAAAGTCTCCACAAATCACCCACTTATGCTCATCATAACGAATCTTCTGAAGAATCAGGGCCAAATTCTCGTATTTTTCTTGGAGAATAACAGAGTGAGCAATAGGAACTGAAGCGAATATGTTGCCATTATGAAGAAGAACACCTTTTATGCTGTCTTTTGACGAATCAATGAACAGCCGCCATTCAGCAGGATCATACTTGAGTTTAAACTTTTCCATCACTCCATATATATCGTTGCAAAATACCAAATCTTCCTCTTTGCTGAAATACTTCAAAAATTGTGTCTCGCGGTTGCGGTACCAATAAAAAGTTGTTCCTGGTGACAATAAATTTTTCTGTTTAAGCCGAGAACCTAGCAGTTGGGCAGCATCTTTTGGGAGTCCTAAATCCCGGACTAAATCATTCAATTCAGCTTGAGAGAAAAGTTCAGGTTTCGGATCTGGTTCAGTTTCAAACTCGGAAGTACTGGACTCATCGGGAAAAGCCATCTGATGAGTCTCATCATGATCAGAACCGTCCACACAAATATGATCCAAAGATTTTGGTGGTTCAGGCACAGGTACTTCGTTGCTATGAGGCATAGGCCTAATTGCTGAGGGAAGGTTGGGGTAACTTATTACGTTCTTATTTTTTAAGTTGTATCCCTTCACAATGCAAGAGCAAAAATAGCAGTCACTGCTGTGGTCTCTTTGTTCACGCCACATCATAGGTATTCCGAAACGAAATGCTTGTTTTTTACCTTTCATCCATAAGCATAGATCTTCCTCACATGTCTTGCACACTTTGTGAGGAGCCCACGGTTTGTCTTGATCGCCTAACTTCAAACCGAAATAAGCGAAATATACTTTTTTAATAAATGCAGAAATGTTCCTCTGCCGCTTTTTCACGGTATATTCCCCACAAATAAAACAAAAACTGTCCGGAGAGTTGACGCAACCTCTGGCTCTGTGAGCCATCACAAATACACAGCACTGCAAACTACAACTGTAGTGAACCACTTCGGAATAAAGCTGGATTACGACTGAGCAAACAAAAGGTAATAATGAACTTGCAAGAAACTGAAATTTGACAGGAACGTTCATGTCGCAACCACCGTGTTTGAGCGAGCGAACGAGGCGAGGCGAACAGGAAAGAACATGCGCCAGCGCGAGTACTGGATTTAGCCCCCCGCCTCCCAATTGTCCTGTTAATGTATAAAATGAATACAAAACACTCTAAAATATCATGAGGGAGTGTTTCTAGTTAGTTAACCATTACAACCTCTATTTTGGGCCAAGAAAATAAACTGCAGTCGGCTAAAAAGAAATTATGTGAACATTCCTTATATGGGTAAGAAATCTAATTTTGCAAGAAAACGTGACGTATGGAACATTTTGGCTATTTTTCCTGGATTCAGCACCCCAAAATCTATAGGAATCAGTTGCAAAACTGGAGGCAGTTTTTTGGTAGTGTACCTGTGTTATTATACATGGTGTAAGACAAACATATGGGGAGCTGGGGAGGTAGGAGACCACATGACAGACCCAAAATGTTCCAGGAACAGCTGGGTGTTTAGCTTGCGGCAAAACTCTCCAATGTCTGTTAATGAGTAAATTTCTGGGGTGAGAGAGTTCCAGATAGTTGGTGCATAGAATGAGAAGGCTCTGCTGGAGGTGGATAGGTTGGAGCGAGAGAATGCAGCTGGGACCACTAGCAGGTTGTGGCTGGCCTTTCTCCTAGATCCGTTGTTGAGAGGTTCGAGAGTGAGACGTTAAAGAATGTTTGAAAGGCTGTGAAGGATCTTGAAGATGGTGAGAGCAACTTTGTATTTGACACTTACGTGGATGGGGAGCCAGTGTAGCTGCCTCAGGACTGGGGTGATGTGAGCTTGTTGACTGGTACCTGTGATGATTCTGTCATTTGTGTTCTGTGCAAGTTGTAGGGGGAGTGAGGTGGATTTTAGGAGTCCCTGGTATATTATGTTGGCATAGTCCAATATTGGGGTGATGAGGGCTTGAAAGACATTTCTGAAGTCATCTTGTTCCAGAGGAGGTTGAAGCTTTTGACTGTCTTCATTCTGAAATATGCTGTCTTGGTAACTCGTTTGATGTGCACGTGGAAGCTGAAGTTCTGGTCAAGGACTATGCCGAGTTTTTTGCGTGGCTCTTTCACTTGCAGAGTTAGTTTGGATACGTTGATTGTGGGTGGTAGGAAGGAGGAGGTTCTTGGTTATGTAGAGGACTTCAAACTTCTTAGGATTGATGTGCATGTTGTGATAGCTGAGCCATTTTAATAGTGCTGCTCTTCGGTCCTCCATTGATGACGGTTCCAGTCAGGAGATGGAGTCGGGGAAGCGGTTGGCTGTCTCTCGATGTCACCGCATCAAGCACATTGTTCTAGGCCTCTGGCAATTGAGTGGGTTGGCAGGTGCCTATTTGTTTTTATAAATGAGCAGCATAAATCCATCAGAAATCCTGGCTGCATTCCAGGCATGGACATTATGCCTACTAGAGAACATGCCCATACCTAAATTACAGAAGTACACTCCATAAATTAAGACATTTCACAATCCACTTGCATGCTTTGTGGTTCTGCCCATGCTGCACCCAACTGCGTCCTCGACAATGCCTACTGTTAAAGCATGTGCCTCCAGGCTATGGCGTGTACTTTTCTGACTTACTCATTTTGTAAAAAAGCTACTTTAAACACATGTATTGCAGCATATGCAAAAAAATAGCCTTAAAGAATTATCTCCTGAATGCAACATACTTGGATTTCAAAAAAACATTTAATGTTGTCTTGCACAGACTACACATTCCTAAACCTTGCAGCCTGTGGGTGGGCCCGAAGATGATGAATTAGAGGATAGCGGTAAATGGAATTCTCTCTGAGAAGGGTGAGTAGTGGAGTGCCTCAGTGACTGATCCTAGAACCTGTTCTGTCCAATGACTTTTTATGTGATATCGCAGTGGAGTTTTTTGCAGACGAAACTAAGAACTTCAACAGAGTGGATATCTCTGAGGGACTAGACAGAATGAAGTGTGATCTGGGAAAAGCTGAGGACTATGCAAGTGCTTGGCAGTTACGATGAATTATTATGTATTTGGGATACGATGAATTATTATGTATTATTATGTATTTGGGGTACAGAAAACTGAGCAAGCAGTATACAGCGAGGGGGAAAGGGGACGATACTGATGTGCACTAATCGGCAGAGAGACCTTGGTGTGATCATTACTACTACTATTATTTAAGTTCTGCATAGAGCTACAGGGTGCATGCAACACTGTACACATACACACTGTACACACTGTACACTCCACCGCTTTGACCCGGTGAAAAGCGGGATATAAGTGCAGCTAAATAAATAAATAAATACATACATATAAGAGATAGCCCCTATTCAGGGTAGCTCACAATCTATCAGACACATACAACTAACAAGGGACGAGGGTAGAACAAAGGGCAAATGGTTGTGATGCACAAGGGTGGTCAGAAGGAGAATAAGGTGATCTCTAAGAATCCAAACATTATGTTATGGTGGCAGTCCAGAGCCAGAGTGTGATAGGCGATGGCCTAGTATGTAGCAGGGCTAGGTCTGAAGCCCTTTTTCCTGCTTTAAAATGTTATTGCTGATTTTGGAAAATTACAGAATGCTGTTAGCTAGCTGTTAGAAAGAAATACCGTTCTATTCTAGTTTGATAACATGTTCTGTTCTCCTGGAGATAAGAGAATTAAATACCTTCTTACTGTTTATTGTTTAGATGTCTGATGTCTGTTTCAGTAGAATGCCGCGCCACTGTATCTTTGCTGATTGTGCACTGACCTCATAATTAGGATGAAAATATAGCAGAGAAACTGAACAGTGTAAGAATATTTTGTCTAGCATTATGAAGATTGTTTAGTGTTTTGAGCCATGGCTAGAGATACATCTTAGCCTTGCTTTGTTTGGCCTCGCTTTGTTTTGCTTTTGTTAAGAATGCTTCTGATATGCCTTCCACTATCTTTGTGGCTAACTGACCTTGCAAGAGTAGCGAAATATACTGTATACTTTAGCAGAAGTATTATGTTTAGTGTTATGTCTAATTGCTGACCCGTGGCTAGTAAGACCCAAGCAGGGGGAGCGAGTCCTGGGCCCGGTCAGAGATGTCTATTGGATGAGAGTAAGTGGGCCACTGTGGCCAATGAGGAGTTTTGCCTGTTTTAGATTGGAGAAGAAAAGTATATAAACTGTCATTTTTCTGAGCTCTGTGCTCAGACCATTTTGAATGCTACTGCAATCTGAGCCTGTGCACATTAAACCAGCTTGAATCTTTGCCTGACTCCGGGTATTATTTATTGCATTCTTATCAGCTACTACAAGAGGACTTTTAGGGTGCATACAGAAACAAGGAGGAATTGGCTATCAATCATCGAACACATAAAATATAAATCCATCCTCACGAATTCTTATGGAATTCATTACCAGAGGATTTAGTAAAAACTGTTAGTATAGCTGGGTTTAAAAAAGGTTTGGACAAGTTCCTGGAGGAAAGGTCTATAAACAATTATTAAAGAGGACCCAGGAAATCCACTGCTTGCCCCAATACAAGCATTGTGGAACCTGTGTGTCTTTATGTGAAACGTGTGACCTGGATTGGCCACTGTTGGAAACAGGGTACAAGGCTTGATGGACCTTGGTCTGACCCAGTATGGCATTTCTTATGTTTTTATCTTTAAAGTCACCAATGGCCTCTCAGCCATCCACCTCTATTCACTAATACAGAAGACACCCGAAAACTGAAACAGAAGAACCGGCTCCCTCAACACACTATGTATACCAGCATTTTACACCAAAACCAGCTCCACCACATCAAAGAGGGCCTTCTCCCTACTTGCACCGTCCCTATGGAACTCTATCCCAGACAACCTACATACTGCAAAAGACTTATTATCCTTCAGAAATAACCTCAAGACTTACCGGTACCTGTTTATAGATCGCTTCTCTGAGGAAATAACCTGACCACCTAACACATAATATCCATAACTTCCCTCGCCTCTCTCCCCCTTCCCCTCATGTACAACCTCTGCCATGAGTCCTCCAGCCTCTTCTCCCACAAGGGAGGAGTGGCTCAGTGGTTGGGACAGGTTACCAAAGGCCAGGGGTTCAATTCCCACATGGGGACAAGCAACCTCAGGCCAGAGGGACTGGGGTATCTGTCCCATGACCACTCCTTGTGGCCTTGGGCAAGCCACTTAACCCTCCATTGTATCAGGTACACTTAGATTGTGAGCCCTTTGGGGACAAGGGAATAAAAAGCACCTGTTAGTATACATGTAAACTGCACTGATTCTAAAGAGCATGATATAATAAAATAAATAAATGTTGTTCACTTTCCCTACAAACATGATTTTCTACCTCTATAATATGCATATTCCAAGTTTATGACCCTGATATTTTGTATCACCTCTTATACACATACTCCAAGTTTATTACCCTGTTATAATGTATCACTACTTTCTTATAATGTAAACCACTTTGACCACAGGGTAAAGCGGTACATAAAAACTGTTAAATACATATTGTATCCAGTTCTGGAGACCGTACCTGCAAAAGGAAATGGCCTAGAAAAGAATTGTCAAAATTGTGCAGGGTCCACATTGGGTGGCATATAACCTGAGACTTAATATATTGTATCTACCTTAGAAGAGAAGGGAGAAAAAGGGGATATGATAGAGACATTCAAATACATCAACATTTCATTAATACACACTTCAAAAGAAAAGAGGTTCCTGACAATTTTAGTTCTGTGGACCCCTTGCTAACCCTTCAGTTCATTCCCACAACTCTTCCCAGCCCCCTCCCCTCAGCAGCAGGCTTGTCCCTACTCACCCTCTTTACCTCCTCGCCCTTTCCTGTCTTCACCAGTCTCTCTCTCTCAACCAATCACCACCAGCCTTAGTCACCTTCTCTCTCTCCCAGCTAGTCCCTCCAATCTCTCTCTCCCCCTATCTACAGTAGTTCCTACTTATTCTCTCTCCCCCACCAGGCTTTCTCTCTTTTTTTTCTCTCTTTTCTGTGCCCTGTAGACCACAGGTTGGGAACCACTGCTCTTGAACAAAAGATCATGGTGTCAGACTCCAAATCAGTAGACCTACAATTAACAAAAGGAAATATTTTTTCACTGAAATGATTATGAATGGATGCCATGGCCTCCCAGGAGGTGATGGACATAGAAACTGACAACATTCAAGAAAGTGCTGGTTAAGCAGAGGATTCTAGTAACGTAAGTATTTGTTGGTTTGGCTCAGGAAGTGTCCATGAATGAAGCAGAAGAGCTTTTGAAGGTCATGATCTCGTATATGTGCACTGCTACAATTTTACAGGTTTATAGCACACAGCCTGCACTATGTCTGGCTTCTACTGTTGGCATATTTCTAAGCTTGCTAAAAATATCAAGACCAGTCTTGGGTTAGAAGAGTAAGGAAACTACACTTCAAAATGGTTGATGCTTTTATAAAATGCTGGCCACAGCGTCTAAATAAAATCTGGATCCTCGATTATGGTCAGCAATAAATATCCAAATCGAGCAGTGAGCAATCATGATATCAACGTCGTGGTGATATTCAGTCCACTCCCTGGACAGCTGCCCAGATAACCTAGGACGGTCTTTTTGCTGTCATACGTTATCCCGATATCCAAATAGTGGACTGAACAGCACTACTATCTCAATAATTCCTAGGCCAGCCCATGCTCTGCCTCAGCACTACCATATAGTGCTGCGGCAGTCAGTAGTGATGTTCAGAAGCACTATCTGTTTAGTGCAACTGAAAGTGGCCATATAGACCCAGCCAGTGGCACCTATCCAGATGGCAGAAGCAGGTTATCTGGATAAGTGCTTTTAAATATCTGGCCAAAATTTTCTAAGTTTACTTTCTGAACTTCAAAGAGAGACTGCATATTTTGTGAAGATGTTACTTCGCACCCGTCAATTGCAGCTAGACAAATTGCACAATGGTTGAAGTCATCACACACCGAAATAGCCAACCAGATTGTAGTGGCTAAACCAAAACAAAAGATAAACACTACATCTATCCTCGAGATGTCCACTAACCAGGAAAACTGGATGGAAACATACCAGTAGAGTTACTGACATGCATTACCAGGGCTGGTGCATGGATATGAGGCGTCCTGGCGAACCACATTCCCGGTGCCCCCTGTTCCCACCCCCACCCCCCTTGCAGTCACTGCCATCCCTCTCTGGGACCTGCAGTGGCAGCAAGGCCTTTAAAATGACACCGTAGCGCTTACCTTAATCTCCAGTGCTGTGGTGCCATTCCTGCTTCTGCCCCTTCTGATTCCACTTCCCATTTGCACCGGGGCAGAAGCAGACCAGCTGATTCCATCCCCATGCAAAAGGAAGTGTAATCGGAGGGGGTCAATGCAAGAAAGGCACCGCAGCCCCAGAGGTGAAAATAAGCGCTGCGGTGCCTTTTTCTTTTTGTAATTTATATTTTATTGTTAATTTTCCAGCATTTACACCTTATGCATAAAACATCGCTCACCTCCTCCACTCCTTCCAACAATAAGCATTACTGTAAACTTCAACATAAACTTCAACATTTGTCCCCCACCCTGCTCTTCCTCCTTCCTTTTATACATTGCTTTAGGTTCTTTACTCTTTATCTTACAATGCACTAGTACACAAACATCATTCTAGCATCCTGCATCTTAAGGCTATGTTTACAAATTATGTACTTTCTTGTACTACTGACTTACATATCTAATCATATAACCATTGCTTGTATCACTCCCCCCCCCCTTTACACCTCCTTCGGCCCCTTTGCCTTCACCACCTCTATCTTAATATTCTAAACTCCTCCCTCCCACCCCTCATCCCTTCGTCACTATCCCCCTTCTTACCCACCCCCCCTCCTAACCATATTTCCCCCCTACCCCTTGAGCCCGTCAGTCATTCCCCTCTCCATCCCCCCTCTCCTCGCCATACTTGCTTCACTCCCTCTCTTTGCCAGTTGTCATTCCATTGCCATACCTTTTTGTATTTTCCTACCTGATGCGTTCTCTGCGCTTCCATCATGCACAAACCCCATAGCTGTTCCAGCTTACCCACTACCTCCCTCAACGGGGGAACTTCAACATTCTTCCACCATCGCAAGAGACACATCCTCGCTGCTATAATTCCATATCCCATAAAGATTGCCATGTCTCCCTCTCCCTCTCCCTCCCCCCCCCCCTCATTAAGTACTACCATCTCCGGTGTTAATAGTATCCGCACCCCCGTAATATCCCCATATAACCTTCACACCTTACCCCAATACCCCTGCACCTTTGGACACTGCCAGATCATATGTATTAATTCCCCCATTGCCCCACACTTCTTCCAACACTCACTCGACCTAACTGGGAATATAGCCCGTAGCCACACTGGCGTCCAGTACATCCTAAACCTCAGCTTCAAACTATTTTCTAGCATCAGAGTTCCCCTAGCCAGCTTATGTGTTCTCTCATATATTTCCGCCCACCGGCTTTCATCCCACGATCCTGGAATATCCTCTTCCCACCACCGCTGCCATCTCCCCTTCTCCCTCCCCTTCTGTAACAACATTTTATATATTTTTGATATTACCCCTCTTTGCGACCACTGTTTCCCCAACATCTCCTCAAATTGTGTAGGCTTACTTGCCATAACTGTTTTCACCTCCCTTGTATTCATGAAATACCACAATTGCACATAAGCATACTGATCTTTTCTTTCTACACAGTATTCTTGCTGGAGTTCCTCAAATATTCTGATTCCCCCCCCCCCCCCCTTCCTGCAAAAGTTGTCCTAGCCACTCCAGCCCTTTGCCACTCCACCCTTTGAAAACCTTAGAGTCCCCTTCCATTCCCCTATCACCTACCGCTCTAATAAGAGTGTATCTTGAATACCCTTTCCCTTCTAAGAGAAACCCCTTCCACTTCTTCCTAACGTGGAACATAAGCTCCCTAAATGGGTTCCTATTCCCTTCTTTATCTCTCCATCCTCCCGGGTCCCATATTCTCCTCTCTTTATATTCTTCACCTCCTGACTCTATTTGTACCCAACTTAAAATATCCGCCCCCTCCGTCCACGCTAGGAGCACCCTCAATTGTACCGCTTCAAAATATTTCAGCAAGCATGGCACCCCCAACCCCCCATCAGCCCGCAGTTGGTACATGGTCCCCCTTGCAACCTTTGGACACTTTCCTTCTTAAATAAACTGCATAATCATATTCTGCAATTTCCCTATCTCCTTCTTGGTCACTTTACATGGCAGGGAGGCGAACAGAAACAACAATCGTGGCAGGATGTTCATCTTCACCGTCGCTATACAACCCAACCAGGACAGTCTTAGGCCCCCCCCCCCCCATTTTGATAAGTCCGCCCGTATGTTTTCCGTCAAGGTTTGGTAATTCCACTGCTTAATCTTCTCTATTGGCTTCCCCAATTGTATCCCCAAGTACCTAAACTGCTGCTTCACCCACTTAAAATTAAAATGCGACTTTAACCTGTCCTCCAGCCTCCCTACCAGATTAAACCTAAGGACCTCTGTCTTCCCCGAATTCATTTTATATCCTGTGACACTACTAAACCCCTTTATAATTCTCATCAATTCTGGCAGAGTAGTCAAGGGCTGCGTCAAAGAGAATATTACATCATCTGCGAACAATGCTATTTTCTCCTCCCTCCCTCCCACTACTACCCCCTTTAGATCCCCCTCCCTCTGCACCACTTCAGCCAAGGGCTCAATCGCCAGCACAAACAAAAGAGGTGACAGAGGGCAGCCTTGCCTGGTACCCCTCCCCAATGTAAACTGCTCAGAGTATCCTCCATTTATCCGAATCCTCGCCCTCGGACACTTGTACAATGTTCTTATCCACGCTATATACCTTTCCCCAAATCCCATCTGCTCCAACATTGAAGCATATATTGCCATTCAACCCGGTCAAATGCCTTCTCCGCGTCCACCGTAACTAATACCGCCTGTTCCGCAGTCCCCTGAAGATGCCAGGCAATGTTCATCACTTTCCTAATATTGTCACTCCCTTGCCTCCCCTTCACAAACTCAGTTTGATCTCTATGAATGATCTTAGGCAATATCTCCTGAATCTGATTTGCCAAAACCTTAGCAAAGATCTTGGTATCTAAATTTATCAGTGAAATGGGTCTGTAGGACCCACACGCCCCCTTGTCCTTATCGTGCTTTGGTATCACTGTGATACCCGCCTCCCCCGTCGTCTGAGGAATCCCTTCACCTTCCAGCACCTTATTAAATACCCGTGTCAGTATCGGTGCAACCTGCTCCCCCATCTTCTTACAAAACTGTGCCATAAACCCATCCAGTCCCGGGGACTTCCCTATTTTCAAAGACTTTATAGCCTCCTTCACTTCCCCCTCCTTAATATCCTCTCCTATTCTTTCTCTATCCCCTGGTTCAACCTTACTTAACCCGCATTCCAGCAAATATCTCTTTATCTCCTCCTGTCCCTGTTGCAACTCACTTTGGTACAACTTCCGATAATATTTTCTAAAAACCTGACTTATCTCTTTCGTACGATGTACTATCTTCCCTTTATTGTCCCTAATGCCATCTATGCATGCTGTCTGCTATTGGGCCCTCAACCTACTTGCCAGAATCCTCCCTGCTTTATTTCCCCCCTCAAAATATTTTTGCTTTAATACACTTAGTTTGAACGTTATCTCCTTACCTCTCAGCCTACTTAGCTCTGCTCTTGCTTTTGTCAATTTAGCCATTACTCTCTTATCCCTGTTCCTTTGATGTTGGGCCTCTAGTTGCTTTATCTGCCGTAGTAAATCCCCTTCCACTTTCCCCTTCTCTTTTTTAAGTCACACTGCTATACTTATTAGCTTTCCCCTAATCACTGCCTTTAGGCCTCCTAAACCGTCTTCAATTGGACCTCCCCCGTCTCATTAAATACCAAATACTCTTTTATAGCCACTCTCACTACCTCCACATGCTCTTCTTCATCCATCAATGAATTATTTAATTTCCAAAACTTGATCCCCTCCTCTTCGGTTTCTATATCAAAAAGTTCACTAACAGGTGTATGGTCTGGTCAAGTAATTTCCCCTTGTTCTGCCTCCTTCATATTTGCAGCCCATTTCCCACCTCCCCAGATCATGTCCAACCTACTGTATGTGCCATGCACCTGAGAATAAAATGTGTATCTTTGCTCCCCTGGATGTCTAGACCTCCATAAATCTATCACCCTAGTCTCTCCTGCATCCTCTTCATGCTTTGTCTATCCTTCTTCCCTCCACTACCCTGCCCACCACTATTATCCAGCCTTGGGTTACTAGTTAGATTAAAGTCTCCCCCCAATATTACCGGGGTATCTCCCAATTCTTCCAGCTCTTTTGTTATTTTGTCAAATGCTTCTCCCTGCCCCTCATTTAGACTGTATACACTTATCACCCACACCTTGTCCTCCTCCACTTTCATCTTCACTCCCACCCACCACCCACCTCCCATCTTTCCCTCTCCCTTCGCCTATTACTAAACGTCTATATGCTTCCCCTACCAAAATCCCCACCCCTCCTCTCCTAGGATTCGCCTGCTTCCCCGCCAACACCACCTTTGGGTATTTTTTTGATGTTAGCAAGTATTCTTGTCCCACTCGTAGATGTGTCTCCTGCCCACAAATTATATCTGCATTCATACGCCTACCCTCCCGCTCCAACATCTTATGTTTTTGCCATGTTCTTAACCACTTTGCATTAATGGTAGTGACCCCCAACTGCTTTGATTTCCCACCTCCCTTGTGCCCTCTTACCTCCCGTTCTCTCCCTCCCTCCTCCCTCTCCCCCTCGACCTCCCCACCTGATCCCCCCTCCTCCTCCTCTTTGCCCTCCATTCCCCCCTCCACCCCCCTCCTCTCCTCCCTCCCGCTCTTCTATCAACCCCTCCCTCCCACCCCCTTTACTCCCCTCCCCCTGGTCCAGGAGTATTTAGAGTAGTGTGTCCCCTGCTCCCACTCCCTTCCCCTTCCCTCCCCCGCCTACTTTAACTTCTCTCTTACCCCGCTTCCAACCCCCTCCCTCCTTACACATAACCCCATATTCAAAGACAGTTTTGATACAACTTTTAACATTCCAACATTTCAACCATTTTAACGTTATGCTTTCCAAATGCTACTTTTGTCATATATTATATTCCACACAACTGTTTTGTCTCTAGTTCAGCATCTCTGCCTTCTCTCCTCTCCCCGCACCCCCATCTGCACACTCTCCGCCTTCTGGGCTGGTTATCTCTTAGCTCCGTCTTTACTCTCTTTACTCCGGCTCTTCTTCATTTCTCACTGCTCTTCAGTACCTTTGCTGTTTTCCACCCCCTTCGCTGTTTTGTCCATATCATTTCTACCATTATTTTTCACAGTTCTCATCCCTGCTTCTTGTAGTGCTGCTTGCGCCTCTTCCAGCGTCTGCACTCTCCAGGTCTTCCCTTTTAATGTGAACAGCAGCTCGAATGGATGCGACCATCTATAGTTAATGTCCCCACTTCTCAGTGTCTGCGTTACAGGTCGCATGGCTCTCCTTCTTTGCAATGTTCCAATGGACAAGTCCTCATAGATAGTTACTGGGTACCCTTGCCAAGTCAAGGCCCTGAAGCTCCTTATTTTTGTCGCAATCCTTTCTTTCATTTTATATCCCGTGAACCATATTATGTCTCTAGGTCTGTTCACCCTCGCCGCTCCCAGTGCTCTATGTGCTCTGTCCAGCGCAATTTCCTCGGGAGCCACTTCCTCCCCCCCCCCCCCTCCCCATTTCTGAGGATCTCCAAACACATTGAAGCCGCCACTTTCACGCTGTCTTGGAATTCCTTTTCTGCCGGCACCCCCCAGATCCTCAAATTGTTCCTACAAGACCTATTTTCCAAGTCCTCCAACTTATATTGCATCTCCTTTTGCCATTGTTGAGCTTCCTGTAATCCCTGCCGTTGCTCCTCTTGTTGCTGCTCCAGGCTTTGCAGCCTGTTCTCGTGTTCTCCTGCTGTATGTGTCAATTCCATGATGTCTTCCTTCAGATTTCCTATAAGTTCACTGATCTCTGTTTTGACTGCTTGCACCTCTTTTTTTATTTCACTGAACCATTCCTTTAGTTCTGTTCTTGAAATATCCTTTAAGTTTTCCTTTCCTTGCTTTATAGTATTCGTATTTGTAGTCTCCTCAGCAGGCTCCTGTTGTTCAACATTTTTATTTTTATTCTCAAGGACCATTTGTTAACATACACATCCCCCCCCCCCCAACTCTGAAATGCATATTCTCTCATGTCCAGAGTTTTCCTTCTCGTCGCCATGTTGCCCTTCGGAGCTCACTCCCCCTCTCCCACTTCAGCCTCTTCTCACCAATTGCATTGGTACTTGTAGCACAGGTCCTTTAGTATCCCAAATCCGCTGAGTATCTCAATATTGCCTCTTTTTTTTTTTTTTATTCCTCTCTTCCAGCACTGCTCCACTTTTCACAGTTTTCCTTCTTGCTCTTCTTCTCCCCTTATCTCCAGCATAGTCCTTGAGCTCTTCACTTTGCTGCTTTCCTTCTCAGTGCTCTTCTCTCCGTTTCCCCTGATGCACTTCTGTAGCCATTCCATCTTTTTATCACTCTTTTCCTTTCTTTTCTCCTGCTCTCCTAATCTCCTCCTTCACATATGCATTTACTGTCTCTTGCCTTTGCAGCCTTCTTCACCTTCTTCACTAGCACTACTAAGCTTCAGTCCTACTCACTCAGCCATCTTGCCGGCCACGTGGTCCCCGATCGCCATTTTCACTTTGTCTGGACTTCCTTTTGCTTTTGTTCGCTCCCGCTCTGCTTGTCCTTTGCTCCAATTTGCTTGCTGTCCTACCTCTGATCCCTGCTGATCCAACTGCTCACTCCTCTGCCGCTCCCGGCGCAGTCAATAGCCGCCTCCTGCTCTGCTCAAGCGCTCTCTCTTCACTGATCGTGCGGCTCGTTCCCCGACTGCTGCCAGGGCTGTCTGTCTCTGCCGGTCCTTTTTTTTACCCCTTCGCTGTCTCTCGCTCAACTCCGATACAGCATTTTACATTCCATCTGCTCTCAGGGTCGCCCTCCGGTATTTCGATGGCTGCTGTGCACTCCGCGAGGGTTTTTTTTATCACTTTTGGTAGGGTTAGCCCGGAGCGGTGCCCTCACACCGCCATCGGGTTCGGTGACATCACTTCCTCTGGTGCCATTTTAAAGACATTGCTACCACAGCAGGTCCTGGAGAGGGGACGCAGCAGGCTACCCTCAGACCATTGGAGCTGTAGGTGACTGGCACTGCCTGCTTTGCCTAAGGATAGAGCTGGCCCTGTGCTATCACCATTAGTGTATGTTAGGTGTAACGAGGTATCAAATGGGGTCTGTGGAAACATATGTGGAGGAGTGGCCTAGTGGTTGGGGCAAGGTACTTCGGGCCGGAAGGTCGGGGGTTCAAATCCCACTAGAGGACAGCAACCTTGGGCCGGAAGGACTGGGGTTTCTAGTCCCACAGGTGCTCCTTGTGGTCTTGGGCAAGCCACTTAACCCTCCATAGCCCATGTTCCCTGTAAAATAGTTCTCTGTGTGCTGTGCTTTCCTGTCTAATCAATGTGTTTATACCTCAAAAATTTCCTGTCATGATTTGACAATTTCCAATCTGTAATCAAAAAACTGCTGCTGATCGCTGGAAGTAGCGGTATACAAATGTATACTAAATAAATAAATATTGTGCATTTACAGCGTTAGTACATACTAACAAGGTGGTGCATGTTAGTAGGGAAGAGATTTTAAAGGAAACATTCAGAGAGACCTCTTTGCAATTACTGTTTTTAAAATAACAATTCTGTGTTTGGAATTTGTTGTGGGAATACCTCCAGTAAATGTCACAAGATGCATGTGTTGTGTTCTAAAACAATCTCTCAGTTTCATGGCAATTTTGAAATCATTTACTGCAACTGCATATAACTATTGCTCCCAAATAACTTTCTGTAGTAGGAGAATACTGATAACATATTGAAAAGCAGTCTATAGAATGAACTGTTTGTGAATATGAACAATTCCTGCTAGTAGCCCGCAGAATCTTTAGACTCAGATCACTACGAGGAAACAAAGACAATTTTCAGATGGGAGTCATTTTGAAAATGAAGAAAACAAACAAACCGGGAAAACCAATAAAGTCACATTTGAATGCAGTACAGAGTGAATAGTAAAAATAATGACCTCTGACTCATTCCTTTTTCAGCCATGTGCCAGAGGTCAGGGCTTCATGCACAGCAATCTGCTACCTCAGAAAGCATGTAGTAAACAGACCTTTTCAATATGGTCTGACATAAGATTTCAGTTGTCAAACGTTCTATATCCCTGGGAGAAATTCTTAATGCAGTAAGTCTAAATACTTAAAATCAGAAGCAGGCTTCCATTTGCCAGTGGGCAATTCCCTAAGGACAACTGCCATGCTATTGGAAATCTTCCCGTCATCAGAAGAGTTCTCCAGTATGTGTAGAGAGCTGCATACACTTTGTAGACCTATACAAATGCTAAGCAGCGGAAGTAGTTATAAGGTGCTTCGTGTGTGGGAGCCCTATCATTATTTTCTGATGGTTGGCCAACACGAAATTGAGAAGAGACCCCATTAGCTCTCAACAATGTGCAATTTCTAAAGAAGACCCTTTCTTCTGGTTGGGGAGGGGGGAGGAAGCTTGCTATTCCAAAGTCTAGGGTCAGCGAGGGGGTTTAAAATTTGCCATTGCTTAAAATGGTATGTTGGCCTTTGTTGTTCTATTTGTCCTTTAATCTTTAAATCAATCGTCACCCTTTCAGTATCAAATGCAACATGCTCTATTATTAATCCAAGCTCATAAAAAACGCTGCTGAGCTATCCAGCTTTGATCATGAGCAAAAATGCCCTTCCTGTTCCACTGCCAATTTCTGGGCAATGTCGATAGACCTTGTATGTCATGTGCTTGACATCTTCTCTGAATCAGCAGATCTTATGCCGCAATTAAACTTGTCCTATCTGTTCCAAGCAACTGAAAAGTTATTTCTAAGAAGCGCCTGATGAATTCTAGATCAATAATGCAAGAGACAGGCCAGCAGATGACTCAAACAGCATTCTAAGCTACAATGCCGGTCATCTGGATTCAGATGCCAAGGCCGGCTTCTGATCCTCTGGTCAACCGGACCTATGAATGCTGGAGACACAAAGTTCACAGCTCCAAGGCGGAGGCATCCCAACCATTGTACAAAAGCAGCACCTACTAGCTGACTCATGGGCATGAACAGGGGTACTATGAAACAACTTGCACTGAAGTTAAACAAATGCTATTATCGGTAACAATTTTGGAAGTGATATTGTTGAAGAATAGCTTCAAAGCAAATTAATTTTTAGAGTGATTTCAGAAATAAAGAGTAATAGAACAAGTCTGGAACTGTGATTGATCTGTCACTTATTTCTTAGTTTGGGTAACAATAACGGGTGTTCACGAGCTGTTTCATAATAATTTATCTACCCATATTGGACTATTAATTAATAAGATATATGAATTGTGGTAGAGAACTCCGCTCCTAGCGTGCCACAAGCCAGTAGGGCTTTCAGGGCATCTGCAACGAGTACACATTAGATGGAAGTAGTGCATGTACACGTTTCATATGTATTCAGTGCGGATCTTTCCAAAGTACTACTGGGCAGACCTTGACACCAATAAATCTCAGTTCTTCCAGTGGCGATTGTCCTGCTTTTTTCTATGCTGGCATACTTTTTAGCCAGTCAGGTTTTCAGGATACCCACAGTGAATATGCATGAGACAGATTTGCATACAGTGCCTCCATTGAGTATAAATCTGTCCCATGCACAGGGCTGGCACCAGAGTTGATTCAAGATATTGGCAGCCTAGGCAAACCTTAAGCCTTACACCTCCCCCCTCTCTTCTGTTGTTTAGCTTTGAATGTCCTGCTCTTTCCCACCCTAGGCAACCACCTAGTTTTCTCAATGGTTGCGCTGGATCTGCTCATGCATGCAGATATCCTAAACACCTGACTTGCTAGGGGCTACACTAGGACAGAGTTGAGAACCACTGTTCTAGAAGGAAGTGCACACCAAGCTTTAGAAGAGACTAATATGAGCCTCCTAGTCTATTGTGTGATGGTTGAGTGATAAAACCTGGGGGGAGACCCCCAGGTATATGCAAATGATGACTGATGAATCTGCAGTCCCAGTAGCATCCAGTTCTACTTGAACTGGAAACCTAAAGCATCGGAAGCAGGATGATGTGCCACAAAGTAATGATCGCCATTATCACAATGCAGGAAAAAAAACAAACAAGCCAACTACAACAAACTCTGAAGCTCTCAGAGCTAAATAAAGCACCACTCGCCGCCTCTGTTCAACATGATCCTGTGTTAGGCACTGCAGGAATTCATTTCTTGCAAATAGCTTTGCACCAATGACTGAGTAATTTTTTTTGTCCTTCATGGCGTGTTCTTGAGATCGAGCAATAATTCAATAAAAAAGCAAATTAAAACAGAAAATAAGCAGAAATATAGCGCCGAACAAAGCATACACAGCTTGCTTTATGGGAAGGAGGGGGAAGGGGACATTAAAGAAAAACAGTGTTTATATTTTCATTTAGTATTTCTGCAGCAGCTTATAAGGTCACCTTCATGACAATTCCAACAGGGGTTTATCTTGTAGCGCTCACTCTGACATACAGCCCTGTGATTTATTACTGCTTAGCTCCTGATACCGTCCACTGCACAATCCAATCTAGGAGACACACATATTTCTCAAGCCAGGGACTTCTTTTATTTTATGAAAAATCAGCTGAGTGCTTTGTGGTAAAAGCTAGAGCTGCTGTGTGATGATAATTTCTTTTTGATGCATTGATTTCCCTGAGTTCTCTGTTTTCAGTTTCTCTTACTCTGTCTTAGCCAAAAATATTTTCCAGTGTGCTGTATTTTCAACAATCTGACATCCACATTCCCCTCACGCTTAAAACATAGACCCAATAGGTCCTTTTAGCACTCATTGTGACTACTATTCGACAACTTAAGCATGTGGAATATATTTTGGTTTGAATAAGCACATTTTGGAAATATGAGAGCAGTAACCCTGGTGAACTTAGTGGACAGTAGCAGGTTGCCCCGAAGGCACAGCATCAGTGGTGCTCATGAATTCTCAACTTGGCTAAGGAATGAGCAAACTTAACATGGCATCCGTGTGGTTGTCTCTCTGCCCCTCAAGCTTCACTCATATCAGCAGGATTACCTGCAAAAAGACAAATACACTGGGATGGGCAATACAATTGGGCCGTAGATAAAAGGTAGGCTGAGAAGTCATTAGGTCAGGCAAGCAGAAACCCATTCACCCTCCTAGGCAAGCCAACAGAAGAGCGGAAGGTGGAGAAAATTGTCAGAGTCCCGAGTGATACAGTATTTATATGAAGACCAGAGCCAGCAACAGTGAATGGTGATAGGCAAAGCTAGGGAATCATGGAAGACCCTTAATCCTGTATGGCAGAAGGTCATTAAAGTCATCTGGAGTGAGCTTTTAGGATGAACCACTCAAGTATAACCAACACAGCTGTCTCGTATGAATGTCTAGAGCCCAGAAGCATTTGATAGATACTTTATATATCTGGGGCAAGGGCCCATAGGTTTTCTCTCCCTGCCTCTCTCTTCCACCCCTCTCCCAAATTTTGATATAGTAAAAAAAAAAAGCATTGGTGAGGGGAAGGGTGTTAACATACATCACTTCCCTTGGGGTTCCCACATTGAGCCACAGCCAAGGAAGGTCCATCCCCCGAAGCTTCCCCTGCACAGAACAAAATACTACAGAAAAGGACCAAGAGGAGTCATACGTTGCACACGTAGTAGAGACACCTTCCCATCCTGACAGGTGCAGTCATGATGCTCCTTTAACAATGGCATCTCCAGACAAACGTCTTTTGTGAACAACAGGGGAGCAAGCTAGCTAGGGAAGGAGACAGCCTGATTATTTATATATTTGTATTTAGTGCACGTCTTTCCAATAGTAGTTCATAATGTGTTACATTCAGGTATAGTCAGTATTTCCCTGCCCTTGGGGGACTTAAAATCTAAGAGGTTCTTTTACTAAAGTGCACTAAGTAGTTATCACATATTTTCAAACATGGTAAGTGTGTACAAGGGCCCGCGGTAACTGTTACTGCAGGGGTATGGCAGTTACTGTGTACTGCTTTGCAAGCTAACTGCCAGCCATGCTTAGGGATGGTAAAAGGGCAGGTTAGAGGGAGAGAGTGGCCAAGAAGAGCAAATTGCATTTAGCTTGGGGGGACATATTGCAAGCTATCCATGTTGCAATGAGCGTGGGTGCTCCTAACCCCACTTCGATAGGTGGAGTTAAATGTGCCCCTGGTAATTGCGACATGCATTGGGATATGATTCCACGCATTAACTGCTGGGAACATGCTGGTCAGACCCCTGACAGTTACCACGGAGACACTGCACTAAAGGCATGATAGCTTTAGCACTAAATGCCAGTGACGTGCAAAAACATAGCGGTCCCCATATTCTACTAGGCAGGCTATGCGCCGCTTCGGTGCATAGCCCTGCCTGCTCAACACCAACCCCAAATAGTCAATGCTGTGGTTATGGCACTGAATATCTGGTTTCGGCGCCCAGAGGAAACCACCGCTGAGGCTAACCGGGTAGCAACGATATTGCACCTCTACCCGGTTAGTATCCGTGGCCAAAACTAGACGAGCCAAAAGCTGGCCTGATTTTAGCCGTGGATTGCTAACTGGGTAGGGGTGCAATATCGCCACTACCCGGTTATCAGTGTTACCCTTCTCCATGCCTCCCTGCCCTGATGATAGCCGGATAGCATCAGGGTGCATAGGGGCATTCAGTGGCACCATGTAGGTGCTGTTGAATATCCCCGTTTAAGGCATTTACACCATTTACGCGGTCGTAACTGTGTAAATGCTTTTTGAATATCGGGCCCAACACTCTTTAGTAAAAGGGCCCCTCAGTTCGTACCTGAGGTAATGTGTCAGAGGCCACAAACAGCACCGGTGGTATTTGAACACTAGTCTGTCTGGTGTCAAGGTGCTGTTGTAACCACTAGACTACTCCTGACCATTTTGGAGCCACTCTCTGGACTGACCCTATGCTATTTACATCCTTTTGAAGGTGCAGTCTCCAGAATTGTACAAAGTACTCCAAATGAGGTCTCACTAGTGACCTGTACAAAGCCAGTATTGTATCCTATTTCCTGTTGGCCATTCCTGTCCCTATGCATCTAAGTATCCTTCTGGCTTTCGCCATCGCCTTTTCTATCTCTTTGGCCACTTTAAGATCAACTCATACGATCATCCTCAGATCCTGCTCATCTATGCACTGAAGTACTTCACCCCTATATTGTACCACTGCCTTGGGTTTTGCAGCCCAAATGCATGACTTTGCATATTTTAACATTAAATTGTAGCTGCCAAATTCTTGACCATTCTTCAAGCTTCACTAGATCCCTCCTTGTGTTATCCATACATGGTGTCTATACTGTTGCAGATTTTGGTATCATTCACAAAGAGACACACCTTTCCCTCCACAGTATTGCTTACAAAAATATTAAAAAGAATAGGACCAAAGACTGATGCCTAAGGCACACCACTGGTAATGCCCTATCTTCAGAGTGAATTCCATTTACTACTATCCTCTAATACCTCCCACTCAACCACTGTCTAAGCCAGTCATTTTAGGGTCCATCCCAAGGGCACTCGGTTTATTATTAAGTTGCCAATGTGGAACGGTGTCAAAGACCTTGCTAAAATCTAAGTATACCACATCTATCACTCTTCTCCAATCCAATTCTCTGGTCACCCAGTCAGAGAAATCAATTGGATTCATTTGACAAGACCTACCTCTAGTAAAGCCATGTTGTCTTAGATCCTGTAATCACATGGAATCCAGAAACCACACCATCCTCTGTTTTAACAGCATTTCCATTGATTTACTTACCACAGAGGTCAGACTAATTGGTATGTAATTACCAACCTTCTTCCTTTCTTCCTCATTTGTGGAGAGGAGTCATATTGGGCCATCTCCAGCCCTCCAGGATCACTCCCGACTCTAAGAAAGCATTGAAAGGTTCAGCCAGTGATGCCACCAGAACTTCTCTAGGTTCTTTCAATACTCTTGGAGGAATCCCATCTGGCCTATCACTTTGTCCTTTTTCAGTTTTGCTAGCTCCTCAGGAGAATAAAGTCTTCTGAAAATCGTTGGTGTTCTACCTCACTTACATTCCTATTTGTGTTTGTTTTCTGAGGTCCAATTCCCAGCCTTTCATCTGTGAACAACCACCAGAAATATTTATTAAGCAATTCTGATTAATCTTCATCACCCTCTATTTATTTCTCCCCTTCATCCTAGAATCTCAAAATGCCACCTTTGCATGACCTTCTCTCACTAGTGTACCTAAAAATAAGTCTTGTCCCCGTGTTTTAATGCACTGGCAATTTTTTCTTCAATTTGTATCTTTGCTTTCCTGACTATTTTACCAGCTTCCCTTAGCTTCCCCAGATATTGTTTTTTGTCTTCCTCTTTCTGTGATCTCTTATAATTTTTCTTTACCTTTTCAGCTGCTTCTTTTGAAAACCATTCTGGCCTCCTTTTCTTCTTACTTTTCTTTACTTTCCTAGCAAAGAGGTTTAAATATCTCCTCTCAGTTTTGCCCATTGTTGTTCTATTTCTCCCATATGTTCCTATTCAGATAATGCCTCCTTGATGTATTCCCTCTTTTTGGAGAAGTTAGTTTTCCTGAAGTGTAGAATCCTCGTTTTTGAATGAACCATCTCCACTTATGTCCTAATATTGAAGCTCACCGTCCGATGTTCACTGCATGCCCGATAATCACCCACTGCAACATTAGAAACATTCTCCCCATTTGTAAGCATCAAGACTCGTATGGCCCCCTCCCATATGGGTTCCATTACCAGTTGCTGGAACAATCCTCCATGTAGAGAATTCAGGTTCTGCCTATGTCTAGATGATGCTGCAGCAAGAATGTTCCAATCAACATCTGGAAAATTGAAATCTACTAATAGTACTTCCCCTTTCATAGAATATTGTGAATGCCTTCAATGAAATCTCTATTTCTTCTGCCTGTGAGGGAGGTCGGTGTAGTATACCAATATAAATAGATTTTCCAGTCCCTCTTTCTAAACTAACCCACAGTACCTCCTCCTTCCCTCGTAGGCCCTGCAGTTCTGTGGCTTAAATATTTTTTACATATAGTGCTCCTCCTCCTCTTTTTCTTCCTACCCTGTCTTTCTTGAATGAGATGTAGTTACACCAGGCTATAATCTAATCATTGTTTTCGGTGTACTATGTCTCCCTGACCTATCAGTATGGATAAGTCTAATATTGCTACAGAGTCACAAAATTATATTTAGGACAGAAAGAATCAACCTGGTAAGATATTCTGCTTCATTTTTTTAACTTGACCAGAAGACCCTGTGCTCCTACATCTCAATTTGGAAAGTTGTATATTAAAGGTTAGGTCATTACATTATTCCTTACACTCTAGTACGAGAACTAAGTTACTTTTAGTTTTTCTCAAAAAATATTGCATGGTTTGCACCTCTTTTGTGTCATTAGCAATCAGGTTTCAAGGTCCCCAGTATACCACTGAGCTTTTACCATTCGGCCAGTCATTAACTGGGACATTAAGTCGCTAGAATAAAGCTTTTAAATTACTGCTTTATCACCTATCATTAAGTGAATAAAATCAATAGCAGATACATAGCTGAAAGCTTTTCTGTGCAGAGGATAATAAACCAGAGATATGGAACTGCGGTTATACAGTATAATCCTTACTCTTTCTTTTTTTACTGAGTGATATTTACTGGGCTAATGAACTTTGTTTTATTTTGAAAGAAGATTGGGCTCCATCTTCCCAAACTAATTGAAAAGTGGTACGGGAAATTCACTAAGAGCAGGTAAATTATTAAAAGCCTCAAACTGCTGCTGGAGCTTCTGCGGCCTCTGGGATCCGGTGGAAGGAAGGGCCGACTGATCCCCAGGACACTCCAATCCTCTGGCATCAGCCATTCATCTTCTCTAGGGCTGCTTCTGTTCAACACCTTTTCAGTACTGGAGATGCCGCTGTCAATCCCCAGCATCAGCTATGCACTACAGGTCCAGAGATGCTTCGTTTGATATCACAGCAGGGGCTGCTGCTTGCAGCCTCGGGGGACAGCGATTGCACAGTCTTCGTTTCTATGCTTCTGTAAATAAATGGCAGCCAGCGTAATTTCAAAAGCTGGCTTTCTTGCATGTTTTTACTTTATGTTTTAAACAAATGTTTGCTTTTCTTCACTATGCATTTTACTGTAAAGCAGATTCGCTGTATATAGAAGTTGAAGGAAATGTTTTCTAGCACTTAACTGACCTTTTTATAAAATATTTTGTTAACAACTGGAACATTGCGAAGCTGCACTACTGAGAAGTTACTCTGAAATAGTTAAACTTTGATGTTACTTACTGCAGCTGACTTCATAAGGGTCAGCTATGTACATGTGTGCATATCAGAGGCATTGCTAGGTACCAATGGCAGAAATTCAAATTATGGGCCCCCCAAGTGACTATTTTGAAAGGGCCCCCAGAGTAGGGGAAGTCTACTTTAGAAGATACAGGAGCAGCTTTCTTCCTTGGGGACTCTCTGCACCATAATGGCCACTTGGGCAGAATTTATGCCACTGCTAGTTACTTTAAAGTTTCAGGGTATCTGGTAGCATGAATTTGAACGCATGTACTGGAAAGTCCCATGAAACTACAAGGCCTGCACACTGGCAGATGAAAAAGAAAACACAAATAAGAAGGGGGAGAAGATTGTGCCGGCTGGGCTGAAGATGTTGTATAGTGTGCTTGCTTATGAGATGTTGAAACATGCAGCATGGGACGGTCGTCTCGGTTCAACCTACTCTGAGGATGGTCTTGGATTTGAGGCACTGTCAAATAGAATCGGGGCATTGGCCCTCTGTGTGTCCCACTCACGTACATACATGATACAAGCTAATTTTCTATCATCTTACTTTTATTTCGTAAAAAAAAAAAAAAAGATGAAACATCTGATATCCCAGACAATATAGGTAGCATTTATCAAAGATTATTGGCAATCAGGCTAACTCCATAACTCACTCTACGTATACTGATGTGATATGGGCGAATCCTGGTTCATATCCCCTGGCCATCAGGACCACTTGGGACTGGGCTGTGAAAGTGATGCGCTTAGGCCCGGGAAAGGAGGGAAGATGGCTTCTGTTAGTATTGGCAGCTCTGTCATCTAATCAGCAGTATTGAGGGCAGGAACCATACCAATAGCTGTGCGAGTGATGTGGCCACACAGGGTGCAAGAACGGAAGGGGGCATTAATATCATCACTGGGTTTCCAGGAAACGCAAAAAGCGTGTTTCTGCACGTGGCTGGGGGGAGGGGGCACCAGGTTCATGATCACATAGGGCACATTTCTAGCTTGGTACAGTCCTGATTGAGAGTTTGCCTTTGAGGAGGTGTTCCACCACCCTTGGACTGACCTGGATCTCCTGAGCTGTTCAAGTATGCCATCTGCTGAATGGGGGAGTCGCAGAAACCAACACAGTGAAAATGGGACAAAGACAAAACTAACTTTTGATATGTTTAATTCAGGGTTGCCAACTAGCTCCAGCTTCACCCGACAGGCTTGATCCTGTCCTGTGTTTACCCCATTGAATGCGGGAACTTGTAAGTCTTGCTTTTCTTATGGCGTGCAATAGAGGTATCAGAACTACAAGTCCCTGCATTCAACGGGGTAAACACAGGACTGGATCAAGCCTGTTGGGTGATTCTGGAGCCAGTTGGCAAGCCTAGTTTAATTTTCTAATGTAATTCTAATAAATGTATGTTACCAAAGCTATTTGTCATCTGAGCAAAGATTCAGTTTATCATGCTGTAATTCCAACAGGGGTGAATAGCCCACATGAGCTGGCGCCTTCAAAGTTCTGGAATATCGCTGTCTTCTTTGTTGCATGCTCTTGCTTTGATCTCACCGAAAGCTTTCTGGGTCTAGTTTATTGCTGCTTTGGTTCATAATCTTACCACAACCAAACTATGGCCTTGTTTATTTTGACTCTTGCTGATTTTAAATAAAGATTAAGAGGGTAATTTTATAGGGGTTGCCTAATTTTGTGTACATCCCAAGATCTGCAAATTGCACCTATATTATAAAGAAAAGGAGGTGCCTACTTTCCTTTATAAGATAGGAGCATAAGTCGCCAGAGATGCATGCCAAACCAAGCATTTGCACCAGTACTAGGCTCGCTGTAAATGTGCAAGCCTAAATTTATAAAGAACTCACATAAGCCATAGCATTTTATAACTTACATCCATAAATTTAGGCCCTATCTATGCTCTGCCCAAGCTCTACGGCTGTGCACATCCTAACTCTAGGTATGCATGATAGGACTTATGCACACCATTAGAGAACAGTAACCACTTAAAGCACGCATGTAATGCCCATTCAGACATGTGAGTCCTTTAGAATAGGGACTTATATGCATTTCTAGTGCACACCTTTCTGTGTGCTGTTTAAAGAATTACCATCGCACTGTGCAGTTTGTGCCCAAATGACCATATGATAACAGCAAAGCTGTGCAGTAACTGTTAGAAGCAAGTCCAGCATCTTCCCATATATTTACTGCACCGAAAAAATTAAGTGCAATGACAGCGCGGATGCACCTATCATCTCCTGTGTAGTGCACAGAAAGTGTATCTGCACAGTCTGCATTGGTGATAGCCTAGAGTAGGTTACCATGTGCTAACTGCAAGGCTCAATCCATTCTCATTCCCTACCCTTAAGCTATCCATTTCCCACCCCAATCTAGGATATGCAGTTAGTGTGTGAATTAACTGTCATGCCAGTAACAGTTACCTCATGCTCAAGTACACGATAGCTACTTACTGCACTTAAGTATAAGGGCCCCTTAGAGAACCAAGTTCTTACTTGACAATGTCAGAAAAGTAATGCTTGGTAAACCTGGCAAGTAAGTAGTAGTGCTGCTTTGCTGAAGATATCTAGTTCAAGTCCCGGGTCAGGCTTTTGTGCCCCAGATCGACTGGGGCTGGGGAAGCTGCAAAGGTAGGATTCCAAGAACCTGGAGAAAGAAGATATGGTCATCAGTAAGTAGCTGAATTAGATCCCATGATATAAGGCTCCCGGATTTAGGGCTTTCATCACTATGACCAGACTAGGAACAGTGGGAGGGAAGGTTTGTTAAAATGGGGGGGGGGGGGGGAAATCCCTGGGTAGTTGCGAGAAGTTTGGTCTGTATGTTAAGTGCTGTCGAGTTGGTGTTGACTCATGGCGACCCTCTGGACAGTTGATCTAAATGGTCTTCAGTCAGGCAGCTCATTGTTGATAGAGTGGCACCCCTAGTTGCTGTTATTGTATCAATCCGGCCTTCCTCTTTTATGTTGACCTTCTACCTTGCCAAGCATTATGTTTTTCTCCAACAATCTCTCTCTTCGCATGATGTGTCAAAGTATGAAAGTCGATGTCTTGTCATCTGAGTTTCTAAGGAAAGCTTAGGTTTGATCTCCTCTAGTACTGACTGGTTTGTTCTTCGGTCTGTATATATGCTGGTTATTAAGTTTTTCAAAGTTTACACAGTCCTGTATAATTTGCAATTTTCCATAAGTCTTTTGTGATAAAACAGCCAAGTGAGTTCCACTTTCTGTTTCTAATTTACAATGGGCTGCGGGTTAGATCTCATCAGGCACTGGGTTATCAGGTTTGCCTTTACTTGCCTAGGTGCAAGGACCTCTTTGCTCTCAGAGAATGAGTCTGATCTCTGGAGGCTAGAATTGCAGATTGGAGGACATAAGGAAGACAGAAAAGTCTATAGATGCGACCTACAGGGATGTAGTATGAAAGTCCCACCTCCAGTCTGGCAACCTCCCTGTTGCCATGGAGAAGAGAGGTCACGTGACAGGAGAGCATCATCCTAGTGTGGCAGGAAGTCATCCTGTAGCTAGGACCTGTCCTCCAGGTGATGTAAAACCCTCTCACACCAAGGCGGTTTCTCCAGGGCTATATGTCCATGAGGGAAGGGTTAGGACAGCTGTTATAGTTGGTGATTCGATCATTAGGCATGTAGATAGCTGGGTGGCTGGTGGGTGTGAGGATCGCTTGGTAACATATCTGCCTGGTGCAAAGGCAGCAGACCTCACGCACCACCTAGACAAGGTGTTAGATAGCACTGGGGTGGAGTCTGCTGTCTTGGTACATGTTGGTACCAATGACAGGAAAGTGTGGTAGGGAGATTCTGGAAGCCAAATTCAGGCTTTTAGTTAGGAAGTTGAAATCCAGAATGTCCAGGGTAGCAGTCACAGAAATGCTTCCCGCTCCACGTGCAGGACCCAAAAGACAGGCAGAGCTCTAGAGTCTCAATGCGTGGATGAGACGATAGTGCAAAGAAGAGGGGTTTGGATTTGTTAGGAACTGGGGAACATTCTGGGAAAAGGAGGGGCTTTTCTGAAGGTATGGACTCCACCTTAACTGGGATGGAACCAGGCTGCTGGCATTAACCTTTAAAAAGGAGATGGAGCAGCTTTTAAACTAGATAATAGGGGAAAGCTGACAGTCGCCCAAGAGCACATGGTTCTGAGCGATGTGTCCATGAAGCAAAAGAATGAAGTTAGGGCATATTGACAGAGGGGTATCAATAAAGACAAAAATAACCTAAATGACCTTAAGTACAGAGCAGACAGAGTTAAACATTCCAAATTACCCCTGCCTACTGATAATCTGATTAATATGAAAAAAAAATACATCCTCTAAAATGCTTGTGTGCAAATGCTGGAAGTCTAAAAAATAAGATGGGAGAGTTAGAATATATAGCACTAAATGAGACTTTAGATATGATTGGTAGCTCAGAGACCTGATGGAGAGGACAACCAGTGGGACACTGTGATACGTAGGTACAAATTATATCACAATTACAGAGTAGATCAAATTGGTGGAGGGATTGCGCTCTATGTTAGAGAGGGCATTGAGTCACACAGGATTAAAGTGTTGCAGGAACCAAAATACATGGTAGAATCTCTATGGATTGAAGTTCCATGTAAAAAGGAGAAGGTGATGGCAGTGGGTGTGTACTACTGACCACCTGGCCAAAATGAATAAATGGATGATGAAATGCTCAAAGAAATCAGGGAAGCTAACAAAAGTTACAATGAAGTATTAATAAGGGTGATTTCAATTACCCTGGTATTGACTGGGTCATGGTAGGACATGCTAGGGAGATAAAGTTTCTAGATGAAATAAATGACTGCTTCTTGGAACAGCTGGTTCATGAACCGACAAGAAGGGAAGCCATTTTGAACCTAGTCCTCAGTGGTACACAAGATGTGGTGCAAGAGATAAGAGTGTTTGGGCACTTGGCAATAGTGATCGTAGCATGATCGCGTTTGATTTCATAAATGAGGGTGGACAGCAAGGAAATCCACAGTACTGCCTTTTAACTTTCAAAATGGAGACTGTGGTAAAATGAGGAAAACGATTAAGAAAAAACTAAAAGGAACAGCTGCAAAGGTTAAAGATTTACATCAAGCATGGGCATTGCTTACAAATACTATCTTGGAAACCCAGACCAGCTGTATTTCACGCTTTAAGAAAGGTGGAAGGAAGTCCAAAAAACTGCCAGCATGGTTTAAAGGTGAGATCAGAGAGGCTGTTATAGCCAAAAAAAGCATCTTTCAGGAAATGGAAAAAGGAGCCAAATGACAAAAACTGGAAACAACATAAGCACTGGCAAGGTATAGATAAGGCAGGCAAAAAGAGAATTTGAGAAGAAGCTTGCTGTGGAAGCAAAAACACATAATAAAGACTTTTTCAAGTACATTCATAGCAAAAAACCTGTAAGAGAGTCAGTTGGACCATTAGATGATAGAGGGGTAAAAGGGGCACTAAGAGGGACAAGGCCATAGCAGAGAAACTGAATGAATTCTTTGCTTCACTCTTTACTGAAGAAGATGTAGGGAAGTTACCAATGACTGAAATGGTATTTAAATGTGATGCATCAGAAGAATTGAAGGAAATATTGATAAACCAGGAAGATAGATTACAACTATTTGATAAACTAAACAGTAGCAAATGATCTGGACCGGATGGTATACACCCAAGGATGTTGAAAGAACTGAAATATGAGATTGCAGACCTACTATTATTAATCTGTGAACTATCATTAAAATAATCTGTAGTATCTGAAGAATGGCGAATGGCCAATGTAATGCCAATTTTTAAAAAGGATTCCAGAGGTGATCTGGGACACTACAGGACAGTGAGCCTGACATCAATATTAGAAAAAATTGTAAAAACCATTACAAAGAACAAAATTACTGAACATGTAGATAGTCATGGTTTAATGGAAGAAAGCCAACATGGCTTTAGCCAAGGAAGGTCTTGTCTTACTAATCTGTTATATTTTTTTGAAGGTGTGAATAAACAGACAATGGTGAACTGATCAATATATTGTATATGGATTTCTAAAAAGTCTTTGACAAGGTCCCTCATGGCGAAGATAAAAAGTTCTGGGATAGGAGGCAGTGTACTATTGTGGATCAGGAACTGGTTAAAAGATAGAAAGCAGACGGTAGAGTTGAAGGGCCAATTTTCCCAATAGAGAAAGGTGAATAGTGGAGTATCCCAGGGATCTGTGCTGGGTCCGCTGCTTTTTAACATATTTGTAAATAACCTGGAAATGGGAATAACAAGTGAGGGAGTCAAATCTGCAGATGACACAAAATTATTCAAAGTTGTTAAAACCCAAGAGGATTGTTAAAAATTGCAACAGTGCCTTGATAAATTGGAAGATTGGACGTTCAAATGGCAGATGAAATTTTACGTGGACAAATACAGAGTTATCCACCTCTGAAAAAAAAACCAAACTATTTTTGCATGATACAAGGTTCCACATTAGGAACCACCACCCAGGAAAAAGATTTAGGTGTTGTTGTGGATAACACGTTGAAATTGTCCATCCAGTGTGCAGCAGCAGCCAACAAGGCAAATAAAATGCCAGGAATCATAAGGAAAGGAATGAAGAATACAACAAAAGATATTATAATGCTTCTGTATCATTCCATGGTGTGACCACAACTTGAATATAGTGTGCAACCCCACACTTTTGACTATTGAACTCAATTATAATCATCTTAACACCATCCCTCCCATAGCAGTCCTATATAAATATATATTTGGCCACAGCATTTTTAAATTTTTAACTTTGTTTTGTAAATATATGCATGATGGAGGAGATTTAAAAAAAAACATCTACCAGGGTCAATGGACTATTTTTGCATATTGCCCATTCTTCTTGCAGGTAAGATATGCACTGATGACTCTTTGAGTTTGAGTTGCTGCTAGGACCCATTGCGTTGCTTTGACTGTAGCTGCTCTTTGTCCCCCTCCCCCACCTCCCCAAAGCTGTCACCCTAGGCAATTGCCGTGGTTGACATTTTCCCGTTATTGGCTAGCAGGTGTCTGTGTCTTTATTCTATCTAGACCTAGCATTTCTTTGTTGCAAAGATGCTTTTCGGGAACTTACTTTTGTAAGATCCTTTCCTCTGCTTCTTATATTTGTTTTGTGTTTCACTTTGTGGTGTTTACACAAGATATGACGCTTTGTGTGATGTCACGATTAATAAACATTAAACAGGAAACTTTGTTATACGAGAGGCGGGTAGCCCTTCAGAACAAAGATTCCAACAAAAAAAAATTTCAAAAAAAATTTATTAGTGCACTTTGGACTATCCCAACATGACCTGACCTTGTTTTGTTTTGATTTGCTTTGTGGTTGAGGTTTACGGTTGATTTTTAATGAACCCCTTGTACTTGGCTTGCTTCTCCTGTCAGATGGTTCTTCTTTTTCTTGGGTCAGCCATTGTCGTCAGCTGGGTCAGAAACTGTCTCCAACAGGGAGGATGTTTACCAGCCATTTGCTTGTAAAAACATTCAGTGGTCTGGAGCGTGTATAATGGTCATCCTATCAAACAACTGGTAGATTACCATCCATCAAGGGTTGACTTTCATGGTTCTATCTACCCCAAGTGCTACCAACATACCCCAGAACTCTTCTTCATAAAACAGCTAAAAGTACAGGCATTGTGGGAAAACATAGCTCCTTCTAACCGCATTAAAGAAGAACGGTTTTCTGCTTAGGCACATAAATTGCCTTCTACCTGTGAAAATGGCTTTGAAAAATGCCTTCATACCATTTCCTCTTTTCTTTTGTACTCTGCACAGACACAGCATCAGGAGACATAAAAAAGCACTCTTTATCATAAATCATGCAGCTGTAACAGCTATTAGTATAGAAATGTCAGTCATTATATTTCTTTTCCATGGTTGACAGTTAAGTAGGTTTTTTTTCCGGTAGCACAAAAGGCCCAGATTTGTCACTGGATTTTCCATTGGAACAGGAGAGAAACCCTTGGACTTCCATTAAACAAAATAAAGAGATCTTAAAAAAAAGAGGAACAGAATGAATCTCCATGGTACAGAATCAAATGTCTCAAAAGGTTGAATAATCTCTTTTATAGAATAAGCAACAATGTGGTAGTACTGGAGGACAGAGTAATCTCCCTATATGCTACCATTGGTATAGTTATGTAATATGTCAAAAATTAGAATTTGATACCATGAGACTACCACTACAGATTGCAGGTGCCATTTTGAACCCATCTCCAGCCAACCTACCCCTAGAACTTTAGCGCATCTTAAAAAGTAGGCCTAGGTGGGCCTCTAAGGATGGCAGGGGGTATTCGGAGGGGGTGAATGTTGATTTGGGACACAGGGGGTGGAGGTCTTTTGGAGGGGCTCTTCTACTTGGGCTAAAGGGGATACAAGAGTCTCTGTATGGAGTGGGGATTATTTAGGGGGGCCCTGACACATTTGTGGTGCCAGGAGGAGGGGACCACTGGATGTCAGTCTTATTCTAACAGAAAATTTTTCAAAAAGCCTTCCACAGCAATCCACCAAAAATAGAACTTACAATTTATTAAGAGAGTGGGCTTAAACAGCGTATAAAAACACTAAGCAATAGCCCATAGCACCATCATCGGTCTCAAAAATTGGGCAACTTTATTTAAATTTTATGTGAAAATTATTTTAAAGAGTTTACAATATTTTCTAAAAATATATATTTATTTCAAAAGATAATTTTTTTTTATAAAAAACAGAACACTTATCTGCCTGAAAAACAACCCCACTGCTTATTCTAACAGCATGGCCTCTTTAAAATTGTGGCGTGGAGGACTGGGTCATGTGTACAGCCCGATGATTCCAGTCAGAAAAAATAATGACAACTCTAAGCTGACATTATTTTTACAAGAATAACACAGCTTGCCGTGATAACCACAAGCTGCATTATATGATTTGAATACCAGCTGTTTTGCCTGCATTTGCATCTCATTAGTATTTAAAACACATTGCAGTGTAAAATTGTGTGTTATGGTACAATAACGCACATTTTTGCCCTTTAACACACATTAAAGGTAAAAAGCATGCATTATTCCAGTAGTGCACATTAGTACTAGCCCCCTAAATGTACATTATAGACAGAAGCACTGAATGAACGGTATGTATTGTACAGCAGCCCAAATAGCAAGATGAACCAAAGATGAACACAGATCAATGAATGATAAAGATGGGTTTACTTCTTCACAAAGACAGATTCCTTCTGGGACCCTACATAGCCATGTTTCAGTGATGCCTTTGTCAAGGTTGCATTTTAAGTAGAGTAAAAAGTAGTCTAGTGGTTAGGGCTACAACCTGATCAGAAAGACCACTGTACAAATCCCACTAACTCTCCTTGTGGCCTTGAGCAAGTCACTTAATTCTCCATGTCCTCAGGTACAACCTTAGATTGTAAGCCTGACAGGGAAATACCTGCAGTACCTGATTGTAACTTGTCTTGATTTATTTATTTACATTCTCTTATATACCGCGCTATTCTGCATCAGTGCGGTTTACATTGAACAAACTGAAATTACATTGAACAGGGCATTGTAACTTGGAGATAACTATTTTACAGGGAACATGGGCTATGGAGGGTTAAGTGGCTTGCCCAAGACTACAAGGAGCACCTACTACTACTACTGGAAAGATGTGAGCTAAATAAAAGCATAAATCTAAAATCATAATATAAAAGAATAAACAAACAGTAAATAACAACCACATGCTGATAGCAAAACTGAACATAAAACAAAAGTGATTATATGTTAAATATGAACAGATAAACAGATTGTAGTGACAAATGATCAACTAAATAGCATTATTCATATCATCATTTAAAAAGTGATCGAAAACATATTTCTGATAGCTTTTTGGATGCAAAAAATGTTCTTTTAACATTAATACAATAATTCTTTTATGTATATATCTCACAATCTATGGAAGATTTCTTCACGTCCTCTTCTCCTGTCTGTATAGACATGTGTTAGTGTTTATATGTTTTCAGGTGTTTTGACATTTTATTGTGATTTATTTTGATGTATAATTGTATTATCTATGGTACAGTCATTTAGAACTACAGTCCTGATATTCAGTGGCAGCGGCTAGCTGATCTAATGCAACTGGCTATTGCCGCTGAACTTAAAACCGGGATATTCAATGCGGGGCCATATCCAGGTTGCCTGGATTGCCACAAAGCTAACTGGGTAGCGGCGATATCAGCTGCAACCCAGTTAGCTTCTGCGGTAAAAGTAAAGCCAGTCTTTACTGCACCTGACCTTTACAATATGTCGCTAACCAGGCAGTGGCTCAATATCACTGCTGGCTGGTTAGCAATTCATGTGCCAACAAGAAAAAGAAGGATGCCTTCCGCAGGAAAACAGTAAAGGGGGAGCAAATATTGTGATATTTATTTATTTATTTGCGTACAATTTATTTGTGTATAATTTGTATCCCGCTGCTTCCAGTGATCAGCAGCGGTTACTATACATGGAGGGGTTGGTTGTACTGTTCATATTTAACGTATCATCACTTTCATTTGTCCTCGTGAAGAAGAAGTAAGCTCATCTTGATCAGTCATTGATCTGAGGTTGCCTTTGGTTCGTCTTGCTGTTCTATGGTGTGAGAGAGAGTGCTTTTCTGGATCGGCTTACATCTGCATTGTACAGTCATTGATTCCACAATCGATGCTATACAGCCAGGCTCATAGTCAAAGGAAGTTAAATGTTCACTGGTGCACGGTGCCACAAAATTATCAAGATGGTGGCAGTATTCGGCTGTTCTCCACATAAGCTCTACTTTTAGTTTAGGCTGCTGAATAGTAGGGCCTAAACAGATAGCTGTGGCTGACTATATATATAGTGGCACTGAATGTAGGGATTAATTTACATGCGAGTACTGGTGTCTGCATTAACA
Source organism: Ichthyophis bannanicus (assembly GCA_033557465.1). Classification (NCBI taxonomy): domain Eukaryota; kingdom Metazoa; phylum Chordata; class Amphibia; order Gymnophiona; family Ichthyophiidae; genus Ichthyophis; species Ichthyophis bannanicus. The sequence continues at coordinate 275,011,847 of CM066040.1, read as the reverse complement.
ATGGTTGCCCCTGCTACTGAATACTAGGCACAGCAGGCCTAAACTAAACATACAGCTTATCTGTGCAGCAGCTGAATACAACCTCACTTCACCCACTCTCTGTCCATTGACGATATGGACAGGGGCAGCCCAAGGGCTCTTGCTGCCCTAGGCAGGTTCAATGTGCCCTCCAGCATGTGCCATCAACGGGCCACCCCTGACATCCAGTCTCTCACCTGGGGTTGAGGGGCAGTTTGGTGATCACCTCTTTAGTGCTGCGACAGGCCTTAAAGTACACCCACGAACCTATGGCCTGCCACTCCTGCCCCCTCTGATGCCGCTCCTTCCAGAGGGGGCAAGAGCAGCAGGCCATTAATGCACACATGCGCTTTAAAGCCTATCGCAGCGCTAAAGTGGTGATTGCCGTGCTGCCCATCAGCCCCAGGTGAAAAGCTGGATGTCGGGTGCGGTGTGGCGAAAGCCCACAGTGCAGTTGGGGCAACACATCAAGCTTGCCTAGGCCTGCGCTGCCAATCACTGTGCTGCCCACTAGGGTGTTTCACCTTAGGCTACCGCCTAGTTCTCCTAGTCGACAGGCTGTTCATAGATATGGATACTATCGGGCCATTTAGACAGATTTTCAGTTTAATAATATCCATATAGCAGCCAAAAATATGGAAGTTATGAAGATCATTTTAAAACAAGCTGCATAAAGTTGCTTTTATTTATTATTTACTTATTTAAACAATTCCTATACCGCAACATTCCCAATCAAGTTGGATCAGTGCAGTTAACAAATAATAAAAGAATACATAATAAAAACAAGAAACAACACTTCTAAATTTAAGAGGAAATGGCCAAGCTTTCAATGTTTTCCTAACTAAAACAACAGAGGAAACAGATTTCATTGCCAAAGGCAACTTAGACCATAATTCAGTTGCCTTATATGTCAAAGCACACATAAAACATTTCTTACTAACAATCCCCCTACTCGATGGAAAAAGGAGAGTTTGCACCTCTTGGAGACATTTAGACTTGGCTTCCAATAATGATAAGAAAAGATTCGTAAAATGAACAGGAACATAGTCGTTAAAAAATCTATACAACAACAAATAAAACTTAAATTGTATCCTCTCTGAAATCCTAAGCCAATGACGCTCTCTAAGTAAAGGAGAAACAGAAGTAAATTTAGAAACCCCAAAGATCATCCTAGTAGCCGTAATCTGACACACTTGCAACCTCCTTAGCTGTTGCTGACAGCAGTTAATCAATACCAAATTACTATAATCCAGAAATGTTAACACTGTACTCTGCAACAACAAGCGGAAAAATTGAACAGTAAAATAAGGGTGAAACCATCTAAGATGCCGCATCTAAAAAAAGGATCTAAAAATAACTGAATTAACATGCATTTCCCACAATAGATCCTCATCCAGCAACACCCTCAATACCGGTTCCCTAAGAAGATTCAATTGGGCAATTGCTGTCAACAATTGGTCCAGAATCAGACCACCATTATTAAAACAAAACACTTAGCCGGGGACAGTCCTGCACATGCAGGTGGGATTGAATCGTAGTCCCAGCCTGCATGTGCAGGACTGTTCGTGATTCTGATCCTGTGGGGCCAGACGTGCCCCGTGGGATCAGAATCGCAATCCTCTCTGTGTATCCAGTTCACACCGGACGTACAGAGGGAATCTATGCCTGCGACGGAATCGGGCCATTCTGTATATCTGACTTCATCATTTCAAAATTACTCCATATCTTCTGAATCTTTCCCTGGAAAAAATCAGCTATATGTTGGGGTCCCAAAGAGGGAGCCAGCTGAAAACTTACATTTTCCCTAAGGAGTGTAGAGGATAACTTGAACAATAACCATGACTGGGAAGGCGCCTTAAGAAGCAGAAATTTATAATACTGCTTCCGGGCCTACCATACCACAACTTTAAACCTTTGTTAGCTGCTTCAATAGACACCCATCCCAATCTTCCCTAGACCTCAAACACCTAAATTCCAACCTCCTACACTCCCTCAAGATCCTGAAACATTCACCTTTCCACCTAAAAACAAATGGGGCCACATCATTCAAAACAGCATGCGATATACCACACCACTGCACCACTACTACTACTACTAAACATTTGTACAGTGCTACAAGGCGTACACAGCGCAGATACAAGAAAAAGACGGTCCCTGCTCATCAGAGCTTACAATCTAGTCAAGACAGACAACACAATAACTGTAGACAAGGGATACAGCTAGGGGAATGGTAAAAAAACACAAAGGACGTCAGGTGAGTCAAGATCCGAAAGCGGCAGTGAAGAGGTGAGTTTTCAGCCTGGATTTGAAAAAAGGTGAAAGAAGGCACCTGACTTACAGACTCAGGTAGTTTCTTCCAGGAATAAGAAGCAGCAAAGTGAAAGGAGCGAGGTCTGGAGTTAGCAATAGAAGAGAAAAGCACAGGTAGAAGCAATTTGCCAGATGATCAGAGTTCCCAAGGAGGGGTGTAGGGAGAGATAAGAGAGGAAAGGTAGTGAGTGAAGAGTGAAGGCACTTATAGGTCAGCAGGAGATGTTTGAACTGGATGCGGAAACGGATAGGGAGCCAATGAAGTGACTTGAGAAGTGGGGTACTATGAGCATGACGAGACTGGTGAAGATTGGCCACGCAGCAGAGCGCTGAACAGATTGAAGGGGAGAGAGATGATTCAGAGGGAGACCAGCAAGGAGTAGGTTACATATCTAGTCGTGAGCATTTACAGCTGCTCTACAGCAGGCAGTATAAGGCGCCTCATTACGCTCCTGTTTTTAAATGTAAAGTATGAGTGTAATTCACTTCGTAATAATAGCCCTCCCCCTATACGCATGTGGCGATGAGCATTAACTGAGTGGGAGATTATAAAACTGCATTCCACGAGCCTGATATTCTTCTGGAACGGCTGTACGCTGCTACAGCGCATAGCCGTCACTGACCTTTAACCTGGGGTATTCAATGCTGGGGTCATATACAGCCCTGGCAATGAATATCTGAGGTTGCCGCACAGCCCACAGAAGCTAACTGGGAAGCGGCAATATTGAGCCATTGCCCGGTTAGCAGAATGTCCATGACATGTCCCGATGCTAAGCGGTTAGCATCAGGGCGTCTAGCAGAGATAATCAGGGATATTCAGCGGCAATAACCATGTTAGTGCGCTGAATATACCCTTGAGCGGCATTTACATGGTTTCCAGATCTGTCAACCATGTAAATGCCTCTGAATATCGGAATCCAAATGTTCAACAAGTCACTAGTGGACCTATAATTCCCTTTTGAACACTGGCCCCATCAACAGGGCTGGCATGACCCAATAGGCAAACTAAGCGACATTGGCACCACTGACGCCTCTCTCCAGGACTTACAGTGGCAGCTATGTGACTTAAATGGCAGTGCGGTCCTTACCCGAACTCTCTGGCACTGCCCTGCTGTTCCTTCTCTCTATGATCTGCCGTTTCTGCCCCAGACTTCCTGTATCAGAGGAAGCGGAAGCGGCAGATCAACGCAGCACTATAGGATATGGGTATGTGTATGTTTATTTTGACATTTGATATAAGGCCCCCATTACATCGGGGGTGGTTTACAATGTTACAAAACCCAAGGAGATGGAAAAGAAAGGAACTACAAATCATATATAGGACAGAGGGGAGAAAGAGCATCCATCAGACAAGCATACTGAAGGAAGGGAGAGCTAAGGGGAGCGAGGGGGGAGGTTAAAGGCAGAAGAAAAAAGGGGAGTTTTCAGGAGGGAGCGGAACTTAGAGTAGGACTCCTCTGAATGCAAGGCTGTAGGAAGGGAGTTCCAGAGGAAAGGGGCAAGATAGAAGAAAGCCAGCTGTCTGGCAGATTTTAAATGTGCATGGGTTGGAGATGGTAGGTGAAGGCGGTTGATGTGGACTGAGCGGAGACTGCAGGAGAGGGTGTGAAAAACCAAGAGGTCTGCTAAATATTGGGGTCTGTGCATGTGGACAGCTCAGTGCACCAGTGTAAGAACCTTAAAGTTGATCTGAAAGTCCAATGGAAGCCAGTGCAGGTGCTGAAGGATGGGATGATATCATCCTGGGATGACGCATGAAATATGAGTCGAGCTGCAGTGTTTTGAATTAATTGTAATCGGTGCCGCTGGTACTTGGGAACACCGGTGAGGACAAGTTTACAGAAATCCAATCTACAGATCACCAGCGAGAGAAGAAGTGTGGTGAGAGCCTGTGGAGAGAGAAACAGTCTGATAGCCCGAACCCACCGGAGATAAAAGAAGGAACGCCGTGACACTAGGAAAATGTGATCATGAAAAGAAGGGTTGGTGTCCAGGAGGACACCAAGATAGCGTAGTTGAGAAACCAGAGCAATAGGGACGCCTGTGAAAGAAGGGGCCAGGGAGGGACAGGTAGAGCTATGCAGGAACCAAATAGCAGCGGTCTTATCAAGATTAAGGACAAGACAGTTTGTAGAGAGCCAAGTAGAAATCATGGTTAAAGCAAGAATCAAGGAGGGAGATATCAGGACAAATTCCTTCCTTCCTATGTATATACCCCCCCCCCCCCAAGTCTTGATTGACTACCCCACAAAGATTAATCAAACCGCTGCTGATCGCTGGAAGTAGCGGTATATAAATGTGTAGTAAATAAATAAATAAACAAATGGAAGAGGTGTGATATAGCAGGAAGATATTGTCAGCATAGTAATAGGCTGACAGACCGGACTGCTGAATCAAAAGGGCTAAAGGGGCGAGGAAAACATTAAAAAGTAGAGGTGATAGAACAGAACCCTGCGGCACCCCGTAAGGAAGAGGGTAAGGATCAGAGGTGGAGAATCCAGAGGTAACAGCAAAAGACCTAGAATATAGAAAAGAGTGGAACCAGTGGTAGACATCGCCCCGAAGACCTGCATCCCGTAGTCTTGAAAGTAGGAGTGAATGGTCAACTAAATCAAAAGCTGCAGATAAGTCAAGGGACACCGCCACCGAGATGTCACCCCGGTCATGAGAAGAGTGTATTTCATTCAAAACAGTGGACATGATGGCCTCTACGCTGTGGCCTGACCAAAACCCAGATTGGCGTGGGTGAAGAACATTAGTTGAGTCAAGGTAATGAGAGAGTTGAGAAAAGACAGCTTTTTCCAGGAGTTTTGATGCAAAGGGCAGATTGGAGACTGGTCGGTGGTGTGCTGGCAGGAGAGGATCCAGACAGGGGTTTTTCAACAGTGCACGAACCACAGCATGTTTCTAGGGGTGGGGGAAGATCCCAGTGGTGAGGCTGGAATTGATTATGGTAAGTAGTGGGGGGATTAAACCAAGCGATGGTTCGGACAGCCAGGCAGGTGGTATAGAATCCAATGAGGAATAAGTCTTACGAGTAGTAGAGATTAGATTGACAAGCTCGGGGGAAGTGAGGGGAGAAAAGTTGGCCCAAGAGTGAGACAATGGGGAGGAGGGAGGGGGCAAGATTGGTGGAGGGGAAGTCCTGTATCTTAGAGGAGAAAAAGGAAGCTAACCTTGCTGGTTCATGAGATATAGAGGTGGCAGAGATGCCAGACGACGGCTGAGCCTGTAAACTGGAAAGAGCCTGGAGGGTAAAGAACAGTTGGCGAGACCTATTTGGGGCCGAGGTGATGGCTTCGGAGTAGAAAGTGCGCTTGGCCTGGTGAACACTAGCACGGTATTGCCAGTGACAGGCTTTGAAATGTTGATAAGCGGCTGGCGACTGGCCCTTCCTCCAGAGGTGTTCTGCCCTGCGGAGGTAGGAGCGCTGTAGCCGAAGGCCAGCATGAAACCAGGACCACCGGGCCTTATGACGACACTGGCGAGGTTGTAATGGAGCAACCAGATCTAAGGCATTGGAAAGTTCTGAATTCCATAAGGTGACCTGAGATGTGGGAGAGTGGGATGACAAATTAGAGGGGAAAAGTGACTGTGCAGAGGGGAAGCTTGCTAAGGTTGCAGGAGTGATTCGGCGGGTAAGCCGTGCAGATGTTGATGAAACTGTGGTCCCAGCCAGTGAGGAACCTGATCTTGATGAGACAAACTGCAAAGAGAAAAAAAAGCAGACATGATTTGACCAGAGGATGGACTTATGGGAGAGAGAGAAAGATTGGGCAGGGGAAGAGGAAGGAGTGAAGACAAGGTCTAAAGTGTGGCCAGCTGCATGGGTAGGAAAGGTAACGTGCTGAATCAAGGCAAGATCGTGAAGAAGTGAAGTGAATGATAAGGCCTTTGAAGAGGTTGGTGAGTCGAAATGGACAGGGTAAGAGCTGGCTGCAACAATGAGGGCAGGGGGGGGGAGTGGAAGCAGGGAGAGGTAATATTGAGTCCTCACCAAGGCACCTCATATCCTAACACTAGTCCTGCCTATCAGGTCCATTTCCCCTTCCCATCACAATACCACAGCCCCTCCTTGATTACCAGCTTTACCCTCACTTTCCCACAGCTAACGTTCCTCTGGGCTTATTCAAGGCAGAATTTTGAAGGGCAGAGTTGCTTGATAAATTACACTGAAAATGGGAAAAGCCTTATTCCTTGGATAACGCATTTAACTTTCCAGAAGTGTAGGCAATTTCTTATCAAGTACTTGAAAATATTTTATATTTACTATTAAAAAAATCAAAACATGGCATGAACAAAATACATATTTAAGGAAAGAATAAAGAAAATTATTTATATATCAGCAGGGATGTTTGCCTTAGTCAAAAACCTTTTTATTTCGCAGTAGTATTTGAAAGCATTTTACTGTTCTATTATAAAATGAACCGTTTACAGAAAATCAGATTTACTAAGCTTCTTTTCTCTCATTCAGTAGTTAAGGGGCAAAAAGGCCCACAAATGTATTTATCTACTGTTTTGTTTTGGTTTTTAGCTTCAGAGAAGTCAGTCTGGACAGAAGAGAAATGTTTCAGTCTACCAAAGAGCATAGATTTGAAGTGACTAGGTTGTGCCTTAAAAGAGCCCCTTCTCCCCTCTCTCTTAGGGGTTAATATAAAGGCCTTGTAAAAGTGAGATATTTTTCCCACAATACCAAGCCATTCATAAATTATGCAGATTGCATTTGAGGGCAATTTCTTGCAGTAAAATTTGTTCTAAATCTCAGACTTTAGCACAAAAAATATAACCATATCTCCCTGAGGCGTAATTAATTTTTGCACAAAAACATGGCTTAATGTGTAAATTTTTAACTATACAAATATAGATAATGAACCGGTTTCAAAATGCAAAAAAATCATGTTAAATGTGCTGATAATGTGCAGAATCACATTGCTGCATGCTAAAAAGCCATGGGGCCAATTTTCACAATGATTGATAGTCAAATACCACAGTGGTCAGTCGTGGCAATTTATTTCACTGAGGTATTTAACGGCAGTATCAGAGATAGGAGCCGCTGATGAATAGCCCAGCTGTGTGGTCCTACCCAGATACACGCCGGTATGTATCTGATTAGACCGATATTCGGTCAGGGCTTCAGCAGATAGTAACTTAGGACAGCCTTTTAGGCAGCCCTCATTGCCCACACAAGTCCTGGCTGAATATTTAGCTGAATAAATAAGTGCCAGCACAGCTTCTCTCTGCCCACTAGTCAGATACTGCCAGGTCGGACTGTGGGCCGGTATTCGGCATCATTATCCGGATAGAGTCGCTGAATATTGCAGTCAGCACCCTTAGTAGGCCAGCCAACCTTTGGCCAACTGAATATTGGCCCCCATATTTTTTGCATGATAATACATTTGCAAATAATCCCGCCGTCGCCGCAGGGCCGGGTCCCGAGGCCGGCATTGTAACCGGGTCCCCGGGGCCCGACCCCCTGCACGTGGGGATGGGTTTCCTTGGTGGGGAGGGGGGGGGCTGACAAGGAGCGAGAGTGGCCGCGTCGCTGGCATCATGCAGCCGGATTGGCTGAGATGTCAGGGGGGAGGGGCGGCAGGCGGCAAGAGGGGTGCAGGTCCTCGCACTCGCCCTCTCTCGTCCTGCTCGCCCTCGGAGAAAGGTGCGTGTCTTGCCTTGGGGGAAATTTTTGGCCTACCTCGGGTTCGCTGGGGGGAACGCGGGGGCTCTCGCCGTCGGGTTTGGCGCTCTGTCCCCTCTTTTTTCTTGCTGGTGCCTGCGGGCCGTTGGGGGTGACGTGCGGTTGGCGTCGCGGGGCCGTGCTCCGCGGGCCGGCTGCACGTGCGGCGGCCTGCTTGTTGGGCTGCGGGGGTGCGTTCTCGGGCTGTTATTTGGGCCGTCCTCATTCCCCGGGTGGGTGGGTCGCTTTAATCTTGGCGCCGCTTTTCTTGCTGGGACCGGGGTTTTCCCTAGCCCCTGGGGTCCAAGGGGAATTTTGCCGGGTGTCCTGCTGCGGGCCTGCACGGTACCCATTGGTCTGTGGGCTGCCTGGTTGGGGTACTGAGGCTGGGGGGCTGCTTTTTGCCTGGACAGCATGGGCAGGGGCACTACTCCGCGCAGGACGGGTGGGAAACAGAAGGGGGCCCGGGCACCTCGGGGTCGCGGCTCGGTGTCCAATGGGGGGAGGGCGGCGTCCAATGGGGGGAGGGCCTCTGGTGTGGGGGGCTCGGTCAGGGGGAGAGCTGGGTGGAGAGCATGGCAGGGGGCGGGATAGGCGGGGGAGAGGTCGGGGGGCTTTGTGGGAGGGAGAGCAGGCCGGGGTGCTCGGGGGGGCAGTGGGGACTACGGGCTGGGTGGCCCAGGGCAGTTGCCCTCCGGGGCAGGGGGCGGAGCGGGGCTTGACGCTGGAGGGGGTGTGGGTGCCGTGGGCGAGGCGGCGGGGGGTGCACCTGGGGCGACGGTGCAGGTGGTGGGCCCGGTCGGCCTTGGGGTGCCCTATGGGTCCCCCAGTGTGACTTCTCCTGGGCAGTTGATGCCTCCGGGGGGCTTCGGGTCGTGGGGCCCGTGGGCATTTGGTATGGGGCCTTGGAGCGGCCCTTGGGGTGACGGGTTGGCTGCGGGGCATGGGGGGTCCGGTGGCTCTGGGGCTTGTGGCCCGGCAGCATGGGCTGCGGGTGGCCTCGGCTCCTCCTCTTGGGGCTGGGGTGGGGGGCCGTCCTTTACTCCGGGCACGTCTGGGCACATTGCTGCTGGTTTTCCTTCTCCTCTCCCCCTGCAGATACACCCGCCGTCGCAGGCTCGGGCGCCTATGGAGAGCACGGTGCCGGGTTCGGGACCGGCCGGCGCCGCGGAGGTGCGGACTGATGTGGCGGCAGCGCCCCGGCCTGGGGAGGCTCCTGAGGCTTCCTTCCCTGCAGCTGGTGAGTATGACAGAGGAGATGGTGTGGCGCCGGCCCTTGCGGTGGAGGGTGGCGTGGCTAAGAAGGCGAGATCGAAGCGTAAGCGGGGGCGGCGGCGTCGTCGCGCCTCCTCGTCCTCCTCGTCGTCTTCGTCCTCGTCGCTTTCTTCGAGTGATTCGGGGGCGGCTGGGGGCGGGAAGGGCGACGGGGGGGGACCCGCAGTGGTGCGCTGCGCTGAACTCTGGGAGGGCGTCCCGAGGAAGATGCGTCATTGAATTAAGCGGCGTAGGTACATCGACATTTTCCGTTTACTGGATGGCAGAAAGCGTTCTGGCGAAAGCCGTAAGAAGCGCAAGGAGGACGAGAAGTCTGGCAGGGTGCGGCGGGCGTCTCGTAACACCTTGAACTGGACTCGCGCTTTTCTGCGTTTGGCTAGTGTCTGGGGTCACTATTTCCCGGATCAAGCTGGGGCCCTGTTGGCATACGCGGATGCAATTTTGGCGGCATCCCAGGCCCACGAAGGGTGGGCCTGGTTAAATTATGATGAGGAGTTTCGGGACAGGATGGAGGAGAACGGGCAGTTGTCGTGGGGGACGAAGGACATCAACCTTTGGTTGACGCAGATGTCCGCTCGCCCGCGGGCCGGGGGTGTCGGGGGGGGGGAGTGGCAGGTTGGGGTCGCCCCCTTCGGCGGGGGGGGCGCGGTCCTTTCGAGCCCCTGCTCCCGCACAGGCTTTGCAAAAAGGGGGTGCCGGGGGGGGACATCTGTTGGCGTTTCAACAAGGCGTCGTGCCCGTTCCCCGACTGCAAATTTCGGCACGCCTGCTCCTTGTGTGGGAGTGGGCACTCGGCCCTTAAGTGCAGTCACAAAAGCGTGGCGGGTGCCCCCGCTGGGGGCAAGTGACGGGGTTTGCGGTACCATGGCCCCCACGCCGGTCAGGGTGTCGGTTATGCAACCTTTGCTGGTCAGTTATGGGCGAGGGCGGCGGGGTGGGGTGGGGCGGTTGCTTTTGCATGGGTTTTCGGAGGGCTTCCGGATTCCGTGCCAGGGCTGCCCGGCAGGGGGGGGTTCGCGTAATGCCAGTTCAGTCCGGGCCCATCTTGAGGTAGTGCGGCGGAAGATCGCGGAGGAGTGCGCATTGGGCAGGGTCGCGGGGCCTTTTTGCGACCCTCCATTTTCGCCTTTCACAATTTCGCCTTTGGGGGTGGTTCCCAAGAAGGAGCCGGGTAAGTTCCGGCTGATTCACAACCTTTCCTGCCCCTCGGGCGCTTCGGTGAACGATTGCATCCCTCGCAAACGGTGTACCGTGCGTTACGCTTCCTTTGACGCTGCGGTGCTTCTGGTCCGGCGGTTTGGGGTCGGGGCGATGTTGGCGAAAGTTGACATTGAATCTGCCTTCCGGCTGTTACCGGTGCACCCTTCTGCTTTCCCGTTGCTGGGTTTCCGCTTCGAGTCTGCGTTTTACTTCGACAAGTGCATGCCTATGGGCTGTGCCATTTCCTGCGCATATTTCGAAGCTTTCAGTACCTTCCTGCATTGGGTGCTGGAACGGCGGACGGGCCTCAGCGGTATAGTCCATTACTTGGACCATTTTCTGTTCGTGGGCTCAGGGGGTGACCGCGCTTGCGATACCTTGCTTGAGGCTTTCCAGTGCATGGCGGGGGAGTTCGGCATTCCCATAGCGGCCGACAAAACCGTGGGGCCGGTCACCCGCCTCACCTTCCTGGGGATCGAGATTGACACTGTCGCCATGGTCGTCCGCCTGCCGGCTCAGAAGGTTGAGCGGTTGAGAGAGCTGGTGGCGTCCGTGGGGTCCGCGTCCCAGACGACCTTGCGAGTGATGCAGTCCTTGGTCGGGCATCTTAATTTCGCTTGCAGGGTTCTGCCCATTGGCCGTCCTTTCTCGCGGCACTTATCGTTGGCTATGGCTGGGGTGAGGCTCCCGCAGCACCGGATTCGCGTGTCGGCCGGCATGCGGGAGGATCTTCGTGTGTGGGACTCGTTTTTAGCCACCTTCAATGGGTGCTCGGTGTTGCAGTTGCCGGAGATCTCGAACCGCGATTTACACTTATTCACCGATGCAGCTGGTAGTTCCGGCTTCGGTGCGTACTGCCAAGGGGCCTGGTGCGCAGAGCCTTGGCCAGCGGCTTGGGTGCAGTCTGGCTTGGTACGCAATGTCGCTTTTCTGGAGCTCTTTCCTATTGTGGTGGCGCTGTGGGTCTGGCCCGATCGCTTGCGGAATCGGCGGGTGGTTTTTTGGTGCGACAATGCGGCGGTTGTTGATGTGCTCAATCGGCATGCGCCTCGCTGTCCCCGGGTCGCTTCTTTGATGAGACTCTTTGTGCTGGCTTGTTTACGGCTGAATGTGGCTGCTAGAGCGCGGCACGTGCCGGGCTCACAGAATTCCATTGCTGATGCTTTGTCCCGTTTCCAGTGGGAGCAGTTCCGGTGCCTGGCGCCCGAGGCAGAGGAGTTGGCGTCGCCGGTTCCGGAGCATCTTTGGAGCGTTGGGACCCTGACGTGATGGCGTTGCTGTTGGCATCGGTGGCGCGAGGTACCTGGGCGGGGTATCGGCGCGGTTATGCCCAGGTGAGTGGGTTTTTGGGCGACAGGGGCTGGTTGGGCGGGCGGGTGCCGGACGGGCTTGTCGGTCATTTCATGTTGTGGACGAAGGGCGCTGGCTGGGCGCGGTCCGCGGTGGTAGCGGCGTTGGCGGGATTTTCCTTCTTTTGCAAGGCGGCCGGTTGGGGGAACCCGTGGGTGTCCTTCCTGGTCAAGCGTTTGCTGGCGGGTTGGGCCCGTGCGCAGCCCCGGCCTCGGGACTGGCGGCTGCCGGTTTCCCATGACTTACTGTTGCGAATTTGCGAGGCGTTGCCATGCATCGCGTCCTCAGATTTTGAGTATAGTCTTTTTCGTGCATTGTTCGTGATCGCGTTTTTTGGGGCCTTTCGGGTTAGTGAGCTCGTCCCGCGTTCGGCATGGCGGGGCGCTTTTGGTGGGCTCGACTTCGAGCATGTGACGGTAGAGGCATCTGTGGTGCGTATCTACGTCTCGCGTTCTAAGACTGATCAGGCCGGAAAGGGTGGTTGGGTGACCCTCACCGCGATCTCCCCGGTCCCGTCGTGCCCGGTGCGTGCTTTGCGGCATTATGCGCAGCTTCGGCCGGGGGCCGGGGGAAAATTTTTCCTGCATGCAGATGGCAGGCCCACTACCCAGTTTCAGTTCACGGCGGTGTTGCGGAAGGTTTTGCGGTCTCTCGGTCTTGATGAGCGCAGCTATGCTTCTCATTCCTTCCGGATCGGGGCGGCCACGAGTGCGGCTGCTGCGGGTCTTCAACCCCGGGTTATCCAGCGCATTGGTCGTTGGCGTTCGGGGGCTTACGAGGGCTATATCCGCCCATAGGAGTTCCCTCCGGGCGGCGGAAAGGGTGCGCGCCCTGGGGGAAGGTTGAGGGGTGGGGTAGGGGGGGTGCCTAATGTTTTCTTTCCTGTTGCAGAGTTGGCTGCTGGTGGCAGTGCGGCTTCTCCCTTTTTTCCAGATGGAGTGCAGCGGAACGAATGGTGGATCGTGGGACACTCCTTCGTCTACTGGGCGGAGCGTCGGGCTGCAGTACGGCCGTTGGGCCTCCACCTTGGTCTGGAATCTGCTGGAGTGCAGCTGCACTGGATGGGGCTCCGCGGCATGCGATGGTCGCAGCTACTGGCCTGTATACAGGTGAAGATGGTTCAGCAGCAGCGCCCGGTTGGATTGTTGCTACACCTGGGTGGCAATGACTTGGCGGACTGGTCGTGTCGGCAGATCATCAGAGCTGTGCAACGGGACATTGAACTGGTGCGGGAGCTCCTCCCGGGCGTGGCCATTATATGGTCAGACATTATCCCTCGTCCAGCATGCTGGTCCCAGCGGCGCTGGTCCCGAGGCCTCACTAAAATTAATAGGCAGATCGGGCGTTGGGTTCAGCAGTCTGGGGGGTGTCAGGTGTTGCATCCGTGGGCGGATGTTCGGTGTGCCGGATTCTACCGGCTAGATGGGGTGCACCTTGCCCCGGTTGGGCAGGACCTGCTATTGAATGATTGGCAGGAGGTGTTAGAGGGTTGGTGCTGGTCACAGCTTTCTTTGGTGGGGGCGGCACAAGGTTAGTATTTCCCTTGTGCCGGTGGCGGGGTGACGAGCGGGCGCTCGTCGACCCGGCGGGGCATTTGAGGCTGTTGCCGCCTCGAGTGGGAGCGGTTCAGCTCCGGGGGTGGGAGAGACGTCCCGGCTGGGGGTCTCTGCCCGGTGAAGGCAACGGGAGCCTGCCTCTGCTAATAACATGGCGAGGCGGGCGGCAGGGAAATGGGGGGGTGGATGATGCTCCACTTTGCTAGAAATGGCTGGTGGGGTATCATCCGGAAACGGGGGGGGCGGGGGGGTATGTTTGCAATGTTGGGCAATATTGAGTTGGCTCATGTTGGGCCGGAATTTCACTGTTCTTAATAAAGCTGCGACCAAGCATCTGTTTACCATAATATGGTGTGGAGTTGTTTATTGGGGGTTGTTAAGTGCGGGGTTGGGCTTCCGGGTACCTCGGTTACAAACACAATTCATTATATCAGCCTCTGCAGCCGATGAGCTGAAGCAAATAGGAAAATGTGGTCTAGGAAAGGATACAACTTTAGCAACCTGTTAAATGCAGAAAATTACTTGGCTGCTGTATGGAGTTTTTTAATGTTTTTAGCCAGGATGCTACTGTTTCTGCCAGGAAGATAGAAGAAAAAATATTGGAAACGCAGAGGGTAGATTTTTGAAGCCACTTCTGTGGTTGGCATCAAGTGCTGGCTACAAAAGTGGCTTTGTTTGAATTTTCTGCCACAGGTAGCTCATCCCTTTTGACCATCGATGTGGTCATACAGTTAAAGCAGGGTGGGATTTCAGGAAAGCCAGGAGCAGGACCAGAAGCTGAACAAAGACCGGCGATATTCAGTCGCTATTAGGGTTGCCGACTTTTTGAAAGAGAAAAACCCACCACCTGTGGCTAGCCATGCTCCGCCCATGCCGGCCCCTGCCCCGCCCATAAAAAATAACTGCAGAAAGGGTAACCTGCAGCGGGGGGGAGGAAGTAGAAGACATTGAACTCTCAGTATCAGCAATATAAACCTTCACCAGTCATAGACATATTGTGAGGTCATAGAAAACCTTACAAAAATGACTTAGGACCTATAGAGAAAATCAACCATTCCATAACAGCATCAACTTCCAAAACTCACACAAGGAGCCTACCTGGAAAAGAGCAGCACCCTAAGCAGGTCAGTTTACTAAAGTTCGTTAGACTTTTGCAGCTAACGTGGCAAAAAAGTGCAGATAGCTTAGCTTTAGCTTCAAAAGCTGTGTGTTATCTTTTGGGAACGTGTACAGCATTTCCCCAATAGATAATACACCAAAACTGCAGAGAGCATTCCCCGGCAGCAGCATGGATACACATAACGCCGTCCAATGAGGTGACATTATGAGCATCCATACTGTCTGCAGCTTTGACGGTTACCACCCGATGTTGATGCCCACGGTAGCCGCGCATTGCATACACATCCATTCTCTGCCCATATCCTGCCCACTCTTGCAGATAACTGTTAATGCACTCAGATAGCATGCACTAGCTGCTGCGTTAACAGTTAACACAGCTTAATAAACATCCTCCCAAATATTTTTATTGCAGTGGGCCCTAGAATATCCATGCACCTAGTCAGAAAATGAAACAAGACAGGTTACTATCAATCCTTACGTAGGAACTTTATGCTAACAGAATACCTGGCCTTGGTCATACACCGAGAACACAGATAGATCCTCACCAAGAATAAAATAAATTAACACAAACTTAAAATTGAAATCCCAAAAATGCAGACTCTGCATTTAATACAACATCAGAGAAACGGAAGGAGCTGCAGATGTCCCTGTACTATGCAGAGTATAAAGATAAAATATGTACATACAGCTCAATATTCTAAGGGGTTTATCTGGTTAGCAGGGCCTGCTAATTGGATAAATCCCGCTGAGAGGGGTATCCAGCAGCATCGCCACTGCTCGGATAGCGACGGGTGCCACCTCTGTTCTCCCCTGGAATGCTCACGACACACCTCGATGCCACACAGTTAGCATCGGGGTGTGTAATGACAGCACCCACAGATATCCAGCGGCAGTAACCATGGTAGTGCCGCTGAATATCCCTATAAGCAGCATTTACAAAGTTTACAGGTCTGGAAACTGTGTAAATGCCTTTGAATATCAGGCCCTAAATGTATAAAGTATGGGGGTCATTCTTTCCCGCTATTCACCCCCCAGCTGACCCCAGCAAAAGCTTCCCAATATGAACAATGTGTTTGTACAGGGAGGCTTAGATGGGGGCAGGAAGGGGCATTCTGGAGGTGGAGTGAGGGCATGGCATGGTGGGCTGTGACCCTGGATGTACAGGGCGATTCAGAGGTCAGCCCTTTATGTCCGGGGCCATGAATGTAGACGGCAGGGGATCCTGTTGCTGGACTGGGAAAAAAAGGTAGAAGGGGTCAAGGAAGTTCCCTGCAACCAAACCCTGGCCATGGGAGACCGGATCGAGGGTCCAACTCTGGGGAACGAATGAAATCAGTGGTGGCCAGCATTCATGGCTCCTGAATAGATCACGATGCCATGGTGACGGGATACTATGGCACTGTGTCTCCATTCAGGAGCCTGAGTGAGGTAGCCAGAGATCTGCTGG
Source organism: Ichthyophis bannanicus (assembly GCA_033557465.1). Classification (NCBI taxonomy): domain Eukaryota; kingdom Metazoa; phylum Chordata; class Amphibia; order Gymnophiona; family Ichthyophiidae; genus Ichthyophis; species Ichthyophis bannanicus. Next base: position 274,995,898 of record CM066040.1, on the reverse strand, counting down.
GTATGCAGGCTGATCAGAAACGGGGACTGGCCTGAACATTTAGGCCATAAATCCGATTCTGATCCAGCGGGCATGTCTAGCTCCTGCGGGATCAGAATCGGGTCTACCTCGGAGCATCCCAATTCCGATCGGCCACACAGGGGCCTGGTCAACACATTGGAATGTGCTTCCATGAGTGCATGAAAGTTCTGTGGAGTCATTTCTATGCACATACTTTGTCTTAGAAAATTAGCATATGAGGAGTGATCAAAAAGTATTGAGACTTGTTTTGTAGCTGTTTAGCAATATGTCGCACCACAATGCTATTAAGCATGCAGTGACCTAGTTATGTGCTCTGCATGTGCAGAGTATAGTTTGGCTGCAGCACACCTGTACTTTTTTTAATCACGTCATGTTTGGTATTGTGTAAAAGCAGTTTGTCAGATTTACAATGAATGCATGAATTGTGTTCGAATTTATGACTGGTACAAATGTTTCCAAAGCGTCACCAAAGTGTTGACAGTGACAAACGTTCTGGAAGGCTATCCATGAGCAGGAATGAAGACAGAGTTCAAGCAGTGCATACCGCAATACACTCAAATTGTCAATTGACTACTTACTGAGGACATGGAAATCAGTTTTGGATTGGTACAGTCCATTCTTACTGTGATTGGGGATGAAACATGTGTCTGCAAAATTTGTGTCGAAACATTTCTCCCCTGACCAAAAAGAAGCTTGACTGCAGCCAGGGAGTTGTTGGAATGCATTGAAAATGACTCAGATTTCATCAAAAAGATTGTTACTGGTGATTAACCATGGGTTTATGGTTACGACCCAGAAACTAAGGCTCAATCCTCACAATGGAAGACTCTAAACTCTCCCAGACCCAAGAAAGCCCGTCAGGTGAGGAGCAATGTCAAGGTCATGCTCACAGTTCTCTTTGATTACCAAAGATATTGTTCATCATGAGTATGCTTCAAAAGGCCAAAACATCAATAAGGAGTACTACGTCCAAGTTCTGACTCATTTGAGAGATGCAGTTCATTGTAAGAAGCCAGAGTTGCACAGAAATAGTAAATAGTTGCTTCATCACGATAACATCCCAGCTCACACATCACATCTTGTCCAGCAGTTCTCGGCCAAACACCAAATCGAACAAGTCTAACAGCTTCTGTACTCACCTGACCTTGACCCCTGTGACTTTTTCTTGTTTTCATAATTGTGTTGTTGTACAAGTCTCGATACTTTTTGATTGCACCTTGTAGCTTATGTGCATAGCTGCTGCAAAAGTCCTGCTATGAAATTATCCTCTTGGGAGTAATTTTACATGCAAGAATGGCTCTTATAAGATTGCACATTCAAATATATGTGTATACATGTTCCTAGATGGCATGTCACTTATACCTACAGTACATCATGTATAGGAGTTTGGATGCAGCAGGGGCACAGTTGCGAGGTAGATTTGTATTTTATAGACTATGTATATACACACGTGATCAATAAAACTTTAATAAATAATTTAGAACATGGCCATGTTTCTGCAAAGTACACATAAAAACATAAAGAACAGACATTTTCAAGGATGAAGTTGATATACAAATCTATGTATAGTCCTTTTTATAGATACAGCAATGCCTCAATATTTAAAAAAAAAATTTAAAATTTTCTTTATTGTTTCTTGTTCAGCAATTGATGTGTGATTTATGCATTTTTGTGTTTTCATGGTTCATTGCCATGTTGGGTAAAGCAGTGTCATAAGCCCAGAAATGATTTGCAATAAATGTGCTGTTTGTTATGTTCTAAATATATATGTATAGCCTTCACAGAGCTACATTTACCCACTGCATTCATTGCAGCCCATATTTCAAGTGAATAAAATGCTGTTCTCCAGGCTCAGGTTAGTTATACATGGGCATACATATTCATTTTTCCTATGCATTAAGAAAGCACAAATGTTCAGCACCATGGACAGCAATCATTTTTTGCCAGCTTTCTTAAGAATCAGGTAGGCATGTGACACTCAGGCCAGAGGTTCTTCTTTCTCAAGATGGCTTCCCATACTGGGAAGAAATTCAGTTGATTTAATTAAGAAAGCTTATTGAATGATAATCCATTTTTATGCTGTTGGACATAACATACTTTCTGGAAGATAGTGTAAGAGATTTGTGATCAATATTCATATAGAGGGTCATCTTAAAAACCCTATTCATGATATGGACATCTTCAAATATCCCAATAACATCTACATCCCAAGAACCATTTTAGAATGCCCCAAACATGCACGTGTCTGGTGCGATCACGCTGATGTTGCACTGGGTATGGAGGAGGCATGTCCACGGTGGTCCGGGAAAAATACACGTGTGCCCCCCATTTCAAAACAGGGCCATGTCCGTGTCTAAACCTGCTCCTGGGCATGAACAGACATTAGGAAAGTGCTTGTTTTTGATAGCTATCAAAAGTACAAGGAAGAGGAGAATACCCCCTTCTTAGATTGAGTGAGCAAGAAGGAACCTATTTATATCCTAATTTATAAAGACATATAGATGCCTATGTGCAGGGCCAATGTTACCATTAGGTAAATTGGTGATCGCCTAGAGTGCTGGCCCTCCAGGGGCATCAATTGCCTCCACTATCGCCCCTCGCAGAACCTGCAGTGGCAGCAAGGACCATAAACTTCCCTGTGGTGCTTATCTTACAACTTTGGTGCTGTGGGGCTATTTCCTTCAACCCCCTTGGACTGCCCGACACCAACTTCCTGTTTGCATATAGGAAGTCAATATCAGGAGGTCCGAGGGAGTGGGGGAAATCAGCCCACGTGACACCGATATTGTAAGGTAAGCACTGTGGGGATGTTTGCTTCTATTGCCGCTACTGCAGGTCCCAGAGAGAAGCACAAGTGATGACGGACATGGCAGTGGGCACCGCAGGGGGGAGGCACAAGGGATCAGGTTTGCTTAGGGTACCTCATCTCTTTTGGCTGGCCCTGCCTATGTGTCATAAAATACTAGCACAAATCCTGCAGAAATTATGGGTAAAATGAACCCATGTATCTTTATAGCTGCTCAAGAGGAGATGTATACGTAGTTGCATGTTTTATAATGTATGAAAGCAAATCAGGGCTCTGCTTATGTTCCATCCAAACTTCACTCCAGAACACATCTACTGTACACTAAAGCATATGAGTTGACGGTGAGAAGGAGAAGGTTAGGGAGTCTCAGAAAAAGGAAGAAAAAGTGGTATGGAGCCACAAGAAATGGAGGTGAAAGTCCAACCTAAGATGGGGGGTGCTGATGGGTATGGAGATAGAGGGGAGGGATGAAGGAAAAAATACAGATAATATGTAAAAGCAATGAGTATGAAATCAAAACAGTTGAAAGTATTTTCAACTGTTTTGATTTCATACTCATTGCTTTTTCTTCCTTTTTAACCCCTTACATCTCCAGACAGCTGCTATCTATAAACACTGACAAGTCCACCTCTACCCTTCTCTCCGACTCTGGCTCATGGCTTTCCTTATTTCTCAATTCTTCTTCCCCTTCCCTTATTCTAGGTGACTTTTCATGTTGATAATCCTTCTGACCCCTATGCTTCCAAACTCCTTTCACTTTCCTCCTCATACAACCTCCAGCTTTGCTCTTCTGCCCCCACTCATCAGCACGGCTATTGCCTTGACTTTGTTTTCTTCTCTAATTGTTTACCCTCTAATTTCCATATCTCAGTTCTTCCCTTATCTGACCATCACCTGGTTAGCTTCATTCTTCATCACCTCCCACCTCAATCTTGCCCAGTCTCCTACCTTTTTAGGAATCTTCATGCTATTGATCCATTACCTCTCTCCACTATTGTCTCATCACCTCTCTCTCCTCCACTTTGTCTTCTAACTCGGTTAATGAGGCTATAGTTTCCTGTAATACTGCTCTCTCCTTGGCTCTGGATTCTCTTGCTCCCCCTTCCCTATGTCCTGTGAGGTGCACTATACTTCAGCCCTGGCTATCTTCAACTACCCACTACCTTTGCTCTTGTGCCCGTTCAGCTGAGTGCATTTGGCTGAAATCCCACTCCCTTTCTGAATCTGCCATAACACTCACTAAGCAAAACTACTATGTCCATCTAACTAACTCTCCTGCCTCTGACCCCCATTATCTGTTCTCTACTCTCAACTCTGTCCTCAAGACACCTTCACTTATTTAATTTATTTTGACATGGTAGTAACAAAAGTAACTATGTACAAATAAAGGTGTGTAGGATTGCAGTGGCCTAAGTTGTGTTGAGTTGTGTGGCTAGGGCAGATGATTGTGTTCTGACCCCCACTTCCCTTTCTGCCCAAACCCTTGCTATTTCCATGACAAAGTCCACAAAATTACACTCCAATTCCCCTCAAGAACAGTTTCATCCCTTCTTCCCTCTCTTCAATACCAACTTTTTCCCTCAATCTCTGTTAGCCTTTGTTCACTTTTCTATGAAGAGGAGACCTCTCATCTTCTGTCCTCCTCTAAACTTACTACCTGTTCCTCTGATCCTATCCCCACCCATCTCCTTAACTCCATCTCCTCCTTTATCATCCCTTCCATCATATACCTTCTCAACCTATCATTCTCTACTGCAACTTCCCTTGCAACCTTCAAGCATGCTCTAGTCAGGCCTCTCTTCAAGAAACCTTCACTTGACCCTACTTGTCCTTCTAATTATTGACCCATCTCCCTTCTTCCCTTCATTTCCAAAATTCTTGAATGTGCAGTTCTCCGCCATTGCCTTGATTTTCTCTCCTCTCAAGCCCTCCCTCGATCCATTTCAATCTGGCTTTGTCTCTTACACTCTACTGAAACAGCCCTTGCTAAAGTCTCCAATGACTTGTTCCTGGCTAAATTCGAAGGCCTTTACTCAGTCCTCATTCTTCTTGACCTTTCTGCTGCTTTTGACACTGTTGACCACTACCTTCTCCTTGATACATTGTCCTCACTTGGTTTTAGGAGCTCTGTACTGTCTTAACCTCTCACATCGCTCCTTCAGTGTTTGTTCTGGAGGTTCCTCCACTACTACTATCCCTCTCATCCCCTAGGTCTGTTCTAGACCCTCTCCTTTTCTCTCACTATACCCTTGGCGCTCTCATCTCCTCCCATTTTTATGCTGATGACTCTCAGATCTATGTACACCTGATATTTCTCCTACACTTCAAGCCTGAATATTTGTCTGCCTATCTGACATCACTGCCTGGATGTCTCACTGCCATTTGAAATTGAGCATGGCCAAAACCAAACTTTTTAATTTTTCCCCTAATTCTTCTTCCCCCCTTCCTCCCTTCTATATCCCTGTTGATAACACACTTTTGTTTTCTGTTTCCTCAGCCCGCAACCTTGGCATCATCTTCGACTCCTCCCTCTCCTTCTCCACACATATCCAACAAATAGCAAAAACCTATCGATTCTTTTTCTAGAAACATTAACAAAATTTGCCCCTTCCTTTCTGAACACATTACAAAACACTTATCCACTCGCCTCAACTATTGCAACCTCCCCCTTGCTGGTCTCCCTCTGAGTCATCTTTCTCCCCTTCAATATTTTCAAAACTTTCTGTGCAGCTAATCTTCCGCCAGCCCCAATATACTCCCATAACCCCCACTTCTCAGATCATTTCATTGGCTTCCCTTCCATTTCCGTATCCAATATAAACTTCTTCTGACCTATAAATGCATTCATTCTAATGCCCCTCACTACCTTTCCTCTCTTCTCTCTCCTTACACCCCTCCTCGTGAACTCTGCTCTTCCTCTAGCTTGCTTCTCTCTATGTCCTTCTCTTCAACAGCCAATTTCAGACTTTGATCCTTTCACCTTGCTTCTCCTTTTGCTTTGAACAAACTGCCTGTATCTTTACATCAGGTTTAATCTCTCCCCCTTTTCAAATCCATGCAAAAGGCTCACTTCTTTCAGGCCACTTTGGATCTTAATCCTTTGTTCTCCTTCTACCTCATTACCCTTCCCTATTGTACCCTTATTTATTTATTTGTTTGTTTTTATATACCGCTTTGTCTTTGAAATCAGAGCGGTTTACATGGAACTTTTGAACTACTGCACAATGCAGTTTACATAGAACAGGAAACAGTTACATATAACAAGTGTAGATAACAATAACAATAAATAATGAAACAGTTACATATAACAATTGTAGTTAGCAATAACAGTAAATAATTAAACTATTTACATGATTACGTATTCTCATTATTTATGATTACGCATGATTACATATTCTCATTATTACCCTTGTTCTCATCTATTGTACTGTCTGTCTTGATTAGATTGTAAGCTGGGATCGTCTTTTATATGTGTCTGTACAATGCTGTAGTAATATAGTAGTAGTAATATAGTAGTAGTAGTAAAATCAAGCATGTCTGTGTGGTGGACCTAGTGGAGAGAGGCATGTCAATGTGTGTATATATGATGCAGTGTGTATTTTGCTCTGTATAGGTGAGTATGTGCTTCTGTGTGTTGGAGGTATGTGTGGATGTGGTAGAGAGTGTGTAAGAGGTGTGTATGAGAGCGTTTCTGGGTCAGGTGTGTGGGGAGGAGTGTGCAGTGCAGGGGTAATATCTGGAGACAGAAAAGTGTATGTAGGGAGTATATTTCGAGCATAGGGTATGACATGATGTGGTGTGGGAGGGTGTCTAGGGTGGTGTGTCAAGGATCTAGGAGGGAGTCAGGGTTATGAGAGAGGGTCTCCCACCCCATCACATCCCATAGTGTCTCCTTCTAATACCTCGAAGAGCCAACAGAAAAAACAGCAGCAGCCACACTCAGCAGAAACGTAACCAAAAAACACAAGAGTGGCAAGTTCACACACAACACCTTTATTTAACAATCATAGGTGGCCAAACCCAACACAGGACCGTGTTTCGTGTCGTACTTCATCAGGGGTTGTAAGGGCACACTAAAAACATTTAAAACCATAAATAAATAAATAAATGTTATAACCAATGTATGTCTAAACATAAAAATATAAATATAGACATAAAGATAGGCTATAATATCATAACATATTATGAACATAAAATCAAATTAACTAAAAAACATTAAAATACATCAATGGACTCTACCATAAACAAAATTGATTAAAAGAAGGATTCTTAAGAGGTACATATGTAAGAATACACTAAAATACATTTAAACAAGGTGCAAGCTCACAATATTATTCAGCACATGAAAACCAAAAGAAAATGAACACAAAAGAAATCGAAAAAGAGGGAGGAGGTGGACAAATAATGGCTGTACTTGACATAGAAAACCATATAGGTACTAAAAACTAAAAAGAACAAATAGGAAGCAGAAGTGAGTCAGAGATGTTACCTTATAGGTGTGTGGTAATATTGAAATTCACATTACCCTGTCAAATATGGTTGAAGCCCTTGCCACAAGGGCTAAGAGTGCCTCTGAAAAACAGAAATAAAACATTATAATACAAATGTTCAAATCAAACAGATTATCCAATATGATGAAAAAATGTAGGAAAAAGAATTTTTTGGAAAAAATAGTTTTGGAGACTTTATATTAAGCTAGTTCTAAGAAGACAACCCTAGAGGTGAGTACCATCTGAAGGATGGATTGAAACATGAGCTTAATAGCGTCTATGTCTCAATTTGACATATCAAAAAATCATTGCTATTAGAAATTGTCTGTGTCATTGCCATTTGAGTGATATGGATGTAATATTTTAAAAATAACCATTACAAAGCACATGAAACCCAACTGAGAGGATAAAATTTAAAACAAAAGCTCAAAACTGGAAATCCTGAGGAGAGAGACCAATTACTGTGGCAGGAATATCAGCTAAAGAAGAAAGATGTTAAAAACTCTGACGGCATGTGAGAAAGCCACCTCTTAAAAATGCACAAAAAACTGCCTTAAGAACAAAATTAATAATAAAATCATCCTCTGAGTGGACCTAGCTGTGCTAAACCGCACCAAAAAAGCAAATGTTAAACTGAGTTTGAGCACGGAGCTGAACGAACAATGCTATTCAAAATTGTACTGATGTTTAAATAATCAAGAGCGAGGAAGTCTATAAAAGATGGCAAAATCAACTGAGGATATGTTTAAAATTTAAAAATACCTCAAGGAGCGTATGAGACACGTATTTCCACTGCTTTCCTATTCACATTGGCGGAGATTGCTCTTTTTAAAAACTTTTTTTGTTTTAGAAACCTTTTTTATCAACAGATCAAGGGAGTGGCAATGGGCTCTTCATTTGCACCAGACATTGCGAATTTGTATATGCATAGATTTGAAGAAAGGTTTTTGAAAGATCATGAATTCAAAGATAACATCCGCTTGTGGATACGCTATATAGATGATATATTGATCATATGGGATGGATCGCTGGAATTATAACCGGGGATCCATACCAGGCGCTCACCATCCTCCCCCCAATCTCACAGGACTCCCCCCCCCCTGCACATTACCCACAAAATGCACAGACACATATTGCTTGGAAAAAAGCACCAGGTCGCAGCTTTATTGCCCCATAACAATTAACATTTTAAACAGCCAACAACAACTTAACCATGAATTCCCCCCCCCCCACCCCCGGCAGAGCGACACGTCACCAGCCGTACTATTAGCAAGGTGACGTCGCTTCCGCCCCTGGTCCGGTCAACCACCGGTCCAGCTCGAACCACCCCTGCTCAACTTCGCCATATCACTAGCAAAAGTAAGCTCAGGGTTCTCCGGGTCGTGGGCACCCTGCCCCCGCCCCAAGTAGCTTATGTCTCCGGACCCCGGAAACCTCCGGGATCCCGCCCCCCCTTTCCTCCCCCAACTGTGACAGCCCCAACCAACCCCTAATCTCACCCTCCACCGCAAGGGTGGGAGGGCAGGACGCTGCCGGCTCTCAGCTCCCGGACCATGTGCCCCGCGCGCACCCGTGTCGCTGGAGCACATGGCCCTTCCCGTCCTCCGATTGGATGCTGGCCCTCACGCCAAGCCAGCATCCAATCACTTTAAATGATGCGCTCTCCGCTTCACCCCCCCCCCGAAACCGATGGGCCCGTGCCCGGCTGGAACCGCCGGTTACCGGCAACCGCCGGGACGCTGCCCGCGGCCTTCTTATTATCAGAGTTTAACGTATGGATCAATAGCTTGGACGCCAATTTACGTTTTCAGATGACTTATGATGAGGCACAGATCCCTTATCTGGATTTATTAATTAAAAAGGTAGGATCAGAATTTAGTACAACTTTATATAGAAAACCCAACGATCGGAACACCTTACTGCATCACTCTAGTTTCCATAATCCTTCCTTTAAGAACAATTTACCGGTGGGTCAATTTCTCCGTGCTAGGAGGATCTGCCCCTCAGATGAGGATTTTGACTTCCAAGCCACCATTCTCAAAACAAGATTTCATGCACGCCAATATCCCATTAGTGCTATTAACAAAGCGTACAATAGAGCGCGGGATTCCTCACGAGCCTATTTGTTGAAGTCACAGGCAAGGAAGAATGTCCAGAATAGGATAGTGTGCCCAATCAAATATTCCTTGAAATCTAAGGGTATCATGGATATTTTGAGGAAGGAATGGCACCTTATTCAGGCTGTTCCAGGATTTGAGGAGATAGGACTTATGCTTGCACACAAAAGGAATGCCAATCTCCGTGATCTCTTGGTGCCATCGGCTCTTACAGAGAAGAAACCCCTTTCTATCCATAAGGGCCAATATCAATGCGGACGGTGCACAGTTTGTACACATGTGTTGCCCGTTAGGAAGGCTTTTATACATCCTATAACAAATAAAAAGTTTCCTATTCACGACTTTTCGAATTGTGAAACGACTGCAGTAATTTATGTCATCATGTGCCCATGTAAGAAGTTATATATTGGCAAAACTATGCGCAGTATCCATGTTAGGATAGTAGAGCATAAAAGTTGTATCACGAGGAGACTGGAAGATAAACCATTGGTCCTACACTGGCTTGATAGTGGTCATAGTATCTCAGATTTACGGTTTTTTGTAATTAAAAAGGTAATATCCAACTGGAGAGGTGGAGACTCCGATAAAACATTACTACGTATGGAACAGAAATACATTTTTTTGATGGACACCTTGCCCCAAATGGTTTGAATCTAGAGAAAGACCTGTCAGTTTTTCTATAAGATTCTATATTCTTATATATGTACTCTTCTTTTAAGTTTTATTGGTATTAATTTCTATTTGTCTCAGCGAATACTTCCCCCTATTACGCTTCCATGGCCTGTATGGTATTTCTTTTAATTCCCCTTTTTTATCCTGGTACTTTTTAATTTATTTATTCTATTTATTACTGGTTTATAGGTATAATATAATATGTATAAGCTTAATTGGTCTTCAATGCAGAACGACTAATGCTTTATAGTATTGTTTACTATGTTGCAGGAGATGCAGTTTTTCAATGTTGTTAGGTTAGTCTGCCAATTTTTCCATTTATTTTTTATATTAGATTATCCCGAGGCCGTGGGCAGGGTCCCGGCGGCCGACATTAACCGGGCGCGCGGCCCGGCGCGGGGATCCTGTGCGCAGCCTGTACGGGTGCGCGCGGGCGGTGGGCGCGCGCGTTGTTTAAATTGATTGGCTCCCGTGGGTCGCGGCCGCACGGGAGCCAATCATTGCTCGGGTGATGTGGAGCGAAGGGGGAGATTAGGCAGAGTGCAGCCTCCGCGTGGACAGTCGGCGGAGGCTGCGTTCGGGTGCCGGCGTCGGTCTGGTAGCTGGACGGTCGCTGTGGAGTTGGGGCCGAGCGAGCGGGGTCCGGAGCTAAGAAGCGTTGGCTGGAGGCTGACAGCTGAGCAGTGTAAGTTGTGAGGGAATCATTTGCCGGCGCCGTTGAGCACGTGGCTGTTCTTCCGAGTCGGGGTTGTGTGGGTTTTGGCGGCTTGTGCGGGGGGGCCTCGCTGCCTACCTAATTTTCCTGGGTGCTGCTTGGGGCTGCACGAGAGGATGCCATCAAAACGGGGTAAGGCAAAGGATGGGGGTTTGGCACCTGCTAGGGCTGTGGTGAGGGGGCGGGGGGCTAGGTCTCGGGGGGGAGTTGTGAGGGGTAGGGGGTTGTCGGGGCCTATATCTGGAGGTGGGGATGGGGCGGTAGAGGGGGTGGGGGGGGCCGGGGGGGTGCGGTGCGAGGCCGCAAGGGCGGTGGAGGTTCCCACCCTCGCGGTGGATCCAGGGGGGTGGGGGAGGGGCTGCAGGGGATGTTGGGGGGACAGGGGGGGAATTCGGGGCACAGGGCCAGGGAGGGGGGTTGCGGCCTGATGGGTCACCATGGGTGGCTGGCTGTGGTGGGGTGGTTCCCGGGTCCCGGGGGTTTTGACACGCCGGGGGGTTCCTCCCCTTGGGGGCATTGGATGTCTGGGGGGCAGGGTACATCTAGGGTGGGGTGGGGAGGCCCTTGGTCTTCGGATTGGCCGGTGTCTGTTCCCCCCCCCCTGTTTTCCCTTTTTTGTCTCCGCAGGGGCAGTGTATGGCTCAGCAATCGTGGCCGGTGGGCGCAGCTGGCGGAGGGAGCTGGCTGAGTCCTTCGGCTAGGCCGGCGGTGCTACAAGGAACGGCAGCGGAGTCGGCCCCGGGGTGTGCCAGTGATGTCGCGCGCACCGCTGGCGACGAACGTGCGGTGGCTGGTGAGATGGCTGCGGCCCCGGGTGAGTTGATGGGAGAGGGGTGTGAGTCGCAAAGGGGGGGGGTGGGGGGGGTCTTCGCGTAAGAAGCACCGGCGGTCGTGTCGGCGGCGTCGCCGCTCGGACTCGTCCCCATCTTCGTCCTCCTCGAGTGGTTCGTCCCGGGGGTCGGGAGTGGGGGTGGTTCGGCAGCTCCTGGATTGTGGGGGGGCAGCGGTGCGGGTGGGGGGGCCTCTGCGGTGGTTTCCTTGCCGGAATTGTGGGTGGGGGTGCCGCGGAAGCTACGGCGTAAAATTCGGATGAGGCGCTACATTGATATATTCCGTTTGTTGGAGGGGAGGAAGCGCTCTGGAGAGAGTCGGAAGAAGAGGAAGGATGATGAGAAGGCCGGTCGGGTCAGGAAGGTGGCGCGTAATGTGGTCAACTGGACGCGTTCCTTTTTGCGCTTGGCCAGTGTGTGGGGCCGGCATGATCCGGCTCAGTACGGCATGTTGCTAGCATACGCTGATTCCATACTGGAAGTGTCTCAGACGCACGACGGCTGGTCCTGGCTGAACTACGACGAGAAGGGACAGGATGGAGGAGAGTCGCTCGCTGTCGTGGGGCACGCAGGACATTAACCTGTGGCTCACTCAGATGTCGGTGAGGTCCGGCCCCGGTGCTGTGGGCGGGGTGAAGAGTGGTGTCGGGGCGGCGGGAGGGGCGGTGCGGCCCTTTCGAGGGGGGGTGACCAGGGGGCCCTCGAAGGCAGATTCGGCCGGGAGCGGTGACGTGTGTTGGCGTTTTAACCGCTCCACCTGCCCGTTTCCCGATTGCAAATTTCAGCACACCTGCTCCTTGTGTGGGGGTCTCCATTCCGCTGTCAAGTGCGTCAAGAAGGGTGCCACTGGCATGGCCGGTCCTGCCCCAAAAGGGCAGTGAGTGGCGTGGGCGAGCCCCCTCCCCGGTTCGCGTGGAGGCCTTCTTGGGGTGGCTAGGTTGTTATCCGCGGCGGCGTGAGGCGGCTATTCTGGGATTTGGGTTTCAGAATGGTTTCGTTATCCCGGCGGCGGTGGCCCAGGACAAATTGTTGGGCGAATTGCGGTTGGGGAGGGTGGCGGGCCTTTTCTTAGAGCCCCATTTTCTGACATGGTGATTCGCCTTTGGGTATTGTGCCCGAGAAGGCGACGGGCAAATTCCGGTTGATTCATAATTTGTCCTGCCCTATTGGGGCTTCCATGAACGATGCTATCCCGCGACAATTTTGTTCGGTCCGCTACGCGTCCTTTGATAAGGCGGCTTAGCTAGTGCGCGGGGCCTTTCGTTTGCTACCCGTTCATCCATTTTCCTTCCCCTTATTGGGGTTTTTGCTTCCAAGGGGGGTATTATTTTGACAAGTGCATGCCGATGGGCTGTTCGATCTCTTGCGCTTACTTTGAGTTGTTTAGTACCTTCCTGGAGTGGGTGCTGGTTCGCGTTTCTGGCATGTTGTCCGTGGTGCATTACCTCGCTAATTTTGTTTGTGGGTACTGCGAACTCTGGGGAATGTCAGGGGATGTTATCGGCGTTTGCGCGGTTGGCTCAGGAGTTGGGGTCCCTTTGGCGGAGGGGAAGACCGAGGGTCCGGCTACGCGGTTGACCTTTTTGGGTGTGGAGTTGGATTCGGTGGACATGGTGGCGCGTTTGCCTCAAGACAAGGTGGCTCGCTTGCGGATTTGGTGGCCAATGTGTTGTCGGCCCCCATGGTTTCCTTGCGGGAGTTGCAGTCCCTGTTACGGTCCTTAAATTTTTGCATGCCGGACGATTCCGATGGGCCGGGTGTTTTCCCGGAGCTTGGCTTCTGCGATGGTCGGGGTGCGAAAACCGCATCATCGGATTCGGGTAACGGCAGCGATGCGGGCTGATTTACGGGTGTGGGATCGTTTTTTGGGGAACTTCCATGGGATTTCTGTTTGTGGGAGCCTGAGGTATCCAGTGTCGACTTGCAATTGTACACTGATGCGGCGGGGGGGCGGGCTTGGGTGTATATTTTGGCGAGGCCTGGTGTACGGGTCGGTGGCCGGAGTCTTGGCGCGCGGTGGGCCTGACCCGGAGTATCACCTTTTTGGAGCTCTTTCCGATTCGGGTAGTTTTGGCGCTCTGGCCAGAGCACCTTTGGAACCGGAGGGTGCTTTGGTGGTGTGATAATGTGGCGGTTGTCACGTCTTAGCGTGTTTGCAGTTGAATGTGGTGGTGCAGGCACGGCATCTACCGGGGTGCGCTAACGAGATTGCTGATGCTCTTTCTCGTTTTTCAGTGGGAGCAGTTCCGGGCGCTGGCCCCTGAGGCAGACAAGGACGGATAGGTGGTCTCAGAGAACTTGTGGAGCATTGGCCTCGGGTGCTGCTCGACCTGCTGAGGAACTCAGTGTCTGCGGGGACCTGGTCTTCGTACCGGCGGGGGTGCGACCGGGTGGTCGCCCCTTTTGTTCTCTTCGGGGTGGCAGGCGGGGGTGGTCCCGGAGGGCTTCCTGGCCCGCTATATTGTGGCGGCCGAAGGAGCCAGGTTTTCGCGGTCGGCGGTGCGCTCGCAATTGGCGGGGTTTAACTTTTTTGCGAGCGCGGTGGGTTGGGGTTCCCCGGCCGGGGGGGTTTTAATACGTCATCTTATGCAAGGTTGGGAGCGGGTGCGGTCGACGCCGCGTGATTCACGGTGGCCGATCACGCATGGGCTCCTGTTGCGGGTTTGTGGAGCCTTGCGGCGCGTGGCATCGTCCGCGTATGAGGCTTCGCTGTTCCGGGCGGTTTTTTGCATAGCCTTTTTTGGGGCATTTCGTATAGGGGAGCTGGTTGCGAGCTCGGGCTGGGGGGGGGTGTTGGTGGGCTGCTGGCGCGGCAAGTCCGGGTGGTAGAGGGGGGGGGTGCGTATCCTTTTGGCTAAGTCTAAAACGGATCTGCTGGGGAAAGGTTTGTGGGTGTGTCTGGGCGAGAGCGCGGAGCCGCGGACCTGCCCGGTGCGGGCGTTGTGGGAATATTTGGCGGTGCGTCCGGTGGGCGCAGTCTGTTTTTTCGTGCACAAGGATTCTCGGGTTCTAACCCGTTTTTCAGGTTTCGGCGGTGTTGCGGCTGGTGTTGGCTGCGGTGGGGGTGGACCTGTTGCGTTTTGCTCCGCATTCCTTTCGGATCGGGGCGGCCACTAGTGCGGCAGCAGCGGGTTTACCGGGGCATGTCATTCAAGGTATTGAGAGGTGGCGTTCTTCGGTTTTTAAGGGGTCCGTGCGGCTTTAGGCGCCGGGATGTGGTTGGCTGGTGGCTTTAACTGTTTATTTCCCTTTCAGATGGGGGTGTCGGACCTGGTGTATGTTGGGTGACTGGCCACTTTTTCGTCTATTGGGCGGGTCAGCGTGCGGTGGACCGCCCTATCGGCGCCAATTTGGGATTGGACCTGTCGTCGGTGGCTGTGCAATGGCTGGGTGTGCGAGGCCTGCGGTGGCCGCAATTGCTGCCTTTGCTGCGACGCCACGGGAGGATGTCGCGGTGGCCGGCCGCCCTGTTGGTGCATCTGGGTGGCAACGACTTGCTGTCCTGGTCCTGCCTACAGCTGATCCGCATGGTTCAAGACGATATCGGACTGTTGTTGCGGATGTTTCCCGGTGTTATTGTACTGTGGTCCGACTTCATTCCAAGGCCTGCCTGCCGGGATCACCGTCGTTGGTCCAGGGGTTTGACCAAGGTTAATCGCCAGATTGGTCGTTGGGTCTGTGAGAGGGGCGGGTATCAGATCTTACACGACTGGGTGGATTTGGGGTGTGCGGGGCTCTATCGGTCGGATGGTGTTCATTTGTCGCCTGTTGGCATGGACCTACTCCTCAACGATTGGCAGGAGGCCTTGGAATATATGTCGGCCAATGATGCACGCTGGTCGCAGCTTAGGGCCGGGGGGGGCGGCACATGAACAGTGTTATGTGCCGGTGGCGGGATCCCGGAGGTTTCCGGGCTCCGGAGCAGCAGGCTACACTTGGGCGGGGGCGGGGTGCCCCTGACTCGGTCAAACCCTCGGACGACTTTTGCTTAGTATGGCGAAGTCGGGGAGAGGGGTATGGTAACTTGCCGGGTGGCGAGTTATGGCATTAGCGGTGGCAGGCGCTTTGCTGAGGTATGGCTGGTGCAGCTGGGTGCTGCTAATGGGGGTTGCAAAGTTTATTGTTGGTGTTAAATTGTTATGGCTAATAAAAGCTGCGACCAGTTATGTTTCCATAAAATTATGGTGTTATGTCTTTTGTGGGGGAGGGGTGCAGGTGGGGGTTGTTGTGGAAGTGGGGGGGGGGGGGTGGGAGGAGGTGGAGGCCCGGAGCGCTGGGTCCGCCTGCCTCGGTTAAGAGGGGTTTCCTCCTAAAAGTTCATTTATAATAGTTTCTCCTTTTTATGTTTTGTATGGCACTTTTTATTCCAACTTTTATCTTATTTATGGGTATAGCGTGGTGGTTGGTCCCCTTCCACCTTAGAATGACTAATGGTTTTATGATGTGGTTTTCAAAATCTCTTTTAGTTCCATTGGTCTCTCGATAAGAGCCTATATTTTCGTACACATGCCCTCTTTTTAGGTTTGGTTTTTATAGGCCTTGGTTTTTTAATTTTTAATTATTATAGGGTAACCGCCCCCTTTTTTTATGTTTTCATGGACCGCATGGTATTATTTATTTATTATTATTTTTTTTTTTAATCTTGATTTTAGGTACAGTATGAGCACATAACTGATTTGCCCCCTTTCTGCAGAATGACCGATGTTTTATAGGGCTGTTCATACGGCTGAAGGGCATGCGGTTTTTAATGTTGATACGATGGCTCGATCGGGTCTTTAACAATTTTTCTTGTGCTTTTTTATTTTCATCTCTAACTGACCCTATGAGCACAGCAAGGGTTTTTTCACCTTTTGCCATTGCTTGACTCGTATTATATGTCCATTCTTCATAATTTGGCGAATCATGAGCTTCTGGCACCGTCTGTATTATATGCGCATGCGCTGGCGTTTTTTAGAAGCTTTCATTCCTTTGGAGTATCATACGCCTTGAAGCGGTGCTATTGAGGGCCTCCAAACTTCAGGTATTATTTCCTCATTGATCACTTTATATGCTCTTTGAGTAGTTTTAACCTTGTTAGACAATTTTTAAGAATCAATTATTGTTTTTTTTCTAGTGAAGCATCCTGTTAGTTTTTGAGGTTTTGACTCTCTGGAATTAATACGTTCTTCAGAGGTGTCTCTGGCGCCTTATATGTCTCAAGTAATATGCATATTGTCTCATACGCTCCTTGAGGTATTTTTAAATTTTAAACATATCCTCAGTTGATTTTGCCATCTTTTATAGACTTCCTCGCTCTTGATTATTTAAACATCAGTACAATTTTGAATAGCATTGTTCGTTCAGCTCCGCGCTCAAACTCAGTTTAACATTTGCTTTTTTGGTGCGGTTTAGCACAGCTAGGTCCACTCGGAGGATGATTTTATTATTAATTTTGTTCTTAAGGAGGTTTTTTGTGCATTTTTAAGAGGCGGCTTTCTCACATGCCGTCAGAGTTTTTAACATCTTTCTTCTTTAGCTGATATTCCTGCCACGGTAATTGGTCTCTCTCCTCAGGATTTCCAGTTTTGAGCTTTTGTTTTAAATTTTATCCTCTCAGTTGGGTTTCATGTGCTTTGTAATGGTTATTTTTAAAATATTACATCCATATCACTCAAATGGCAATGACAAAGACAATTTCTAATAGCAATGATTTTTTGATATGTCAAATTGAGACATAGGGGTATGTTTACTAAATCGCGTTAGTGCAGTTCGCGTTAGGATCCGCGTTAATAAGACAAACCCCCAAATAAGGAGATGGGTGGGACAGCGGAAGACCTAACGCGCGTTACAGAACTAACGAGCGATACATGGCGAGTTAGCGGGTCACCGCGCGTTAAGCATAAGAAGCCACTCAGACATACATAATACAGGTACACTACCAAAAAACTGCCTCCAGTTTTGCAACTGATTCCTATAGATTTTGGGGTGCTGAATCCAGGAAAAATAGCCAAAATGTTCCATCATGTCACGTTTTCTTGCAAAATTAGATTTCTTACCCATATAAGGAATGTTCACATAATTTCTTTTTAGCCGACTGCAGTTTATTTTCTTGGCCCAAAATAGAGGTTGTAATGGTTAACTAACTAGAAACACTCCCTCATGATATTTTAGAGTGTTTTGTATTAATTTTATACATTAACAGGACAATTGGGAGGCGGGGGGCTAAATCCAGTACTCGCGCTGGCGCATGTTCTTTCCTGTTCGCCTCACCTCGTTCGCTCGCTCAAACACGGTGGTTGCGACATGAACGTTCCTGTCAAATTTCAGTTTCTTGCAAGTTCATTATTACCTTTTGTTTGCTCAGTCGTAATCCAGCTTTGTTCCGAAGTGGTTCACTACAGTTGTAGTTTGCAGTGCTGTGTATTTGTGATGGCTCACAGAGCCAGAGGTTGCGTCAACTCTCCGGACAGTTTTTGTTTTATTTGTGGGGAATATACCGTGAAAAAGCGGCAGAGGAACATTTCTGCATTTATTAAAAAAGTATATTTCGCCTATTTCGGTTTGAAGTTAGGCGATCAAGACAAACCGTGGGCTCCTCACAAAGTGTGCAAGACATGTGAGGAAGATCTACGCTTATGGATGAAAGGTAAAAAACAAGCATTTCGTTTCGGAATACCTATGATGTGGCGTGAACAAAGAGACCACAGCAGTGACTGCTATTTTTGCTTTTGCATTGTGAAGGGATACAACTTAAAAAATAAGAACGTAATAAGTTACCCCAACCTTCCCTCAGCAATTAGGCCTATGCCTCATAGCAACGAAGTACCTGTGCCTGAACCACCAAAATCTTTGGATCATATTTGTGTGGACGGTTCTGATCATGATGAGACTCATCAGATGGCTTTTCCCGATGAGTCCAGTACTTCCGAGTTTGAAACTGAACCAGTTCCGAAACCTGAACTTTTCTCTCAAGCTGAATTGAATGATTTAGTCCGGGATTTAGGACTCCCAAAAGATGCTGCCCAACTGCTAGGTTCTCGGCTTAAACAGAAAAATCTATTGTCACCAGGAACAACTTTTTATTGGTACCGCAAACCGCGAGACACAATTTTTGAAGTATTTCAGCAAAGAGGAAGATTTGGTATTTTGCAACGATATATACGGAGTGATGGAAAAGTTTAAACTCAAGTATGATCCTGCTGAATGGCGGCTGTTCATTGATTCATCAAAAGACAGCATAAAATGTGTTCTTCTTCATAATGGCAACACATTCGCTTCAGTTCCTATTGCTCACTCTGTTATTCTCCAAGAAAAATACGAGAATTTGGCCCTGATTCTTCAGAAGATTCGTTATTATGAGCATAAGTGGATGATTTGTGGAGACTTTAAAATTCTATCCATGCTATTAGGGCAGCAATCCGGTTTCACCAAATATCCCTGCTTCCTTTGCTTGTGGGATAGCCGGGCCCGCGACCTACACTGGGGGAAAAAAGACTGGCCAATTCGGGAGTATTTGAAACCCGGTGAGAAAAATGTTCTTCATGAGAGCTTGGTACCTCGTGATAAAATTCTATTACCACCTCTCCACATTAAGTTGGGTCTCATTAAGCAATTCATCAAGTCCCTTCCAAAAGATGGTGAGTGCTTTCGGTACCTTTGCTCAAAGTTCCCCCGACTTTCTGAAGCAAAGCTAAAGGAAGGAGTGTTTGTTGGCCCTGATATAAGGAAACTCATTTCAGATGGAGCATTCGCTGAAACGATGTCTGAGAAGGAAAAAGAAGCCTGGGATTCCTTCAAGGATGTTGTTCTCAAATTCTTGGGGAACAGGCAGGATGAGAACTATAAGGATATTGTTGCCAGGATGCTCAATGCCTTCAAAGAACAAGGCTGTAACATGAGCCTGAAAGTCCATTTCTTGCACTCCCATGTGAACTACTTTCCCGAAAACTTGGGGGCGTACAGTGAAGAACAAGGTGAAAGGTTTCACCAGGACATCAAGGACGCAGAGAGAAAGTACCAAGGAAGATGGAACACCACTATGATGGCTGATTTCTGCTGGTTGCTGCTGCGGGAAACCCCAGATGAAAAATATGCCAAGCAGCGCACCAAGAGAAGCATTCGGGGGAAGAAGAAACGGGCCCACCAGGAGATTGATTGACCCAAGAATGACTTTAAAATCTAAACTGTGTTGACAAATATCGTGTTTTTACTAAACTTTGAAATAAAAATTTGCTAGTTATTACCACAGTGTCGGATCTCATTTATTAGAATTTTATTTTCACACCAACGGGTGTTTGTCTTCATGTATTGCAATGGTGCGGTTTGCGTTTTCTATTCTTATATACATACCTGTACAACATTTATTGCACATTTCTTTGCTTTGCTTTGCTTTGTGTCTAACCTCGCTCTTATATGCTCAATGTTTGTGCACATGTATGTGGCTGTTTTAAGTGCAGACAATTTTGCTACCATCACAGTGTGTTTTGTTGACATTACTCTATTCTTATGTGCTGCCTTGTTACAATTTTCTTTATTCTTATTTGAATAACTACTAAACAATTAGTATAAAGAATTCATCCAAGAAACTTTTATCTCGATCGCACTCAATCTGAAACATTCACCTCAAACTGCTAACCCAATGTAGCAAAAAATCTGTACGTGATGGAGCAAATTGGTTACCAGATTTGGATTCAGCGCACCAAAAAACGTAAAAATCAATCGAAACATTAGAGGCAGTTTAAAAAAAATTTTTTTTAGTGTACCTGTGTAATCAATACAGAGCTGTAGCACAATGGTTACTGCAGTGACTGCTGATACGGGCGTAATGGGTTCGAGTCCCCAGGGTGCCAGATGCAGAAGGCTGGCTGATGCAACATCCTGTACATGATACAGTGAGGGAGGGGGCATGTATTTGTTTTCTTTTTGGAGGGGTGCAAGCAAACACACCCACACATTAGATAGTGAGTGAGGGGGCAGGTATATGTTAATTTGCCTTTTGGGCTGCAAGCAAACACACCCACACATTATCTAGTGAGTGAGGGGGCATGTATATGTCATGTATGTGTTGTAGGGTTGCTAGCAAACACACACACGCATTATATAGTGAGTGAAGGGGGCATGTATATGTTCTCTTTCCTTTTGGGGTGCAAGCAAACACACCCACACATTATATAGTGAGTGTGGGGGCATGTATATGTCCTGTATGTGTTGTAGGGTTGCTAGCATACATACCTGACCCATACAGAGCTGTAGCACAATGGTTACGTTATTGACTGCTGTTACAGGCAGCATGGGTTCGAGTACCCAGTGTGTCTAACGCAGACGGCTGTTCCAGGCATTAGCCTGTACATTACAGAGGAAATGAGGCTTGTTTTTCAGTACATTGGGTATGGGTGCCTAGCCGCGTGCGTTGGTACATGCGTAGCGCCGTGCGTAGCTGCGCGCGTGGGTACGTGTGTTTTGACGTGCGTGGGTACGTGTGGTTTTACCAGTATGGGCATTTTATATATTACAGACTCTGTAGGGTGTCTTGCACCTATACATTATGTTATCAGATATACGTGTGATGGGCCATGGTTTATCAGAGCCTGTGAGCTGGTGCTGCGGTTTCACAGGGTTGGAATGTGCCAGTCACCCCCATGATGCACTGCACATGCAAATCAGCTGCCCACACATACACACCATGGGGAATGCACCCCCACAGCAACTCGGCCTAATAGGGGGAACTGATCATGTGCACCCCCACAGCACCTCGGCCTGATAGGGGGTACTGACCGTGTGTTGTACTGGCACAGAGTGGCTACACACCGTCACATTGTGCGGGTACTGTGCTCACCCTGAGGGTGCAGTGAGCCATCCAGCACTAGTTCTACAGCACCGTCCATGGCTGAAAGAGTCCATGGTGCAGGTCCAAAGCAGTGTTACTGTGTGAGATAGGTAGTTTCTGCAGGGCCACCTTGGACATCTCTGTCTGTTTCAGGCAGGTGTAGCCCCATGCACCACCACCACCCCCCTCCCCCAGGGCGGCAAACAGGGTCACCTATCAAAAGATCCACATTCTACCTCCCTGCAAAGGTGGCAGTAGAGGGGAACATTAACCCTAGTCCTGCTGAGGAGCAGACACCCCACAGGGCAGTCAATGAAGCTCTGTACACAGCCATAACACAATAGCAAACAGGCATTAGGCCTGGATATGGTATGCTGCTCCCCACCACTATCTGATATTCCCCTGGTGCAAGCCACTGCACACCACTCCATCACATCACCTACCAGCTGCAAACAGGCTGCTAGTGCCCAGTGGAGCTGCCTGCACCCAGAACTGGGATGCCAACATACACAGCAAGCAGATACATCGGTGACTGGGCCCCAAAAGGAAACCCATATTTATCACATGAGAGAAATACTAGATAGCACCATGGGAGTGCCTAGCCATGCTGTGGTCACTGCACAGTCAGGGTGAGAGTGAGCTCTCAGCAGGATATACTGAGGTCACCCTGTCTGGGTAGGTGGTGGCCAGCCACTACAATGTGCCTGTCACTGCCCTATACCCTGTGCAGATGCACCCTGGACAGGCCACCCTGTCCGGCCTATACCCATGGTACCTTGCTCCTCATTATGCACATTGGCAGCCCAATACCGGCAACATTGCTGGCAGCATGGACTGTGGAAGGTGTTTGCAGCCACCACACACTGGATAGACAGACAGCCACCCCCACACCTATGCCAGCATTGTGCTACTATAGAGGTGGCCAGCAGCCATACCCACCACACCAGTACTGGGCATAGTACACGCATGGATATGGTACACAAGGCTTTTGGGGGGTCACTCACAAGGGTGGTGAACACTGTCAGAGTCCAGACCTGCAGCAAACACCGCAGACATCAGAACGATTGTTATGGTGGAGCTCAATGAGCGAACTGTGCTTGCCGTAGGGATTGGTATCTGCCAGTTATCATGGGGAACGTTTGATAGCTCTGTACCATATACCCAGGTGTAGGGTGGCATTGCTACGGTATGCAACTGCTAGTATTGGGGGATACTAGATTATTAGATACTAGATTACAAGACTAGATTATTGTAACGTGGTTTACGCAAATCTTCCGGCCTACCAGCTTCAACGCTTGCAGCTTTTGCAAAAGACAGCTGCCCGACTGGTTACCTCTGCCCGTAGATCTGATCATATCACCCCTCTTCTGTATCGCCTTCACTGGCTTCCTCTGCGTTTCCGATTCCGATATAAGTTCCTCATACTAACTCATAGAGTCATTTACTCCTCCAATCCCCTATATTTAGCTGACTTGATCTCTCTCCATACTCCCTACCGACAGCTTCGCACCTTGCATGCCAATCGTTTATCCCTTCCTTCCCCTTCACAAGCTCATCTGGAACAAACACGTCACGCTGCTGTCTTTTTTCTAGGACCCTCCCTATGGAACTCACTTCCTCCCTCCCTCCGGCTAGAACCCTCCTACCAGAACTTCAAGACATTATTAAAAACTCACCTATTCCAACAGGCGTTTGACCTCCCCCCTGGATGTCCTGTATAGTCCTTCATTTGTCTGTATGTCTGTCCATCACCTAGTTTGAGTATTGTTTGACTTTGTTAGTTATCATCTGTCTCTGTGACATTGGATTTGATTGGTTATTGTTTGAATTTACTGTTTTGTCTGGTGGCCCCTTTGGCCCTTCTTTCTCTTTATTTTAATGGAGTTCCTTTCTTTTAACGCCAGCATTTATATTTTATTGTAAACCGCCCTCATGTTTCGACAATGGGCGGTATATAAAATGTTCAATAAAGATAAAGATAAAGATACAGGCAGGGCCCAATGTCTTGCCTCTCCAGGGGGCATTGGCCAATTAGGGCCTGTGGGTGGGTGGGTGGCCCTGTTGGCTGCTGCTTTACAGCATAGTTCCCCAACTCCAGTCCTGCTGTTCCACACACTGTTCGGGTTTTCATGCTGTCCCTCATAAATATGCACGAGCTACATCTGCGTACCATGGGGGCGGTGCATGGATATGCAGCACAGGCATCTTTATTAGGGGTAGCATGAGGACGGAATGGTGTGGGGCCCTCCAGGACTGCATTTGCGGGACTCTGCTTTAGGTAATGTGCCTGTTTCTGGTGTCTGTGTTTGGTGTGGTAAAATATAGGCCATGCGTATGTTCTCTGCAATTAAGGAGTGTCTTTACTATCAATGTTTAGTGGTGGGTAAAACTGTGGGGACTGGGTTGGCAGGAGCCCCAGCTAGTATTTGAACCTGTGACCCTCTGGTCTTATAGGCACTGGCTGTGTCTGTTGCACCACACTGTGGCCACAGAAACAGTGCAATCCCTTGAGCTAGTTACACCAGCCTGACGAGTCCGAAACCCTGCTCTGCAACAGGTTTACTGTGGCCTCATTTACCTTGTATGCAGACAAAGGTGCACATAAACCTCTGAAACGACCTTATAAAAGGGGCACACACCCCTAAACAAGCTGGACAACCATGAGATCATCGGGCAACATTACACAACACTCCCAGGACAGCTCCATTACAATGAGATGGTCTTTGAAAGGGTCTGCGGAGCGTGGACACTTCCACACATCATTTCGTTTTTATTTGGTGCTTGCCATGGACTGTTGTTCCTTTTTGCCCATTGCTATCACTGTGATACAGCTGTATTATGCTTTTTAACATGTTTCTTGTGGGCATTTTTAACGTTTTATGTGATATTCTGTTCTGTGCACATGTATCACACTGCTCACGTTTGGTGGGTTTCCCCGGTTTTCCTGTACATTGCTGACGGAAATGGTTTCTCTTGCCTTTAAATGCCTTTAACGGCAGGTTTTCTTTCGCGTTGTAATTCAGCTCTGCAAATCAGTGCGTTAGCCTCTCCACGCCCACTCTCCGCCCATTGACCCCTTCTCTCCGCCCACTCTCCACCTTCTGCGCTGTTTTAACGCGCCGCGGGGCTTTACGATCATTAACCACGGTTAACGCGCGTAGTATGACGTTAACGGTCGTTGGCGCGTGATTACGCGCGTTATACTGCACTTACGATCGTTAACGTCATACAACGCACGTTATTCATGATTAACGCACTTTAGTAAACATACCCCATAGACGCTATTAAGCTCATGTTTCAATCCATCCTTCAGATGGTATTCACCTCTAGGGTTGTCTTCTTAGAACTAGCTTAATATAAAGTCTCCAAAACTATTTTTTCCAAAAAATTCTTTTTCCCACATTTTTTCATCATATTGGATAATCTGTTTGATTTGAACATTTGTATTATAATGTTTTATTTTTGTTTTTCAGAGGCACTCTTAGCCCTTGTGGCAAGGGCTTCAACCATATTTGACAGGGTAATGTGAATTTCAATATTACCACACACCTATAAGGTAACATCTCTGACTCACTTCTGCTTCCTATTTGTTCTTTTTAGTTTTTAGTACCTATATGGTTTTCTATGTCAAGTACAGCCATTATTTGTCCTCCTCCTCCCTCTTTTTCGATTTCTTTTGTGTTCATTTTCTTTTGGTTTTCATGTGCTGAATAATATTGTGAGCTTGCACCTTGTTTAAATGTATTTTAGTGTATTCTTACATATGTACCTCTTAAGAATCCTTCTTTTAATCAGTTTTGTTTATGGTGGAGTCCATTGATGTATTTTAATGTTTTTTAGTTAATTTGATTTTATGTTCATAATGTGTTATGATATTATAGCCTATTTTTATGTCTATATTTATATTTTTATGTTTAGACATACTTTGGTTATAACATTTATTTATTTATTTATGGTTTTAAATGTTTTTAGTGTGCCCTTACAACCCCTGAGGAAGTACGACACGTGTGGGTTGGGTTGGGTTTGGCCACCTATGATTGTTAAATAAAGGTGTTGTGTGTGAACCTGCCACTCTTGTGTTTTTTGGTTATCCTTCTAATACCTCTCCATGTCCTTCTCTCTTTCCCACCCATCTTCTCTCACTCCCCCAAACCACCTCTCCCCACCTCTTCTTCCATTATTTCCATACATGCACATCAAGTATCATTTCAGGCTGGGGTTGGATATGGCTGACCATGATTTATGTCTTATTTATTTAAAAAACATTTCACTAATGGTTTTAAGTGATCTTACAATGAAACCATAAAAAATACCATAAGAACATATGATAGGGAGGTTATCTGTTTCAGTATTGCTCCACCAATTCCCAGTCTTCCTCCTCAAGCCTGGACCAGCATAGGAGAAGCACTTAAGTGCACATCATGTTCTGCTGGCCCTCTGAGAGCAGGAGGTAATGTGCATTAACGCCCCTCTCCTGCTGCGGGTCTAGCTGGAGGCAGAGAAGATGGATGGGGAGGCGGAGGGGAAACACTGTAATAGGCTGCCACCGGCTCCTTCACTGTTTAGGTGGTGGGGCCTGGCCCCCTGTCATTCTGCGGATAACTGCTCGATGCCAGCTGTTCTCATTTAGTCCCTGCATATTGGGATTTGGACAAACAGACCGACAGACATACAGACTGATCGATCCTTGACAAGAAGCGTCCTCGTTTTTTTGTGAAACACCCTTGCAAAGGGGATCATGCATATTCACTGATGAGATTTTATGCAATCCTCTTGGTTTTCAAGGAAATACCATGATACAAAACATTTAGAAGCTTCCATCTGTTGATAAAGAAAAATATCACTGAAGATATTTCTATCTTTTTGAAGAGGGAAAGTATTTAATTAAAAATCTAGGCAAAAAAATCTAGGCATGAATCAAACTGAGATAAAAAGCCAATATCATTTCTCATAAACTCATTCCACCTGTCAGAATATTGATTCGGATCCTGATACTTGGTTGAGAGCATGTCCTAGCCCAGAATGAAGCTTCAAAGTTCCCCGTCTGAAAAGTGATGTCAATGGAGGTCCAACATGATGACCAAGCGATATGTCTATTAAAGTGTGTTTGGGTTTTGTAGGTATCGCACATGCAGTACATGCCAAAGTCGTGCGCCAGCTGTTGGAGGCATGTGCGGCACGGTCCCAGCAGATACCACACTGATTCAGACCCGAACGTGTGCTGGCGATAGCGCAGATGTACTTAACGCCACCCATTGAGGTGACATCAAGTGCACCCAGACTAACCACAACATCGACATCGAATGCGCATTGTCCGCTCCATGCTAAGCACGATATGTAGATACGCCCCTGTCCCGCCCCTACCCGGCCCATTTTCCTCCCTGTCAAGAGCTAAGCAGATAATGCAGAATTAACCCCGTGCTGTCTGTTCAGCACACACACTGTTTATTGCAGCTCATTAGCATGCATTCATGCCTGCGTTAACAACGAGCACAGCTTAGTAAACATGCCTTAAAGACACAACTCCGATGGATGTTTCTGTATGTTAAAAATCATTTGGAGAATGCAGTTCATTGGAAAGGCACAATTTATTTGACTTCTGGAATTAATCATTTTAGCAAAGTGTTTCTAATACTTTACAAAACAGAAACAATGTTCTGAACTTTCTATTTCTAGCTAAATGATCATAGATCCTATTTTAATTGCAGCCATTTTATCAGACAGTTCTGCTAATCTTGTGAACATCTTCTGCTAATCTTGTGAACTTGACAGAAAAATTGTAGCAGGAGGTAGTCGGGGTAGATGAATCCATGCTCCTTGTTTTCATGGTGACCCTGCGTAAGAGGCTCTAATAGAAATGGGACTGACGTGTGCTGATCCTGGAGCCCAGTGATTACGAAAAGAAACGTAAACCTTGCCTATTTTTGGGATGTATAGCATAAGCGTAAGTGATACTAGCAGAAATATGCCAAGCAGAAAAAATAAACACAGGAAGCTAAGGAACGAGAATAAGAGGTTGGATGTTTCGGATGGTTTATTTATTTATTTATTTATTTAGTAAACATTTGTATACCGCTGCTTCCTACGATCAGCAGCGGTTTACTTTACAGAATCATAATGTATCGTACAATACAGTGATTTTTAAGATACACATTTTGATTGAGCAATGATTTACATAACACAGGAAATAGTGATTAGATACTTTGTACATTGAATTGGGGCTCACAAATCTAAAAATACATTTGATTGTAGGTGCGTGGGAGGGGCGTAAAATATACATATATACAAGATTACATACAGGTAATCCATATGCTGAGGGTATTCCGAATGCCATCATGGCAGGCAAAAGCGAACTCGTTGAGGTAAGGTGTCACACTTAGGTCAGGTTGTAGTGAGCCTGAATAAGTGGGTTTTGAGTTTCCTTCTGAATTCACTCAAGTTATTTGTCAGTCGTAACTCGTGTGGGAGTTGGTTCCAGTGGATTGGTGCTGTATATGTGAATGCTCTGTTGCTTGTTTCTGCTTTGACAGATCTTATGCTGATCGGGACACAGAGAGTGTTGAGATTTATGGTTCTTCTGTTCCTGTTGTGCGGTTGTATAGTGATTAGGTTGTCGAGGTAGGAGGGTGCAATGTTGTGAATGAGCTTAAACGTTGTTATGAGTAGTTTGAAGATGATGCGGGCGGCTACCGGGAGCCGCCCGCATCATTCCTTATAAAAACCCCAGATTTTATAAACTCCTTATAAAAACCTTATAAAAACCCCATTCCTTATAAAAACCGCCTATCATTCCATATATATTCCTTATAAAAACCCCAGATTTTCCCTAAAATTTAACAGTGCAAAAGCAAGAACATCTGCAAGGGGTTTCTGGGGTTTTATGAAACATATCCTTCTCTGTCTTCAAGAAACATGAAAGAAGCTTCTTGCAGGAACCTCAGCACATGTCTGAAGGTTACACGCAGTAAGTTATACTGACAGCGTGTCCCATGACAGCAAGTCAAAAACCATTATGCGGCTGTAAGCGCTTTCTGTGGACTAAAATTCCTGACTGGGTATCTGTTATTTATTTTAACATATGTCATCTCTGAATTTTCATCAAGGGGGAGGGGGGTATATGGAAAACTCCAGGTATCTGGCATCATTCTTTATGCCCTCTTCAACACCCCCCCCCCCCCCCCATATCTCTCAGGCTGCCATTAATAAGCTTCAATCTCTCCAGAACATGGCAGTTAAGATTGTGGGAGAGCTTGGAATTAGGGTTGCCAACTGGATCCAGATGCACCTGACAGGCTTGATCCAGTCTTGGGTTTACCCCCTGCATGCAGTGACATATCGTTCTGATTTCTTCATTGCACGCCATAAGAAAAGGAAGACGACAAGTCCCTGCATGAAATAGGGTAAACCCAGAACTGGATCAAGCCTGTCAGGTGTATCTGGAGCCAGGTAGTAACCCTACTTGCAATGTTGGATCATATGACCCCACTCCCCGCCCCTTCCTGCTTAAACAAACTTGACTGCCTACTGTTTGAAGGTCGGTTGCAGTTTAAAGTGTTATTGCTGCTTTGGTTTAAGTCTTGATTATTTGACTGAGAGGGTAAAGGCTTATATCTCAGTGTGGGGGCTGCACAATAAATTCCTCCTGTATGTGAGTTTGTTTAACCCTTTCATGGCTGTTGTTGCCATATGGCAACCTTCAAATTTTCCCCAAAACTTTTCACCGGATTCTATATTTCCAAAAAATCCGCACACTGTGTGCGAAATGTGATGTTTATCTGTGCTTGACATCTGAAAAAACCTGTTATTTAAACTATCACACCCAGCAGTACATGAAACTGATGCCAAGACTGTGTTTAATTTTCAGCCATTCAGGACCGTAGTTGCCATATGGCAACAGCAGTTTCTTAGAAATAAATATTTTTCAAAAAAAATTTATATTCAGCTCAAATCTTAATTTAAAAAAACAGAAAAAAATATTTTCAGTTACAAAACAATTATATGGACGTGAAAGAGTTAAAGAAAACTCCTGTTAGGGCCTTTTCTGTTACAAGGAGCTGATGTTTCAGGAGAATCTGCTATCTTTTTGAAAGATACTAAAGACATGTGGGCTGATATTCAAAACAAGTTATATGTTCACTGGTGGCCGCTGTATGGGGGGGGGGGCAGCACAGACCTGTTAACTGGCTAAAATGCACTGAGCTGGATATTCAACAGCACTTTTCAGATAGTGTCACTGAATAATCACACAGACCCCATAAAAAAACACCCAGCTAAACTGGGGTGGTCTGTGGACAGGTTAGGAGTGGTAGTTGGTGCTATCTGGTCAGTAGCATTATCTAGCCATGAGTAGCCTAGTGGTTAGAACAACAACCTAACACCCAGACAATTGGGGTTTGATTTCCACTGCACTCCTTGTGGTGTTGGGCAAATTATTTTACTCTCCCATGCCAGAAATAAAGGCCTGGCAATCTACTTCCAGTCATACCTTGCCAAGAAAACCCAGGGACAGCTGGGTCGCCAGGAGTTTGCATTGACTTGATGGCACTTAAAAAAAGAAAACAGATAGCTTAACCAGTTAACGTTAGGACAGTTGAATGGCTTTAATAAATGTAACCAGTTACTGCCATCCAGTTAGTAACCGATTATTACTGCTAACCAGATAGCAACGCTTTGACTGGCAAACCTGTCAGATACGTTCTGGTTTTTTTTAAAGCGGCTGCAGCTAAGCACTTTAAACACACCTAGCCACTGCAACTGAAGAACGGCCCCTATATTTTTAAACCTTAGGAGCCTGTTAACTAAAGAGCATTAGGGTCTTGCTTGTATGTCAAACCACCATGGCAGCAACAATTGAGGGGAGAAAAAGCCTCTGGACCTTATCACTTCCCACTATGCAGCAACAAAAGCCATAGGGTCTTGTCGCCATTGGGCAGCAATTTCTGTGTGGCTGCTTTAGCAGTGAAGTCTGTTTAGAGTGGGTTGCAGCAGTGCAGCCTGTTCAGCCAGTTTCCTGAGAGCTGTTCCGAAGTTCCTCAGTGACAGCTTTAAGATAAGTAGACCAGCTGTGCTTTTGTAAAGGTTTTCTGAACTTTACTCTACTAGTTTGTTTCTTGTTTGCAGGGTTTGCCCCAGTTCTTAGGTGCTCTTACCATCACTATTGAGCTCATACTGCAGGCCAGCACTGCTGTGTAATTGGTTATTTACAATTGCCATTGCTATGCTATAATATATACTGAGGTGCCATGTAAGTGCTTTCTCTGTCCCATCCCCCTCTATTGGTGTTTTGAGTTCAGAATTTTAATTGTATGATATAAGTTGTGAGATGTCAGTGTGAGTGTATGTGAAGTTTTTGTTATTTAGTAAAGGACATTAGTCTGTTAAAGTTGTCTGGTAGCTCTGAAAGACTGGTTTAGGAGCTTTGGTAGATTGATTAATGCTTTGATGTGGGTGGTGAGTATAGAGAGTATACCTTCTAGGTACCTCTGTGTTTATTGAACCATTGAATAAAAATTATAATAAATGAAGGGGGAGTTTTTTAATGCCTATGATGTAGAGCTCTTGATCTCTCCTATAGCTTCTGTTGCCGCATAGTGGGATGTGATAAGGTTCAGAGGCTTTTTCTCCCCTCAGTTGTTGCTGCCATGGTGGTTTGACATAATTTTCTCTTTTTAGCTGAGTGGTTTAGCTGTTGTGACTCTTTTGAGCTATTGAAGTAAGTTTAGCTGAGTTAGGAACTATTTGGATTGTTTTGATCTGAGAGTTTCTGTTTGGAATATGTAACACTTTCAGTGTGGATTTTGTGATAATGAATATGCATGAGATATATCTGCAAGCACTGCCCCCATTGTATTTGAATTTATCTCATGCATATTCATATTCATTAGGGATATCCTGAAAACCTGACTGGTTTGCAGCCCTCCAGTACTGGATTTGGAGACTCCTGTCCTAGTAGGTTGGCTACCGATGACCCGATGGATGTGCCGCAACACTGTTTGCCGGTATTCACGCAAGCAGTTGCACTCCAAGAAAGCGTGCACCAGCATGTCTTTTTGGCTTTTACAGTGTAAGCATTCTGGCTTCTCCCACAGATGCATTTTAGCCCCCTGCTGTTACTGTTTCAGAGTGATATTTTACTGATTGTGACATGTACAATGCAACCCTGTGATTCCACAATAAGCAGATTTACAACAACAAAAAAAAACAGACTCTTACCAACTCAGTTTTTGCATGTGTGCCTTTCATACCCTAACATGTGTATGTATTGATTTAAGGGCAAACTTTCAAAGATTGCACTAATTAAACATCACTGTGGTCAGCAGTGATATTTAAGCATCCACCGGACATACAGCAGCAGTATCCAAATATCTGGATTGCGTGGTCACGATCAAGAAAATGGAAGCAATTATCCGGAGAGTGATTTTCAGCTGCTATCCAGATCATTTACCTGGATAGCAATTTAGCCCAGCTATTTCACCAGCCTAAACTATCTGGATAAATTCCCCAGATAACGGCTGAAAATCACCGCTCTCTGAATAATCCCTGCCATCAAATTTAATTTGTCACTGGGAATTGATCGTTGTTCTATGCATCCCAACCTATTGCTTGTCTAAGTCGATTTCAGTATGTTTACTAAAGCCCGTAAGGCCTTTGCAGGTAACGCAGCGTTCTCGTGCATTGAGTGCCACATTAGCTGCAAACATGGCGCGCTGTCTCTTGGGGGTGTGCACAGCATTTCCCAAGCAAGTAATGCACCAAAATTGAAGACAGCACTGCCCAGCAGTACTGCAGATGCATATTACGCCATCCATTGAGGTGGTGTTATCTGCATCCACATGGCCTCCAACTTTGACGGTTAATGAATGGCGCTGACGCCTACGGTAACCACACTCTCCGCCCACTCTGGCAGTTAACACGCAGAAAATCTCTGCCCTATCTGTATTTGCCCTGCGCAATCTGTTATCGAGGCCAAATAGCGCATTTTCTGCTGCATTAACAAGTAACTCAGCTTAATAAACATACTTCTGTGTGTTGTCTACATTTGTTTTTCTTATTGAATGTTATAACCTAATTTATGGTACACCACTATGATGTTTCTGGTCAAACAATTTCATGAAATAAATAAATAATCCAGGTAGTGGTGGTACCGCCAAGCTCTGCCCTCGCTCCACATCAACACGATCAAGATGGTGCAGAGACCTTCAGTGTACTGTCCTGATCATTCCATTGAATATCTGGCTGAGAGCCCTTATCCAGATAACTTCTGTGGTAATCCACATAAGGGCTTTTGAATATTAACCCCTTAGAATTGTCCACAAGCCTAGTTAGCCCTGTTCAGTGAGGCTCTGATCCAGACTACAAGTTTTGGTTGCATGGTGCCGAGCTGCTCTGTTCAGAGCTAGTGGGCAGGAATGCACCTTGCGCTGCTCAGGATTTCACTTTGAATCCAGCCTTTATTCCCCCCTAGCCCTGTACGCCTTTAATAAAAAGCAGATTATTCTCTAGAGGTTGTTTTTCCCACTACAGCTGCATTGGAGAAAGCCCTCGGGGGCCAGTTGAGTAAGGGGTTTCTAACTATTTTATCCTTGACCGAGTCCTTACGGAACAGACCTATGAGGAACAAAAGCTTTCACGATGAATAAAGGACTTATTTGAATTCCATTATGATTCCATTTAACGAGAAGGTGTTTTTCTTTAAAACACATCCAACATACATTTGAGCTTTGCATGTGGAATAGATTTTTTTATTTTTTAAATACAGGCTTGCACCACTGCTTTCACCTCAAATGTGCTGTAAAATACAGCCCCTGCCATGCAGCCCGAGCATAGTCACGCCACTGAAGCACAAATTATTCCCTTTTCTCGTTACTAATATTCATTCATTGCATGTACGTTGTGTAGGAGCTGTGTCTTGGAGCTACATCAAGCCTGTGTGAAATTGGAAACTGCAGACTGTACACGCTTTTCATCAGCCTCCTCTCTTTATTTGATGCAGATCATGCACGATGGGTAGACTTCACTTCATTCCCAATTCTAAGCAGCCCTTCTCCACGTCAGTGGCTTATGTGGAAAAATAACCAAATCAATTAATGGCAGTTATGCAGACGCAGGAGAGAGAGACGCAGCTAAGCTGAGAAGGGGAAAGGGAAACTGTGAAACAGATCTCTTACTTTTTATCGGGTCGGGTTAGTGCTGCCATGTCATTAACCAAAAAAGTGGTGTTTATCTAATAGGGGCAGCTCCAGAACTTTATTTCAACAGAGAGAGAGATTCTTGTAGACATCAATTTCATTTCGATTTCTATGAGTATCTTAACGTTTCTTTTGAACATGCTGAGTTTTTACATTTATTATGCAATGGCAGCGCTAATAGTGGCAGAGACTTTAATACAGCTTTTTGCCATCATGGACTCTACTTGCTTTTAAAGAAGCAACAGTACTCTGAGAAGTCTGCAGTGTTTCAAGGGCATAGACCAAGTGCTCACTCTGCGTCATTTAAAAGGTGGTCCTTATTAATGGAGTTTTTTTTAAGTTGCTCCCTATTATTTCTCTGAACCCATGTGGCTAACCAGGTTAGCAAGACAGTCACAGATGATCTGATATCCTCTGGATCTAACTAGTCTCTACTGCCCATTGCCAAACTCCCTTGTCTGGAAAACATATTAGAAGCTGTGACGGTTTCCATGTTTCAGTCTTACCTAATTCAGATCTTTAGATCCTTCACAAATGGGCTTTTCCAACCTCTACAGCACAGAAACTATACTTGCAGCTGTATTTTATGAGTTATGGCTAATTCTGAACAACAGAGGTAGTAAATACGAGTACGGATATATTTTTCTGTAGTTTTTGATCTAGCTAACAATGCCTTGTTGCTATTCAAACTGAATAGTTTGAGTATCACGGGTGTGGGTTTTCGGTGGCTTACTGGATTCATAACCAGCAAGACATTGAGGGTAAAATGGGGAGACATTTCCAATTCTTGAAGAATAGGTTACAGAGTCCTTCAAGGTTTTCCTCTCTCTTCAGTTCTATTAAATATTTTTCTAGGTTCCTTTGGTTATGAGTTTCCAGAATTGGATATTCCATTCTTTTCATATATGCTGATGACATACTGAGAGTTCTTGACTAATATGTACACGCTTGTAGGCTCCTGTTTTTGTTAGTTGAGACATGGATGGCAAAATATTGACTAAAATCAGTCCTGGAAATCAAATTGACTTTGGATGAGTGCTAAGGATAAAGCTATTCCTACAGACCAGGAGTGGCCAACTCCAGTCCTGGTGCACCAAAATCGAACCTAGTTGTCATGACGTCCCTAATAAATATTCATGAATATTCATGATGTCCCTAATGAATATTTCAGAAAGGCACTCAAATCCCACCTTTTCCCACAATATTACTTGACCAGCTAACCAATCTCGATCACTACCCAAACTAAGAACAAATCCTGTTATGTATACTTGTAAATACTCATGTAAATAGTTGCAGTAATGACGTCCCATGTTTTATCCAAGTTCTCTGTCCTTGTTCTCTGTAAAACCAAACAGTTTGTTGTTCTGGTCTGTTGTTATATTGTGAACCGCGCTGATGCTGAATAGAGCGGTATATAAGAACCTGTAATAAATAATAAATAAATAATAAATAAATATTTGCATACAATGGGAGACAGTGGATGCAAATATATCTCATGAATATTCATTAGGGATGTCATGAAAATCAGGCTGGATTATGATGCACCAGGACTGGAGTTGACCACCCCTGCTATAGATAGTCCAGTTCTATCGGGTATTAGAATTTCTTTGGTTAAAACGTTGAAGGTCTGAGGAGTTCTTTTGCTCTCATCCTTGACTACAGAGGCAGAAGTAAGTGCTGTAGTACTGAAAGACTTTTATAAGCTTTGCCTGTACGTTAAACTAAACCCTGTTTAACAGTGGGTAGTTTGAGACAGGTGATTCAGGCAACTGTTCTCATACATTTCAATTGCTGTAATGTGATGTATCTTGAAATCCCAAAAAGGCTAGTTGCCAGGTTATAGTATTACAGAATGCAGTGGCCAAGCTAGCCATAGGTGGGATAGAGTTATCCCTTTTTGATTTATCTCTACTACTTCTCTCTTCCATTTAGAATCATTTTTAAATAGCTGATTTTTACATTCAAGATTATTCGTGGCCTTGCTCCTGCCTCTATGGTTTCAATGTTGGATCTAAACGTTCCATTGAAATCAATGCGACCTGTTGAGATCCACCAGCTGAGGTTTCCATCTCCAAACGATTTTTGTCACAAAGGCAGTTTGGACAGTTTCATAAGATGGGGCTCTGCATTATTGGAACGTGTTGCCTGAGCATATTAAAGGTTTACGTGAATATACGGAGGGTGATATTCAAAGGATTTATATTCCTAGCATTGAGAGTAACGCTTCTAAATTAGCCTCTTTGAAAATTCATTAGGATTGAGTTCCTAAACTTATATTCAAAATTTCATTAAACACATCAGTTAAGGAATACAAAATGTGGGTGGTAACAGGTTCAGATTTAGGGTAGGGGAAAAGGTTGGGGGGGGGGGGGTTGAGCACTGATTCAGTACTAGGTTCATAAATCTAGGTATATGAATGGCAGGCCTATAAGCATATGGGTCAATATTCAGCCTTGGCAGGCGGCAAGACTGCCAAGACTGCAAAAAATCCAGATATTTAGTACCAGATACTGGTACCGAACATCCTGATCAACACTGATCACCAATGCTATCTGGATAGCAGCAATATTAAGCCTGCTATCCTAATAGCTAACTGGATAAATTTAGGGGAGTTTTTCAGCAGGCCTAAATTTATCCAATTGCTGCTAACCAGATAAGTGCTTTTGAATATTGGCCCCATAATTTTTTAAGCTCCTAAATTAAGATAAATTTTCAGCTCAAATCTTAAGCTCCTAATTTGACTGAAAATAGGACACATATTTAAATGCCTAACTTAGAAGCCTAAATGTAGGTGCTCAGCTTTTTCTGAATATTGGTCCCATGGTTTTTAGACAGGCACTAAAAACTTATCATTCTGAAAGGTACTTAGGAAGGGAAGATAATTTTGGGGGAGGTTCACATGGTAATTGGGAGGGTTTTAAGAGTTATATGTAGAATATGATTGTATAGCTTTCCTTTCCGACTGTAATCCGTGTTAAACTATAAGGGTACTTTTATAGAGAGGTGCCTACTTTAAACATGAAGGCAGGTGCCAGTGCAGGTACTGTTTTATAAAGAAAAGCAGATACCTACTGTACTTGTCTTTACAAAATACTGGTGTAACTGGCAGAAATTGCTCTTAAGTTGCTCTAGAGCGGGTGGAAATTCCCATGCTTATATTTTGCAAGTATGCACATAAAGTATGCAGCGCCTGGAGATTTACGCTGGCTCCTTTTTCATAAAAGGCTAGATTCCCGCGTATGTTGCCACGCACATACAGAAAGGACTAAAATAGCCCCGTGCCTCCTAATACAATTATCCGTGATTTAATCAAGCAGACAAGAAATGTTTAAATGGCATTAAATGAAGGGCCCCTTTTACTAACGCCCACAAAGGTTTCAAATTTAACATACAAAACAAATGCAAGTCAAGTGAAAAGTCTCTGCATTAACCGTCATGGGCGTGACAAGCTACTTGAGCGTGTGCTGCACTAATGTGGGAGGACACACAAAGGTGTCACCAGGTGCACTCATGCTAATTGCCACATTGCCACTGAGCAAATGACAACCGCCCTTGCACTAGCAGCAATGTGTTCTCCAAGCCCACTCTGTGCCCCTTCCCCACCGCATGGCTGGCTACTGTGTGCTTTACCTGCACTCAATGGTGTGCCCTGATGTTAGTGTTCCCATCTACCAGTTGCTGCACGTTAAAGCGCATGTTAGCTGGCTACTGGCCCTAAATTACTAGCTCTGGTGTCAAAAATGACACAAGTTGGACACCAGTCAATATGACACTTCCAACTAGAGCTGCGACCAGAAACCGCAATAAATTATTTGAAGAATTCCAGAAGAAATGGGTTAACT
Source organism: Ichthyophis bannanicus (assembly GCA_033557465.1). NCBI lineage: Eukaryota > Metazoa > Chordata > Amphibia > Gymnophiona > Ichthyophiidae > Ichthyophis > Ichthyophis bannanicus. Next base: position 274,958,412 of record CM066040.1, on the reverse strand, counting down.
GTTCACGTTTTCTCTGACACAGAACGGGTGTTTGGACCTGATGTTTGTACTTTTTCTCCTTGGCGCTGTAGTTCCAGCTGTCTTCATTTTCTTTCCTCTTAATTGCAACCAGGGTTGGGATTCTAGCACACGAGTCTTCATTCACAATCACCAGGGGAATTTTCCCCTATTTTAAAAGACCTCCCCGCCACACTTTTTCTGTTCTAGTCATTGCAGCAAAGGTCCTGAGGCTGGCATGTTTTGGAACCTGGTCTCAAAAACTTTCAATCCAGCTAACGCACCGCTCTCAACAAAAGCCAGGATTCCTTCCATCCCCTAGGACCTGGGAACGCTGCCTTCTCTGCAGCATTTGCATTTCTGACTGGTCAGCGGAGCAGGACACCTGAGCCAGGAAGCAGACCCAGGCCCCTCCACATGGCAGTGCAGAGCACCACCATGGAGCCACTCGGCCAGCCTTCAATCTCCTTTTAATGACTCACAATGTTTTCTTTTAGAAAGACAAATGAATGCATTTTCAGTAACTCAAAGGTAATTCAGAGGCAACTATATGGTAAAATGAAGCCACAATTGAAAATCATTCAACTTTAGGATCTATTTCCCCAAGAAAATCCAAGGTGCCAGTGGTTGAGGTATTCATTCACAGTATGCAAAGCCGAAGACGTATTCAGCAAGTTAGCTCAGCTGAAGTATGATGCTCTGTTTCACTTTCCTCTGCTTCTGCCCTCTGTACTTCCCTTTCCAGCAGGTTTTGGTTCTTGAAATTGGTGTCTGTGTGTGTGTGCGGCGGTATGTCTACCAAATTACAGTAATGCCATGGAATCACCTAGTGATGTCAAACTGAGGGCCCCTTTTGCTAAAGGACTTGCAATCAATGTGCCAAACAAAAGTAGGTTAATTGTAAAGTCTCAGAGTTAGCTGTCAGGGCATGGCCAGTATGTTCCCAGCTGCTAACGTGTGATGGGCCACTCGAAAGTGCCCTCCGCTAATGCAGGTTCACTTAACGACTCCCATAGAAGAGTCATTAGGTGGACCCATGGTAAGGGCCAGGCTGCCACTGAGCAAGCAGCAATCTCCCTGGCACAAGCAGTAATGCACTCTCCAGACCCACTCTCCGTCCATTCCCTGCCCTATCCCGTGATAGTTAATTAACATGTGTGTTAGCCTGTGGTGGTAGACATGTTCACACGTTGTGTTCCCAGTCGCCAGTTGCCATGAGTTAAAATGTATGCTAACCAGCTGACAGACTTTCACTCAACCTGCAATTTTAAAAAAGCTAAGCAAGTTACACGAAGACCTGACCACTGCCTAGGGACAAGGCTGCAGATCATCACTGCCCATCATTGTAACTAAGCTGGATTGAAGCTCACATCTCAGATACTGATGCTCTAATGCCCTATTGATTGTGTTTCTAATGTACTTCTGATTAGATGAAAGAAAGTCATGATTTAACATAGATGTTTGGGCCAAGATTCTGTGGTCTAGTGTTACTTAAATATGATCAATAAATAAGTCTTTGTTCTGCTACACTGAAGACTGCATGGTCTCTTAACCATATACACATCAATGGCAACCATGACCACATCTAAGGGAAAGGAGTTGTTTCTGTTGCAAGACAGGAAGGTGCCGCAGGCATTATCACCTTGTCTGCTGCCATCTCTACTAGCGCCTTCTGGTCAGAATGGCTAGAGATAAAGAGCTCTGACTTCCAAGCCTGATGGTCAGTGAAGTGGAAAGGAGAATCAATGGAAAAGCCAGCAGGTAGCAATGACCCACTGTCTATTTAGGCCACTGATTCTCAACCCAGTTCTCTGGAACCCCCTGGCCAGTCCGGTTTTCAGGATATCCTCAATGAATATGCACAAGATTGATCTGCATACAAAGGAAGCAATGCATGTAGATCTATCTCATGCATATTCATTGTGGATATCCTGAAAACGTGACTGGCCTGGGGGTGCCAGAGGACGGGGTTGAGAACCACTGACTCTATGAAACAGTGTCTGCACAATAAGTTGCAGTTCTTGAATGAGATGAATGGGCAATGCAATAGATCATGCTGACCTTTAGTGGGCATGCTAAAGGTCACGCTGTGCAATAAGCCTTCAACGTGATGCAAAAGGGACATTAAAATAGGCTATTACATCCATGGTATATGTTACGGCAGCTGAGTCTATGACTAAGTAAATCCGCATGAAAATGGGAGCAATAAGCTGTTTGACCATTATCCCTTTCTGCACTCATCTGCAGTACACGGTGCAAAGGTTTCCGCAGATCATTATAGCGAAAACATTTGTGCCAGAGGGAAAAGCAATGTGCACCTGCATTTTTTTAAGCTTTACAGTGGTTTAGCTCCTCCTCACCAAGACCTCGGCCCTGAGACCTAGGATCAGTTAAGGAAATGGGAACCATTATTTTCCCCAGGAGAATAGGAGTACCCCACTGTGATCGACATTACCATTGACTCAGTATCCATTACTATGGGGAAAATAGCAATGGCTCCTATTAGCATAATTTTTGTTACTCTTCATAGTACATCTCTTTTTCCTTGCCATGCTCTCCAAGATATCATTGCAGTTACTGTAATACTCTTGGTTGCATTTCAAAATTTCCTCTCAATATTCTTGTCTTTCATATTGTTGCCCAATGTGCTTACATGTGATAAGCTAAATATCTTGGCATATCTTGGCAGACATTTCAGCAAATGAACTTCTTAAGGAGAACTACAGATATCAACAATTCATACATGCAAATGTCATGCTACCCATTGGGGGGGAGAGATGTGTACAGCATGGCCCAAGCAGATCATAAGCCCCACTATAGTAGAGACCTCCCCTCACGAAACCTCTGTATATATATGTTTGCTTATATATATTGTGATAAGGAGAGTGCAGCCCAGCCAGGGAAAAGTGAAAAAAGGAAGAATTTTTCCTCTTTGCGGGGGATGGGCACACAGGATCACATAGTCCACAGCAGGAACCTGGAGAGAAACCTAGAGGGCAGACCTAGCTGGAAGTCACGCCCACACTCCAGGTCAGCCACAGACAGGAGTGGGAGGTACAGAAGGGCGGAGCCAGGAAGGGAGTTGCCCTGCTCAGTGTTTGAAAGGGAGCAAACAAACACTAGAGAGAGGGTTGGTGGGAAGCCTGGTTGGAGAGCTGATTCAGGTGGTGGTTGGAGGCCTGGTTCAAGAGCTGATCCAGAAGTTGGTTGGAGGCCTGGTTCAAGAGCTGATTCAGAGTGCGGTTGGAAGCATGGTTGGAGAGCTGATTCAGGAGTTGGTTCAAGTGCTGGTTGGAAGCATGGTGAGAAGCATGATTGGAGATACAGTTCCAGTTGCAGTGGCAGTTGTTGTCGGAGTTGCAGTCCAGGCCTAAGTGGGAGTTGCAGTTCAGGTTCCAGTCCTGGTTCCAGAAGGTACAGAGGGAACAGCCCTGTGGCCAAAAGGAGCAGCAGAAAAAGGAACTGCTATAAAGACAGTCAGAGAAGGTACAAAGGAAGCCACCATACTCAGCGCAGTAGCCACCAAGGATATAGGGAGGGTTCCAGGGGGAGAACCACCTACCCTAGCAAGAGAGTGGGAAAGTGTTACCACAGGTCTCTGCCCTACGCTGAGGCAGAGGGAGTCCTGACTGGCCAAAGCTCTAACCAGGAGAATATTGTACAAGAAGCCCAAGGTAGGAGAAGGGAGGCAGCAAGGCCTTCTAAGTATGTTTATTCTTCTGACTCTGATGAAACTGTTATACCACAGATAACACAGCACAAAAATAAATGTTGTACCAGGAAGGTTAAGCAAGAGCAACCCATAGGAGACCTGCCTAGAGCAGGGAAGGCAAGAAAGTGGGAGAGGTTGTTTAGCCTGTTAAGAAGTCTAAAGCAGAAAGTTCCTGAGCGGTACCTAGCAGAACCCTGCTACAGCTCAGTGGAGAGTATGGACATTGAAGCCAAGGAGGCTGAGGTAAATTCAAATGTCTCAGAGATGGAATGCGATGCCTGCACTAAGGTAAATTAGTGTGAGCCAGAAACACTTGATATTTGAATTCACTGTTGTTTTGTTTTGGACATTTGTTACTGGAGAAGTATCCACTATTTTCTTTTGTCTGGAGAGTACATGTGTTTGGGAGAAATTGTATCCACTTACCTGCAAGGAAGCGGAATAAATTCCTGTGCACTTTATAAACCACTCGGCCTCGTCATTCCTTACACAACTACAACCCTAGGAAATAGAAGAGGTGATCACCCGTCCCTACTAGGCGGCCGCCTGGTAGGGGCGCGAGCGTCACAATATATATATATATAGTTGCTTATATAGATGGTCATATGTCTTATAACTCTCCATTGCATGTTGTACAGTATATAGTTTAATTTGTTCAATGTACCAGTTCTATTCTATGTTGACCCAGTGAAAGGCAGTATATAAATAGGAACAACAAAACAAAACATTAAAAGACTCCAACTTGCCCAAAATGCAGCAGCAAGAATTGTAATGAAGGTTCCACCATTTGAACACATTACCCCTATACTAGCAAACCTTCACTGGCTCCCAATTCAATCCAGAATAAATCACAAATTGATTATCACTACATTTAAGACACTAAATACAATGGCCCCAGTCCCCTTAACAAAACTTATCACTAAAGACACATCCCAAACTACGCTACGGAGAGGCCACACGAATAAAATTAGGATCCCGAAAGAATTCACAACTACTAAAAAAACTACTAATAAAAAAGCGTTTTCACATGCAGCTCCCACCCTATGGAACTCCCTCCCCGAAGAAATAAGAGCATTAAATGATGCAAATGAACTCCGCAAGAAATTAAAAACATATCTATTCATCTCCCATTTTGGCACACTTGAAAATACCTTACCTCTAACAGGTAATGGTTAATAGCGACCTAGGGTACACCAACTCCAATTCTCCCACCTAACTACAATTAAAGTAGATTAAATAACTACTTGTAAATCTTGTAAATAGATATATATAATAGTTCAAAATATGTAAATAGTTCGATTGTTATTTAACAAATTTTACCATATTTAGTCCATTCATGTTTAATGTATTTAGCAAAATTGTACCTAGTTAACTAATGTTCCATGTAAAACAGACTTGTAAATCTGTTCATTCTTTGTTCATTGTAAACCGCACCTGATCTGTGGAAGGTAGCGGTATATAAGCAACTGTTAAATAAATAAAATAAAAAATAAATACAGATAAATAAATAAATAAATAAATACCGCACTTATTTGCACTCTAACCCACGCAAGCAGTAATGAAGATGCCACCCACTGAGGTGAAATTAAGTGCACCCATGCTAACTCAACATTGATGATAAACGCATGTTGTCAGCCCCGTGGTAACTGCGATGTGCAGACACGCCTCCACTCCACCTCTAACCCGCCCATTTTCCTTCCTCTCGCATGCTAAGCAGATAGTGTGGAATTATCCCTGCGTTATCTCTTTAGTATGTGCACTAACTGTTATTGTGGGCCATTTGCACGCACCCATGTCCATGTTAACAACTAGCACAGCTTAATAAATACACCCCTAAATATTTACAGGGGTATCTAAGGAAAAATGAGGTACCAATTTGTTTTCTGCTGCATTGCCAGGAACAATTTGCATCAGTGCTATATAGACTTTGCCACATCAGGGAAAAATCCAGATTCTATGTTCCATGAATAGTACATGAATATTCAGAAAGTAAAGATTTAAATCATGTTGAGGTCTTGCTCAATTACTGGAGATGTAAGCAACATATCTCTACCTTGTACAGCTCCAATGGAGTTCTCATGTTGAGTAGGGCCATAACAACCAACCCCAAACATGCAGCCCCTGCCCCTCCTCCCAGTTCAGCAAATGATGTCATATTATGTCAAGCCCTTGCAAATAAACAAACTTACCCACTGGCAGAGAGGACTAGAGGGGGAGTTTAAGAAGTTCTGCCATCTCTTAATTAACTTATCAGGAGCCGTTCATGAAATTCCAGAAAAATTCAAAAGAGGTAAACTGAGCCTCTTCGCCATGTTCTCCAACTGTTCCATGTTCCCAGTGAGCAGAAACATGTCTTGAATAAGAGATGTTTTAACAGATTTAAGATCACCATGTTCTTCTCCAGTACAAGGAACCTTGTCCGGATGTTCCTTGGACCAGTCCTCAACCTGTTGCTCCAACACCTTCACTTCATTCAAAAGCAAAGTCAAATTCATTTATTAGAAACATAGAAACATAGAAACATGATGACAGAAAAAGACCACATAGCCTATCTAGTCTGTCCTTCCATAACAACAACTACAACAGTCCACTTTTTACCTTTAGAGATCCTCTGTGTTGGTCCCATGCTTTTTTTGAATTCAGTTACTGTCCTCATCTCTACCACCTCCACTGGGAGACTATTCCATGGATCCACTACTCTTTCCGTAAAGAAATATTTCCGCATATCACTCCTGAATCTATCTCCCTTCACCCTCATCCCATGTCCCCTCGTAGCAGAACTTGCTTTCAATTGAAAGAGGCTCTCTCCCTGAACATTTATGCCACGGAGGTATTTAAACATCTCAATCATATCACCTCTATCCCACCTTTCCTCTAAGGTGTACATATTAAGATCCTTATGTCTGTCCTCATATGCTTTATAACGAAGCCCATTAATCATTTTAGTAGCAACCCTCTGCACCGACTCCATCCTGTTCACATCCTTTTGAAGGTGCCGTCTCCAGAATTGCACACCATACTCCAAATGAGGTCGCACCAAAGACTTATACAGAGGCATTATCACCTCCTTTTTTCTGCTAGCCATTCCTCTCCATATGCACCCAAGCATCCCCTAGCTTTTGCTGTCGCCTTTTCTACCTGTTTAGCTACTTTAAGATCATCAGGCACAACCACGCCTAGGTCCCGCTCTTCTTTAGTGGACAAAAGTACTTCACCTCCTATACTGTATTGCTCCCTTGGATTGCTGCAGCCCAAATGCATGACCTTACATTTTTTAACATTAAATCCCAGCTGCCAAATTCTAGACCATTCTTCAAGCTTAGCTAGATCCCTCCTCATGTTATCTACCCCTTCCTGGGTGTCTACTCTATTGCAGGTTTTGGTATCATCCGCAAAGAGGCAAACCTTACCCGACAGCCCTTCCGCTATATCACTAACAAAGATGTTAAAAAGAATCGGACCAAGGACAGATCCCTGGGGCACACCACTGGTAACATCCTTCTCCTCAGATTGAGCTCCATTTACTTGTACTCTTTGTCGCCTCCCACCCAACCAATTTCTAACCCAAGCAGTAACTTTAGGGTCCATCCCTAGGGTGCTCAGTTTGTTTATAAGTCGCCTGTGAGGAACAGTGTCAAAAGCTTTACGGAAATCTAAATACACCACATCTAGAGCTCTCCCTCGGTCCAACTCCCTGGTCACCCAGTCAAAGAAATCAATCAGATTTGTCTGACAAGACCTGCCTCTGGTGAATCCATGCTGCCTCGGATCCTGTAATCCGCTGGACTCCAGAAACCTCACTATTTTCTCTTTCAGCAGCGTTTCCAATAATTTACTCACCACCGAAGTTAAACTAACTGGCCTGTAGTTTTCAACCACATCCTTACTTCCGCTTTTGTGTAAAGGCACCACATGAGCCTCTCTCCAGTCCTTTGGCACCACTCCAGACTCCAATGAGGCATTGAAAAGGTTAGTCAGTGGAGTTGCTAGAACGTCCCCAAGTTCCCTCAGTATTCTAGGGTGTATCCCATCCGGTCCCATCGCTTTGTCTACTTTAAGTTGAGCTAGTTTCTCACGAACACAGTCTTCTGAAAATAGTTCAAGATGTCCCTCGCTTCTGTTCTTATTTGTGGGTGTTTTCTGAGGTCCTGCTCCTGGTTCTTCATCTGTGAACACAGAACAAAAATATTTGTTAAGCAATTCCGCTTTATCCTTATCAGCTTATTTGTATTCCCCCCCTGCACCCTTGAGTCTGACAATACCACTTTTGCCCTTCCTCTTCTCACTAATATATCTGAAAAATGTCTTATCCCCCCATTTTATTGCATTGGCTATTTCCTCCTCCTTTTGAATCTTTGCCTTCTTGACTACTTTGCTAGCTTCTCTAAGTTTTTCCAAATACAGATGCCTGTCTTCCTCTCTCTGTGATCTCTTGTATTTCATGAAGGCCTCCCTCTTTTTCTTCACTTGTTCAGCTACTTCCTTCGAAAACCATAGCGGTCTCCTGTTCCTTTTGCCTTTATTTACCATTTTAACAAAAAGGTGGTTGCCTTTAAAATACCCCCTTTCAGTTTTGCCCACTGTTTTTACATCTCCCAGCTGTTCCCATCCCACTAACGACTCCCTGAGGTATTGGCCCATCTTCGCAAAGTTAGTCTTCCTAAAGTCTAAGATCCTCACCTTGGAATGGATTCTAACAGCCCTAGTCCTAATACTGAACCACACCATCTGGTGATCACTGGATGCAAAATGATCTCCCACTACAACATCAGAAACACTTTCACCATTGGTAAGCACCAAGTCCAGTTTGGCCCCTTCACGTGTGGGGTCTGTTACCAATTGCCTGAATAGTTCTCCCTGTAGAGAATCCAGGATCTCCTTACTTCTAGATGATACTGCAGCAGGAATGTGCCAATCAACATCTGGCATATTGAAATCTCCTATCAGTAGCACTTCCCCTTTCCTAGCAATGCTGCGTATGTCTTCAATTAACTCTCTGTCCAACTCTTCCTCTTGTGAGGGAGGTCTGTATATCACTCCAATGCAAATTGATTTCTCTTTCCCTCTTTCTAGTTTAACCCACAATGCCTCCTCTCTCCCTTTTAAGCTCTGTAATTCCAAAGCTTTAATAGTAGTTTTTACATATAGTGCCACTCCTCCTCCCCTTCTTCCTACCCTGTCCTTTCTGAATAAAGTATAGCCAGGTATAGTTACATCCCAGTCATGGTTTTCTGTGAACCACGTTTCTGTAACTGCCACTAAATCCAAGTCAGCCACTCCCACCAAAGCTTCAACTTCAGGGATCTTATTTCCCATGCTACGGGCATTAATACACACTGCTTTCCATATGTTACCCCTGTTACCCATTTCCATAAAGGTATTTAATGTATCACCTACCTGGGGGCTTTCACCTACCTGGGGACTTTCTTCACCCATCCCCAACGAATCTAGTTTAAAGCCCTCTTCAGTAGATTAGCCAGTCGACTAAAGTTGAAATCATTTTAACTAGAACCCTCAAATAGCACAGGGTGCTGTGCTAACAATCCCACACTAACTAGGTGTGCATGATACAGCAGGGACTGGGCGGATTGGGGTGGAACATGGGTGTTGATGTCATACTGCAGTTAGTGCAGGCATTTTGGACATGTGCTATCACGAGTGCACCTAATACCATCTCCTGAGGTGGCGTTAGTTGCAGCCATGCCAATTGCAACATTGACAGTGTGCATTATGTCCCCTGTGCAAACTGCAATGTGCTCTCGATGCCCACTCTCCACCCTTGTGCCAGCCATACAGCACCCCAACGTGCGACTGGCAGTCAGCGCATGAATCAACACGCGGTCATTGTCATGTCCCCACAATTACAGTTACCACACGCCCCTGCACACAAACAGGTGTCACTGTTGAGGACATTTCAGTAAAAGTGCTCCTAATTTGAGGAACTCCGAGTTTTTGAATATCGGGCCCATTAATTTTAAAGGCCTGTTTTCTAAATGTTAGTGCATGCTAACAGGCATGAGCATGTGCTATGGACCATACAAATAACGGGGACATGGCAGCACATGCTAACATACAACAAAGAGATCTCTTGGGACCCGATTCTGTGCCACGAATTCTAATGTCAGCCCTGTACGTCTAGGGCCGGCAACATGTGCAGGGGAACTTCCCTGGACCTGTTATTTTGTCAATGCTGGGGCACAGATGGGGCAGAGGGGGCCAGAGGACATTCCCTGCAACCCGATCCTGGCCTTAGGAGGCCAGATTGGGGGGTCGCGCTGCGGGGAATAAGCTTTTGTTTTTGGCGGCCGGCGGCCGGCGTCGCAGCTCTTCAATGAAGCAGCAGTGCCATGGCAATATGATGTCATAGTGCCACGGCTCCATTGAAGAGCCTTGACGGAGTTAGCTGGGAAGGTCCTGTACATGCAGGCTGGACTGAATCGCAGTCCCAACCTGCACGTACAGGACTGTTTGCGATTCTGATCCCGCGGGGCTAGATGTGCCCCGTGGTATCAGAATCACGATCCCCTCTGTACGTCCGGAATGGAATAAGCCTGTTGGTATCTTTATTTAGTGGTGTTTATTTACAAAAACTGCTAAAGGAAAGAGCAAACCCTTGTCCAATCTGTAGTTCTATCGAGTTCAATGTCAATAAAAAACTTTTTCCAACAAAACTTTAAGGGAAGCACTCTGGATGGTTTTTTTTTCTTTACTTTACATACCAATTAATATGGCTCCTCCTTTCTTTGAAGTTAGCCTGAAGAAAACTTGCCAGACCCTCTCCTTCCATCTCCACCAAAAACCATATATAAAAATAACTGCATGCACAGTGTTAAAAGCCAATGTACAGCGATGGGACCGGATGGGATACACCCTAGAATACTGAGGGAACTTGGGGACGTTCTAGCAACTCCACTGACTGACCTTTTCAATGCCTCGTTGGAGTCGGAAGTGGTGCCAAAGGACTGGAGAGAGGCTCATTTTATTTATTTATTTATTTATTTATTTATTACAAGTTCTTATATACCGCACTATTCGGCATCAGCGCGGTTTACATTATAACATAAAGACCATAACAACAAGCTGTTTGGTTTACATTGAACAGGAGTGCCAACTTGGAGAACCGGGTTAAACTATATACATTTTATTTATTTATTTATTTATTTAACAGTTGCTTATATACCGCTACCTTCCACAGATCAGGTGCGGTTTACAGTGAACAAGGAATGAACAGATTAACAGGTCTGTTTTACATGAAACATTAATTAACTAGGTACAATTTTGCTAAATACATGAAACATTAATTAACTAGGTACAATATACATGAGATATTTACATAGAACAGAATAGAGTCATAGTAATATAAAGAACGGAAGGGTGGTTTCATGAGTGAGTCACTTCTTCTGGTTCAATTGCTGGTAGGGTAGTATTGAAGGAAGAGGTGGTATTTGAGTGCCTTCCTGAACTGGGGTAGGACAGTAATGGCCCTTATGTCGGAGGGTAGAGCGTTCCAGCATTTGGGGGCATATAAACTGAACGCTCTGTTTGAGGTTGTCATGTTGCACTTTGTTGATGCCTTCGAGGTTGTTAGTAGGTTTACGGCTGTTGCTCTTCTGGATCTGTTGGGGGGTACAGTGTGAATCAGATCTGTGAGTGAGGAGGATGAGATACCCTTGATTGCCTTGAATGATAGGACTAGGGTTTTAAAGATGATCCTCCCATGGATGGGGAGCCAGTGAAGCTGTTTAAGAATGGGAGTTACGTGGTCGCTTCTGGATGCTCCGTAGAGGACTCTTGCTGCGGCATTCATGGCCATCTGTAAAGGGCTAAGAGTGGATTGAGGGAGACCTTGTAAGATGGCATTTGCAAAGTCGAAGTGTGGCAGGATTAGCGCTTGGTATATGGTCCGGAAGTCGTCCGGGTCCAACAGGGAGCGTATATGCCTGAGAGAGCGGATTTTGAAGTATACAGCTTTGACTATGTTATTTATGTGATGTTTCATATCCAGACGTTGGTCTAATGTAACTCCAAGGTATCTTATTGTTTCTTTAGTTTGTAGGTCCGCTTCCTTGACACTGACGTGGGCTGGAGGAGTGAAGTTGGGGTCTCTGGCGATGAAAAGCACCTCTGTTTTTTTATGCTGAATGCGTAGGTTTTGTGATTGGAGCCACTCAGAAACCGTATTGAGGCAGTCTACTAGTGGTGCCAGGTCTAATTGAGTTGTAGAGAAAGGCATATATAAGAGAATGTCATCTGCGTATATCAAGCAGTTGACTTTGAATGATCTTATGATGTCGCAGATGGGCTGCATGTATATATTAAATAGTAGGGAAGACAATGAGGAACCTTGAGGCACACCTTGCTTTTGATGGAAGCGTTTTGACTCTTCTGAACCAGACTTCACATATTGCCATCTTCCATCCAGATAAGAGTGGTGCCTTTACACAAAAGCGGAAGTAAGGATGTGATTGAAAACTACAGGCCGGTTAGTTTAACTTCGGTGGTGAGTAAATTATTGGAAACGCTGCTGAAAGAGAAAATAGTGAGGTTTCTGGAGTCCGGCGGATTACAGGATCCAAGGCAGCATGGATTCACCAGAGGCAGGTCTTGTCAGACAAATCTGATTGACTGGGTGACCAGGGAGTTGGACCGAGGGAGAGCTCTAGATGTGGTGTATTTAGATTTCAGTAAATCCTTTGACACTGTTCCTCACAGGCGACTTATAAACAAACTGAGCACCCTAGGGATGGACCCTAAAGTTACTGCTTGGGTTAGAAATTGGTTGGGTGGGAGGCGACAAAGAGTACAAGTAAATGGAGCTCACTCTGAGGAGAAGGATGTTACCAGTGGTGTGCCCCAGGAATCTGTCCTTGGTCCGATTCTTTTTAACATCTTTGTTAGTGATATAGCGGAAGGGCTGTCGGGTAAGGTTTGCCTCTTTGCGGATGATACCAAAATCTGCAATAGAGTAGACACCCAGGAAGGTGTAGATAACATGAGGAGGGATCTAGCTAAGCTTGAAGAATGGTCTAGAATTTGGCAGCTGGGATTTAATGTTAAAAAATGTAAGGTCATGCATTTGGGCTGCAGCAATCCAAGGGAGCAATACAGTATAGGAGGTGAAGTACTTTTGTCCACTAAAGAAGAGCGGGACCTAGGCGTGGTTGTGTCTGATGATCTTAAAGTAGCTAAACAGGTAGAAAAGGCGACGGCAAAAGCTAGAAGGATGCTTGGGTGCATACGGAGAGGAATGGCTAGCAGAAAAAAGGAGGTGATAATGCCTCTGTATAAGTCTTTGGTGCGACCTCATTTGGAGTATGGTGTGCAATTCTGGAGACGGCACCTTCAAAAGGATGTGAACAGGATGGAGTCGGTGCAGAGGGTTGCTACTAAAATGATTAATGGGCTTCATTATAAAGCATATGAGGACAGACTTAAGGATCTTAATATGTACACCTTAGAGGAAAGGCAGGATAGAGGTGATATGATTGAGATGTTTAAATACCTCCGTGGCATAAATGTTCAGGGAGAGAGCCTCTTTCAATTGAAAGCAAGTTCTGCTACGAGGGGAAATGGGATGAGGGTGAAGGGAGATAGATTCAGGAGTGATATGCGGAAATATTTCTTTATGGAAAGAGTAGTGGATCCATGGAATAGTCTCCCAGTGGAGGTGGTAGAGATGAGGACAGTAACTGAATTCAAAAAAGCATGGGACCAACACAGAGGATCTCTAAAGGTAAAAAGTGGACTGTTGTAGTTGTTATGGAAGGACAGACTAGATGGGCCTTGTGGTCTTTTTCTGTCATCATGTTTCTATGTTTCTATGTACTTATCCTAAAATCTTGCAGAAATTGTACTGCAAACCTTTTTGCCCATTTCTTAGCTCTCTTCTAATTTGCCTCTGTATTTATTTCTAATACTGAACTGCTTCAGCCCTGAAAGCAAAATTTGATATAGAAATTTAAATGACCTTCTGTATAGGATAGACTCTAGGATCTGCTTTTCTATATTTAAAATAAATTCTTACTATCTTAATATAGTTTTCTGGTTCCTTTGTTGCATTATTAGTTGAATGCAGTTAAAAAAAAAAGACAAACATCAAGGGTCGGACTTACATACAATATATTCCACATGCAAGTCACAGAGAAAAAACTGCAGGGTTTGTATTGTTTATAAAAATCAACATTTAGAGGTTAGGGTTCCCGAACAACCAACAGGACACTAGTGGGTTACTGTGGTAGCAGATAAACTGATAAAGAATAAAATGAAAACAGAGTCGATGTTGGTACATACATGCAAAACATACTGGGTCATGAATGCCAAAGAGAAGCAAGCTGAGATGCCAATCTAAATCTACCCACAAGTAGTTTTAACCGGAGCAGCTGGCATTTGTACCCAGGTGATAGGACAAGCAAACAAAGACTTTTCGAACAACACTAGTATAATCTTTACAGAAGGATGAACTGTTCAACGGCTACCTACATCTGAACAAATACAAACTTAATTAGCATGCCAGATGGAATGAAGATCCCAGGTTAAGCCTCTATCATTTTAGTATCTCGGAGATTGGAAGGCATTGAGGATTCGAGAATGTTTACTGCTGTAGCAGCATGCTTTGGAGATGGAAATGGATTTCTCATATGTTGGCTGCTGAAGGCTCTGAGCATGTTCTTATCTTCACAGTCTCGCAGTCAAACATATGCTGTGCATCTGAAGCTGGAGTGTGGAAGAAACAAGATCGAGGGTGTCAGAATAGCAGAATTGGTGTTCTCAAAGAGGATCCACAGCATACGGGTGAGGGACGTTTGAGATTTCACAGTGATACCTACTGGCCACCTGAAGAGTAACAGAGCAGAGTGCTGCACTGGACAGAGGGAGGCACTGCAGAACTTGGGATTACGTTAAGGAGAAAATGCCATCTAATCAAGGTCATGCGCAGTCTTCTGGGAGAGTTCTTGGGGAAATCAAGCTAAGCAGGGTACACAAAAGAAAGCAACAGCATCAGGGCAATTATGATGAATCCTTTCATGAAATTATCATCAGTGTGTATGCAACAGACAAGGTAAATCATGCTGTTGATACACAGGCCCTTCTCCAGAAAGGCTGGCACCTAAGTCTGACCCAGCAAAATTCGACAAGACAGGCAGGAGACTGGACTGAAACCTACGAGTCTGAGAACTTTCAAGTTACCAAGTTCTGCTCTTAGCATTAGGCCAGGCCTTGACAAATTTTCTTGGAATCTAGGAGTCGGCCGTCAAAACCTAGTTTTAGGGCCCGATTTACTAAGACTGTTTTCACATTTTCTATGGGAAGAACCTTAATAAATCAGGGTCTTAATGGGCCACTGCACAGTGCCAAAAGAAGGCAGTGGCCCCACTCCTCTTCCGCCTCCCACACCCCTACTGACACTTTAAGCTACTCCTGTGTATGGGGGGGGAGTGCTAGGGATGGGGTGCCTGCATATATATATGCGTATGTGTGTGTGTGTGAGATGATGCTGGGGTGGGATGCCTGCGTATGTATTTATGATGCGCGGGTGGGGTGCCTGCACCTGTGTGTGTGCTGGGAGAAGGGTGCACCTTTTGCACATACACCCTGTGCCCTTTTACCTCCATGCTTTCTTCTCTTCACCCTCCAACCACTTGCACTCCCCCCTCCCCCACACTCCAACCCCTCTCCTGCTGTCCCTTCATCAATTCTGCTTCCCCTGACCTGCTCTCTCATCCCTCTCCCCTTTTACTCACCCCCTGTTGTCCATTTCCCCTCCCCCCTATTCTTTATTAAATTTCCCTGCTGCCTCTTTACATTTTTTTTAAACTGTGCACACAAACCTTTTGTTGCAGACTCCAGCAGTTGCAGCCCTTGGGCCCGTGGGGATCCTATCCCCTGCTGGGCAGAAGTGTTAAAAAGGCCCGTAGGGGATAGGATTCCCACAGACAGACATCTTCATTCTCCATTGCGATCATAGCATGTAACGGCAGATAAAGACCATCATGGTCCATCTACTCTGCCCAGAAAGGTGGCAAGAGTAGGTGCACCTGCCGCTATAGTAACATAGTATATGATCGCAGCTTTCTCAGCACTTCTGCCCATGGGGGATGGGATCCCTGTGGACAGACAGCATTGTTCTTGGCAGTTTTTCCCATGGGGGATGGGTCCCCACGTGCAGCCAATCAATGTTGGCTTTCTCAGCAGTTCTGCCTGCGAGGCATCAGATCCTGCGAGGAAAGAGCATTGGTGTCCACCGCAATTTTCCAGCAATTTGGGGTCCCCATGCTGCTGCAAGGTGCTCTGAGCCGCAAGCACCAGGTCTGACTTTTAGTCGCCATGGCGACCTTGCACCTGGGGTTTGTCGAACCCTGCATTAGGCTAATCTGCCAGCGCTTCATCTCCTAAACGATCCACTGCAGGCAACCTGCTCCTCACTCTGTACACACAGATCCAGGTTATTTCTTTATTGCTAGGAACTGTACTGCATTCAAGCTTTGGCTCCATGTCTTGGTGTTTTGACAAGCCGGGTCTCTGTTTATAGCAGACATAAAATCAGCATTCATACACTTTTCCAATATTGCTCGAATGAAAGCTCATAGAAACGAGTTTTTACAGATGTCCTTTTTTGCCAAACACCAGACAATGCAGCTGATTCACAGAAGAAGAAACGAAGCCCAACTCTGCGTAAATCTGAGGACTCTGAGCTTCTAAGTATATATCTGAAGCAGTCTGACATGCCCACATGCTGCCCATTTCACAGCTCTTCCAGGTGTTTTAACATGGTGATCAATTTCAAAGCAACGCCGCAGATAATGAATCGTAAACAGTCCATCATGCTAGAATGAGTCAAAAATCTATTGCACCTATTAACGGTCATTTCCTCAGGCTAGAAATCTGCTCTAGCACTCTCTTGGCGGAAGAAAAAGTCTATTTACCCTTCAGCAAGGAATAATTTCTCTCTGTTCTATAATCTCTTTTGCATTGTATGGGATAACTGATATTAGTCTGCAGTCCTTCCAGACCTTGTCTTTATTCCTTTACAGAGGTCAAGAATCAAAATAATCTTGATGCGGTCATTCTTTCTCTTCTCATTTTCATACATCAGTGGGTTTATATCATGGACATCAGTGCTTAACGTTTTGCGTAGCTTCAAAATAGTAACCCTTAGAACAGAGATATTTATCCCTGATAGGAAGCAGGGATAAATGTTCACACACGAAGTACATACAAGCTCACCCACACTCTGCCCAAACTCCTCCCCGGAACACGCCTACACAGAGGAGAAGGAGGAAGAGATACTCCCTCAAGAGGATATATGGACTCAGGATCCAATGCCTGGACTCATGCCAAGAATAAAGATAAGCAACAGAAGGAACTGCCTAGGACATCGGATTTTGAAAGCATCAAATACTTGGGCTAAACAAGATCCTGATTCCTTAGACCCAAACTCTAGGAACTCAAGAAGAGAAATCTCCTCACCCAACATCTAGTCCCACCTATGGGCACCAACATCTTAAATCCAGCCCCGCCTGGACTTGTCAGAGAAGCAGTGCCTACACAGGATTAGGTTTCTTAAGGAAACCATTCTCCACATGACAGCAGCTGCAACTTTCCTCTAGAAGAAGATATCCCAGTGTACCTGAAGATCAACACAACCCTTGTAATATTGACCACTGAAACGTTCCAGACCACTCTGGCGGTGACAGCCAGAATAAGCCAGTCAGCCACCTCACATTGTGTTGTCAGTTTCTGAGTGTTTTCTCAGGAGAACCAATTTATATATTTCTTTCCCTGAGGATATACAGACTTTTACATTGTTGCTCGCTTTCCCCGGTTTTGAGGGCAATAGATGGAACATGCATTGCAATCAGGCAACCTGCAGAGGCCAGCCATAGGAATCACAAGGCCTTTTATTCCCACAACATGCAGGTGGTCTACAAAGGCACAGTTCTCTCATCATTGATGTTTTCCCTGCTACCCAGCCTCTTACCACAATGACAACATTCTGTCACAGTTTGTTATAAATAAGTACTTTGAGAGCGGCCAAATCACTGGGGGATGGCTTATAGGCAAGGAAGGACCTTTGTCACATACTCTACCTAATCACTGCTCTCTTACCTCCACATAAGCTCCTCATGCCCAGGGTTGGCAATAGCACTAGGCAGACTAGGCATCTGTCTAGGGCCACAGAATTTGAAGAGGGCAGCAGTGAAACATGATTATGGCACTTCAAAATTACAAGCATCACCAACCTTTTTCCCCCTACCACTGCCACCATTGCGTCCACTGCCCCCTTACTTCCATCCTTCCTTCTAGCCAAGGCTTCTTCAAAAGAGTCAGTGGTCAGGACGTAGTCAACTTAGAATGCACAAGACCTGCGACTGCACTGTTTCATTTTCTGAAGAAGCCTTGGCCCGATGGGAAGATGGAATTAAGGAGCAGTGGCCACAGGAAGAGGTGGATGATGCTAAAGGAGAGGAGAGAGAAGGAGAGATGTTGGGCACCTGAGAAGTGGAAGAGAAGGGGAGATACTAGATATGGATGGAGAAGAGAAGGAGTGATGTTGGACACCTGGGGACAGAAGTGAAGGTAAAGAGGTGTTACAAATCTGGGGGAGAGGGGGGATAGAGGAGAGATGCTGGACACCTGGCGGGGGAAGCAAGGAAATGAGTGATACTGCACTAGAGTAGGAGGAGGTAGGGAAGGTAGATGCTCTGGGGGGGGGCGCAGTAAGGAAGGGAAGATGTTGCTATAAGGAAGTATGGTAGGGAAGGACAGATGCTGGACTATGGAGGGGGCAAATGGTTGAAATTTTGCTTAGAGTGTTAGATACCCTCGGGCCAGCCCTGCTCATACATTTGCCAAGAAAGCACCAGGAGCCTCCCTGCAAAGCCTAAATGCCTGCCACTTCACCATTGCCCCACAGGTGATAGATGCTACCCCCAGAAAACTTATCTTTTGATACCTATTGCCTCCTCACAGAATGTAGCTAAGGAGCGCTACAACATGCCTCATAGACACTCAAGGGCTATAATACGAAGAACCTTTCGCCTTCTGAAAAAAACACTTCAAGTGCCTGGATAGGTCTGGGAGGAATTCTACTGTACCACTCCACAAGGGCATTTCAAATCTTTTTAGCCTACTGCATGCTCCATAATTTGACCCTGACCAGCAGGCAGCCTCATTCTGAGAAGGGTCAGCTAGAGCCTGCAGAGAGTATGGTAGAGGCTGCCAAAGAGAAGGAAGGCCAGAACCTGCAGGGGAAGAAGAGAAAGCAGAGAATGGACTGAATCAGGATGATTATTTAATATCATCTGCAATAGATGTTCCATTGTGCATGTAACATTGCAGAATTCAGTCTCACCAGCTCCTGCACCAACCCCTCATTCTTGGAGATGAGGTGCTCTACAAAGACATTCAGTAAGTCATCATCTAGACGTTCAGGCAGGTCCTTGAACACATTGGCAGGGCCTCAGGACTTATCCAAAGGGCCGCCACACCAGTTGGGGAAGATGGGTATTCCTAGAGGTACCCTGGCACTTTCTCTCCTATAACACTTATTATTATCTCCCATGAAGACATTAGGATCCTCAATCTCCTCCTCTGCTGAATTGTCCTCCTCCTCCTCCTCCTCTTTCTGCCTCACTGTGACTGTTGCCTATACTGGGACCACATCTAGCTCTGATGTTCCCTCCATGGGGCTTGTACAACACTCCTTGCACCCCTTGCTGGTCCGTTATGACAATAGCATGACACTTCCCCAGGAATGACCTTCTTTCCTCCTACTTGTAGAAAACATGATGAGATACATAGTACAAGAGCCAGATACATGAGTGTCACAAGGGCCAGTAGATCAGGACTTAATTATAATCTATGGCTACTAATGGTGCAGTAACCAGCTCTGGCAATAGAGCATTTGTCCAGCCTGGGATAACACTGACCTTTTGTTTCCAGCCCATGCCCTCCACCAGTGTCAATCTTCAGTCAAAAGTAAGTTGGTAGCCACTAGCTGCTAATGGACCTTTGCGGTCAGATGTCTGAGAGATGTTAAGGCTGCAGCCACAGGTTATCAAATGACAGGGAAATCTTTGCAGAGAGGAAAAAAGCACTGGGCCCCAAGAGGGCGAGACAGCACCCTGGCAGTTGTGAGACACAGGGCTTCGCACAGGCAGAAGGGAAACTTTGTACAGCCATGTGAGCACGTGTGAGAGTAAGGCATTACTGTAAGGTGCAGAGTATTCAGACGGCTGACCCCAGAGACTGTGGCATCATCCAATGTTTCCGGCACATATGCTCTCTCCGTAAAAGAAAATCTTGGCTGGAAGAACACTGCTTAGTTCTGAGTTTTTCCCTGAGGTCTCTCCAGGGAGGGGGAGATGTGAAACGAGGGGTCATAGAATGAAGGTGAAACTGGGGGGGGGGGGGGGGGTGAGAGGGGGTAGACTCCTTAGCATGATTGTGCACAGTTTCACCTCTGAGCTGTCCCTGTATCATTACTAGTTCTAAGGATCACGTCCTAACTAATGCCTGTGAAATCCCTGCTGACGTGTATCATCTATAAAGCTTTTGAATAAAGCAGCTAAAAATATGCAGTCACATAATCTATGAACAAGGGACTGATTTTGCTCCTCTGTTTAAATTAGCATGATTTCTCAAAGTCCATCAGACAGTTTTAAACTACTTGCGATGGTTGACAGTCATATGTCTTCTTAATAAGAAAATACAATTTTAACTAGTTCTATGACTAACAGAGAAAGGTAATTATTTTTCTATATCTTAAAATAAAGAATCCGAGTTTGTCTGTCAACTGATTATTCTAATGCTTTCTGTCTCTTGAGTTCAGACGTATAAGTATTCTTTGTATTTACAGCCTGGAGGCATTTTCTTTGGGGGACTAGGGGAGCACAAAAAGTAGCAGAGGCCTCAGAACCTGCTCGTAAGTTAAACTCTAGTTGCAGTACGATTTAAGGGAGGCTGCCCTTCCTTGTCACTCACAGGGAGGAAGTCACCTCTATCAATCAGAATAAATTATAAAAGGGCCTTGCATGCCAGTCTGTAGTGTCTTTCTTCCACTCTTTAGTCACCTCCCGTCTAGACTACTGCAACCTCCTCTTTGCTGGTCTCCCTCTGAATCATTTCTCTCCCCTTCCATCTGTTTAAAACTCAGCTGAGCTGCTAATCTTCACCAGCCTCGCTATGCTCATATAACCCCACTTCTCAAGTTGCTTCATTGGCTCCCTATCTGTTTCCGCATCCACTTCAAACTTCTCCTGCTGACCTATAAGTGCACTCATTCTGCTGCTCTTCACTATCTCTCCTCTTATCTCTCCCTATACCCCTCCTCGGGAACTCCGCTCTTCTAGCAGATTGCTTCTATCTGTGCCCTTCTCTTCTACTGCCAGCTGTAAAGGTGAGGGTGAGGGCAGGGGTGGCCGGAACCGTAGCTGACTAGGCACCAGATTACCTTGAACTGGCCCTGTGACTGAGCCCACAGCTGGAGTACAGCACAGTCAGCATGCTGTATCTATGTGGCCTACTCAGCCACTGACTACAGAGAAGCAGTCTCCCACCAAGCCAACTAAGTTTGGACAAGCAGCTTGCTGCAACTAAGCAGTGAGGAGGACACAGATTAATGAGAAGGAATCCAGCAACAGAGTTGCTGGTGAGCCAGGAAAAACACAGAAACATAGAAAAGGATGGCAGATAAAAGCTATATGGCCTAAACATCTGCCGTCCATACCAACTACTACTCTCTACCATCCATTCCTTTCCCTCATATAACCTCTCTGCTTGCTGCATGCTTTCTTGAATTCAGATAAAGTCCTCATGTCCACCATTTCCGCTGGGAGGTTGTTCCACACATCTACCACTCTTTCCACAAAGAAATACTACCTTAGGTTACTCCTGAGTCTATCCCCTTTCACTTTCATCCTCTGACCACCTTGTTTCAAAGCTTCCTTTCAAATGAAAGAGGCCTGCCTCCTGTGAATTTATAGCATGGAGGCATTTAAATATCTTTATTATATCTTGCATTTTACGCCTTTCTTCCAAAGTATACATATTTAGAACTTTAAGCCTGTTCCCATATGCTTTATAACAAAGACCACTGACTATTTTAATGGCTAATCTATCCTGTTTATACCCTTAGAAGATGCTGTCTCTAGAATTCTATATAGTATGGGATCTCACCAGAGACTTATACAGAGGCACTAGAGGGTCTAAAGGAGAATTTTGGTATTTTGGTGTCCAGAGCATTTGAGGTGTGATCAAAATGTATTGAGACTTCTTGTGTAGCTATATAACAATACATCGAACTACGATGCTATTAAACATGCAGTGACCTCGTTATGTGCTCTGCGTGTGCAGAGTGCAGTGTGGCTGCAGCACACTTGTACATATTTTAATCACGTGATGTTTGGTATTGTGTAAAAGCAGTTTGTCAGACTTATGATGAGTGAAAAAATTGAATAACGAATTTGCATTAAATTCTGCCAGAAATTTGGAGATTCATGCAACGAGACTTAAGACAAGTTTCAGTAAGTATATGGCGATGAATGCATGAGTGATGTTCAAGTTTATGACTGGTACAAACATTTCCAAGAGGACCGCCAAAGTGTTGACAATGATGAACATTCTGGAAGGCCATCCACGAGCAGGAATGAAGACGGAGTTGAAGCCGTGCATGTCGCAATACGCTCAAATTGTCAATTGACTATCAGGGAGCTTGCTGAGGACAGGGACATCAGTCTCAGGTCAGTACAATCCATTCTTACTGTTGATTTGGGGATGAGATGTTTGTCTGCAAAATTCATGCCGAAACTCCTGTCCCCTGACCAAAAAGCAGATTGACTGTCTGCAGCTAGGGAGTTGTTGGAATGCGTTGAAAATGACTCAGATCTCATCAAAAAGATCATTACTGGTGATGAATCATGGGTTTATGGTTATGACCTGGAAACTAAGGCTCAATCCTCACAATGTAAAACTGCAAACTCTCCCAGACCAAGAAAGCCTATCAGCTGAGGAGCATGTCAAGGTCATGCTCATAGTTTTCTTTGATTACCAGGGTATTATTCGTCATGAGTATACTCCAAAAGGCCAAACCATCAATAAGGAGTACTACGTCCAAGTTCTGACTCGTTTGAGAGATGCAATCATCGTAAGAGGCCAGAGTTGCACAGGAATGGTAAATGGTTGCTTCATCACGATAATGCCACAGCATTTCTTGATACTTTTTGATCGCACCTCATATTAACTAACTGAATGTGATTAATCCAATGATATGTCTCTCCAAGGAGAGCTTCAGCATTAGATGAGAGAGTAGGGTACCTGCCGTGGAAATATTTAGGGGAGGAAAAAAAGAAAGAGGAGTGTGACAGAGAGCTCTAAATCCAAGGGCTTTGAATATCCACCTAAAGTTAACTTTTGAATTACCATTTATACTTTATCAACTATTTTAGTTTGCCTGACCCTACTACTACTACTGATCATTTCTATAGCACTACAAGGTGTGTGCTACGCTGTACAGACACAAGTAAAAGACAGTTCCTACTCATCAGAGTTTACAATCTAGTCAAAACAGATAACACAATAGCTAGGGACAAGGTTATGTCTAGGGGAATGGTAAGGAAACACATAGTTGAAGAGCAGGAGACTACATGGATCAGGATCCAAAAGCAGCCCAAGGAAGTGAATTTTCAGCCTGGATTTGAAAAGGGTAAGAGATGATACCTGATGTACAGACTTAGGTAGTTTGTTCCAGGCATAAGGAGCAGCAAGGTGGAAGGATCGAAGTTTGGAGTTGGCAGTAGAAGAGAAGGGCATGGAGAGAAGCAATCTGCCAGAAGAATGGAGTTCCCAAGGAGGGGTATAGGGAGAGATAAGAGAGGAAAGATAGTGAAGAGTAGCAGAATGAATGCATTTATAGGTCAGAAGGAGAAGTTTGAACTGGATAAGGAAACGGATAGGGAGCCAATGAAGCAACTTGAGAAGTGGGGTTATATAAGCATAGCGAGGCTGGCAAAGATTAGCAGCGCAGCTGAGTAGTAGTGTGTTCAGAAAGGAAGGGGTGAATTTTCTGATATTATAGAGAAAGAAACGACAGGTTTTAGCTATCAGTTGGATGTGTGTGGAGAAGGAAGAGAGAGGTGTCAAAGATGACACCAAGGTTGCAAGCCGAGGAAACAGGCAGTAGAGCATCATCCACAGAGATAGAGAAAGGGGGAAATGGGTTTAGGATGAAAGATACTCTAAGGACTGTAGATATTTTATTTTGAGGGATCACCAAATAAAGGTGTTTTTATTTAAAAATAAGAACATAAGATATGCCATATTAGGTCAGACCAAGGTCCATCAAGCAGTATCCTGTTTCCAACAGTGGCCAATCTAGGTCATAAGTACTTAGCAGTCTCCCCAAAAGACACAGGTTCCTCAATGCTTGTATTGGGTCAAGCAGTGATATCTTGGGTCCCTTTTATAATGATTTATGGACCTTTCCTCCAGGAACTTGTCCAAACCTTTTTTAAACCCAGCTACACTAACAGCTTTTACTACATCATCCGGTAACAAATTCCAGAGTTTGATTACACGTTGAGTGAAAAAATATTTTCTCTTATTAGTCTTAAATAGTTTACCCTGTAGCTTTATTGCATGTCCCCTAGTCTTTCTATATTGTGATGATATAAACAATCGATCTACGTTTACCCGTTCCACTCCATTCATTAATTTATAGATCTCTATCATATCTCCCCTCAGCTATCTCTTTTCCAGGTTAAAGAGACATAACCTTTTTAGCCTCTCTTCATAGGGGTATCCTTCCATCCCCTTTACCATTTTGGTGGCTTTTCTCTGAACCTTTTCTAATAACGCTATATCCTTTTTAAGAAACGGCAACCAGAATTGCACACAATATTCAAGGTGCGGTCTCACCATGGAACGATATAGAGGCATTATAATATCCTTTGTTTTATTTTCCATTCCTTTCCTTATGATACCTAGCATTCTATTTGCTCTCTTGGCCGCCGCTGCACACTGGGCAGAGGGTTTTAACATGTTATCCACGATGACGCCTAAATCTTTTTCCTGGGTGGTGGTTCCTAATGTGGAACCTTGCATCGTGTAAACATACAAGTTGTTTTTTCCTAGGTGCATAACTTTGCACTTGTCCACATTAAATTTCATCTGCCATTTGGATGCCCAGTCTTCCAATTTATCAAAATCCCCTTGCAATTTTCCACAATCGTCATGAGTTTTAACAACTTTAAAAAGTCATCTGCAAATTTGATAACCTTATTCATTATTCCCTTTTCTAGGTCATTTATGAATATGTCAAAAAGCAGCTGACCCAGCACAGATCCCTGGGGTACACCACTATTCACCTTTCTCCATTGGGAAAATTGGCCATTTAGCCCTACCCTCTTTTTTCTATCTTTTAACCAGTTCCTGATCCACAATAGTACACTGCCTCCTATCCCATGACTCTTTAGTTTTGCCAAAAGTCTCTGATGAGGGACCTTGTCAAAGGCTTTCTGAAAGTCCAGATACACTATATCAACTGACTCACCTTTGTCCTCCTGATTATTCACTCCTTCAAAAAAACATAACAGATTAATAAGACAAGATCTTCCTTGTCTAAAGCCATGTTGGCTGTCTCCCATTAGGCCATGACTATCTACATGTTCAGTAATTTAAATATCTTTTTGTGTTTCTTTTATCTTTTTGCTTCCTGTCTTTATAAATCACTCGTTTAGGCCTTGAACTTTACCTCTCCCTATTCAACAGGACATTTTGTTATCAGTCTCCTGCTGGCGGCAATAATGTTACAAAGGCACCTTCTTTTCTGATGTCACGGTGCCATTCGTGCTTACGGCCCCCCTTCCAAAGGAAGTGGAATTGGAGGGGGGGATAGAAGAGACGGTAAGTCCAATACTACAGTGCCTTTTTAGCAGTATTGACTCTGTTGCATGTCCCAGAGAGAGGCAGCAGCAGCAGCAGCAGCAGCGACGATCGGTGCCCTCTGACTGTTGGCACGCTAGGCAGCTTCCTAGTTCGCCTGATGGTCACGCTGGCCCTGATGCCCCATTCGCTGAGCTTCCATAAAGGAGCCTTTAATGACTCACAGAAGGAGGAGTAGATGAAAACAGAAAAATTGTGAATTAGTAACTAAATGCACAGAGCCTTTGCTCAGTTACTTAGCAGCCTTGTCCCTAAATGTAAGCTTTAATAGACTAATAATCAGTTATGTTTGCCAATAATTATTTTTGTTTTGATATTTTATCTTGATCTGTGATCTTTTAAATTATATGTGTGTTACTCTTGTACACTGCTTAGATGTGTTGCAAAGGACAGTATGTAAATATTTAATAAATGAAATGAAAAAATGAGATGATTTCATCCCCGAATCTCTTTATTCGCCCTCTTTGCTATTTTTAGGCTCATTGAACATCGTTTCACTCACATTAACTTAAGTGTCATCCTCGGTGCCCTCTGATCTGCACACATGCCTGTTCTTACCTGCACATCCCTGCCTCGAAGCAGATGCAACTCTGAGAGGCTGTTTTCGGGATCCTAGGATCCAAGCTGCTCATGGTTAGGCCGGCCACACTTCCTGCTTTAATACAACCATCTCATCTCCTGCTCCAGCACCGGGCCTTCCCCTCCCCATCTCTTTTCCATCAATGTCTTTTCAGTATCATTATTCACAGGTAATGATTCGTGACAGCAGCATGCTTTTCGTTCACAGAGCTGAAAGGTATTTAAAATTGGATTTAGCCTGCTTCTGACTTTTTTCCTTTTCAGGGAGCAGGTTGTGTCAGTTTTACATATCTTTTGACTGCAATGTGAAGCTGAAGCAGCCCCACTGGGATCCCACAAGACAGGGGACTGTCATAAATTGAGTTATATTTCCTATATTTTCCACTTGTGCAAATAATAGCAGCGGTCCATTGCAAAGTTCTTCCATTGAACCAGTGACAATGAAAACCTGACTGTCGATAATGTCCTTCTGTTCCCAGCTGCTCCCACACAGTGACACCAAAGCTCTAGGTATGTATCCGGGCACTGCTAATACTGTCATAATTCCAAGAAATTAAAAAATAACAACACTTTTACTGATTTGCCTGTTGGGTTGTATAAAAGAAGAAAAAACATAACAAGTAGAATTTTGCACTGAGCGTGTAGAAGCCGTCACGATGAGAATTCCGAGCTTTCAGTCTTTCAGGTTGAAAACATCCCTCTGGCGTAAAATAAAATAAGCACACATTTTTACAAAGAATCCTGTCAGCTAAACTAAGGCCACATTTTCAAAAGAGTTTTGCTACTGGCACTAGATTTGAAAAGAGAAAAAAAATATAGGCCTAAGGGCCAAATCTGTTACGGAGTTTCTCCCATTTCATGTCCATGGAAAAAATGTTCCCAGACCCTCTCCCCTGAAGAACCATGAAAAGGAATTACCGGATTAAAGAAATAAGGCATCCCATCATATTCCAGCCCTTGCAAGCAGATACAGCCAGCCTGATCTTCAAAAGGCACTTCTAAATGGTGATTTTAGAAGAAGCCACCTAGATTTATACCTGAACCATGTGCATAAATACCAATATTTTTTTCATTTACAAACATAAATGGCTCTTGTAAAATCCTGATTAGCGTGAAAGTACACATGTTGTTTGCATCATGTGTACATTCACGATAGGTGTGCACATGGAAAGAGTTTGTGCGCAGCGTAGCCGGTGTGAGCAATTCCTCACATAGACTATAAATAATTTTCATTTACATGTGTAATTATGAAAAGTAGGCACAGTCATGGACACCGGTTCTAGAGTTGCTGTAAGTGATCATACCTTAACATACGCATGTATGTTTGCACTGACGCTCTATTTTATAATAAACATGCATTCTTGACATCATGAAACAGGCACAATGTATACGTGTGAAAACATGTGTTAACTAGGCGCCAGTTTATAAAGTTACCTTCCCCATGTCGCGCACTAGGAGGGTAATTCTATAAACACAGCAGAGTTAACGTGTGTTCACATGTGTGGATGTGAGGCCTAGTCTATAAAGTAAAGCATGAGTGTACTCCGCTTTATAGAATAGGGGCATAAGTTCTGGGGCAGGTACACCAAGTCTAGGCGCAGCTGCTTACACTAACCCTAAACTTGCTGTAAATGCCTGTGAATAGTTTTGTAAAGAACACACATAATTACAGTATTTTATAACTTACATGTACAAATTTAGGCCTCACCTACATTCCTCCCAAGCTCCATCCCTTTGCTCACTCAAACTGAAAGCATGTTTATTGGGACATGCAAACGTGCTTAATGAATAGCGAACATCTACAGTGCGTAAGTAAGAGCCTATTCATACGCATAAGTCCTTTATAATAGTCCTTTCCACGCGCCCTTTACAGAATCACCCCCTGTATGTAGAGAAAAAAGGTGTATTAAGTACATTCTGAGGCAAGGCAACCTACATGTGTCTATTATGGAGGTTATTTTATAAATCTGTTCTGTGCATAAAGGACTGAAGTAGGCATAAAGTACATACTTCAAGGGGGTCTCCTACGAAAGGGCACTAGCTGTCAGCGCGTATTCTGGTGGGACACACATTGGCAGTTCATGTGGGCCAACTCCTGTGCTGTGAATCGTGCATTGGTGTGGTAAGGGGGTGAATCGTGGTGAACACAGCAGTTAGTGCAGGGTAAATACTGCATGCTAACCATGACCCTTGCATTTGGTTTGGGTTCACTAATAGGTAAAGTTAAGTGCACCCACACTATTTGTATGCCAGGTTAGGGCACAGGGCTCCATGTGCTTTCCACGCCCCGAGCAGTTAACGTGGTGCTGCTGCACTTAACACACAATGGTTTTGGTTAGGTGCAACACCATAGCACCATTTACTCAAAGACCCCTGTAGAGCAGGCGTGCTCAGAGAAGGATTTTGGAAGGAGCTTGGGCGGAGTCATGATTTGCATCCGTACTTTACATGCTAATATTTACACCTGTTCCAGAGCAAGCGTGAATGTCTGCCCCTTCAGTGCAGACACTATTTCTGCAGGATTGGTGCAACTATTTTATAAAACACATAGTTGCCTATGTTTCTTATAAAATAGGTGAAAAATATACATCTTTCTGCCCAATTAGCCTAGTTGACCTGTTATGAAATTACCACTCATATAAGCACTGATTTTTGGCACCTTTATGTATAAGTTATACGTCTGGCTCAGAAGCAGAAGAAGCAGGTATTAATGAGACAGCCGAGACAGGCGTATAACTTATGAGTAGAAGTGTCATTCCATGTTTAAGTTATACATGGATGTGCCGATATTCAGTGCTTCTGTTTAGAAAGTGCCCTTATACTGGGGCATGTACATATACCTGTCTATTTTGTGGCTCTTGGTATATATACAGCGGTGTTGAATCTACAAATCATTTGAAATGTCAAATTATTTTGAAGATCTCCTGCTTAAAATTGGAATCAATGGGGGGCATATTCAAAGGAGGCAGCCCACGCTGTTTAAGAAGCTGACCATTGCCTCTTTAAATAATGCCCAGATATTCAATGCCTGGTTAACATGTCAGGACAGCCTTTTTTCTGTCTAGATTCAGCTGGTTTATGTTAGTGGCTGCATATTGCCGCTGACCGCTAACCTCTATCACAGCCTCCACTCCACCCCCGAAATGTCCCAGCACTAAGTGGTTAACATCAGGGCGTTTAAAGCGGGTAGGAGGGGATATTCAGCTGCACTAACGGAATATCCTACTGAGCGTAGTTTAGCTGGTTAGCAGGTCTAGAGAGCTTGCTAAATCGCTTTGAATATGCCCCCCAACATGACTACTATAATGTCCACATAAAAATGATCATTTTTTTAGTCGATTCACTCAGGCGTGAGAAGAAACGATACAAAATCCTCGGGAAGGTTGTCACAAATAAATTTTCTACTGCCTAGCAGCAACAGTCTGGATAAGGTAAAAAAAAAATCTGTTTTGCATTTGGATTAAAATGAGTTGGAGGATGTCTTCATAAGGTTTAATTTTGTAAGTGGCTTGAGCACGCAGACCAGTGTTTTACTTGTTCAAACAGGTGCTTCTAAAATTGCCCAGGGTGGGCAGAAAACTGAGCACCAGCGTGTATACGTGCAGCGTTACCATGGGTGGAGCAGGGGCCGGATCAGCACTTCCGTGGATTATGTTACGAAATACTCACATCAGCATTGACTCTGCTGCATCTTCCTTGGAACAGATACTGCTTTGAGCAGCAGCTTTTAGAAAAGCAATATAACAAAGGAACATTGGTGCCTAGTTTGCTGTCTAAAAGCAACATATGTACTTACATGCCCTCCCGGCCAAGGTGTCCTGTTATAAAATTATTCACCCTATGTTCCGGAAATTTGCATCAATAAATGCACATGAAATCTGATCTATTACCTCGCTGATTTGAGTGTTAGCACCATAGAGGGGGGTAAATGGTAGAAGGAAGGGAAAGTATTCATGAAAGTTTACCCACGCAAGAAAGTGAATTGTGCTTCTCAGTTGTGGCAGATAATAGAACTGTCCAGCCTCAGTTGTGATATATTGATGGAATCATGCAGACATTTGTGAGGTTATGAAGTATGGCTTCCTATAGGCTGCAGGAAAGGATAGCAGGAGACACTGTGTAATAGACTGACATAAAATAGGTCCTGTGGATGCCATCTTTCATCATCTTTTTTTCTGCTCTTTTGGCAAGGCTAAAGATCCTGACTACCCCATTACCAGAAGCCAGGAAGTTATTCAAACAAGCTGGAAAAAAAAGCCCAGCGACTGAAACCGAGGCTGCACATAACTCAAGGGAAAAAAGCAATTTTTTTTCTTAAAAGAATAACCGAAGAAAAGAGTAGTTACTCACCTGTAACGGGTGTTCTCCAGGAGCAGCAGGAATCAGTCCTCACTTATGGGTGACATCGGCGCTGATGGAGCCCCCGTGCGGAGCATTTCCCTAGCTTTCTATGAAAGCCTTTGGGAATACTGCACGCATGCGCGGTCCACTTCCCGCCTAAAGGTGCCATCTTGCTCAGTCAAATGACATAGCTAAAAACAGCACAAAAAATGTAAAAATAAACTATGTACAACTGCAACTCTCAGGGGAGGAGGGAGGGGTGTGAGGACTGATTCCTGCTGCTCCTGGAGAACACCTGTTACAGGTGAGTAACTACTCTTTCTCCAGGACCAAGCAGGAAGTCAGTCCTCACTTATGGGACTCCCCAGATTCAGGCTACCGGGGACCCAGAGTTGAAAAATGAGCTCCCTCTAGCCTCAGCATCAGAGAAAGGATTTCACTGAAAACATACCTCCACTGGTGGCCCAACCAGAGGGCTGGAGGGTAGGAGTTGCCTAAACCTCAAAGAGATTCCGGAGCACTGCCTGACCAAAAGCACTGTCCCTGCGGGACTCCTTCTCCAGGCAGTAATGGGCAGTAAGTCTGGCTTGAGGACCAAGTTGCAGCCCTGCAGATGTCTGCCAACGGTACAGAGTGGAGATGAGCTACTGAGGCAGCCATTGCCCTGACACGGTGGGCCGTGACCCGACCCTGCAAAGGAAGGTCAGCTGCCCTGTAAGCCCAGGTGATACAGTCAGCCACCCAGATGGACAAGGTACACTTGGACACAGGTACCCCCAAGTTATTGGGGTCAAAAGATACGAAGAGCTGAGTAGCCCTCCTATGCCCCTGCATACGCTCAAGGTAGAAGGATAAGGCCCTCCTACAGTCCAGGGTATGCAGGACTGTCTCAGTCCGGCTGGCATGGGGCCTAGGGAAGAATGTTGGAAGAACCACCTCCTGGTTGAGATGGAAAGAGGAGACAACCATGGGGAGGAACTTAGGATGAGTCCTAAGGACTACCCTGTTCCTATAGAAGCGATTTTATGGCCTGTCACAGACCAGGGCTTGAAGTTCACTCACTCGCCTTGCCGAGGTCAAGGCCATTAGAAATAGAGTCTTCCAGGAAAGAAAGCGTAGAGGACATGTAGCCATTGTTATCTGTTACCTTATATATCCATTGTTATCCTGTTTCATGTAAACAGTTGAAATATACTGCTAAAATTGTTCTATGTAAACCGTCTTGACTTGTAGAAAGACGGTATATAAAAATTGTTAAATAAATAAATGTAGCCATTGGTTCAAAAGGTGGGCGAGTAAGTTGCTGTAAGACCACATTCAACTCCCACTCAGGTGGACGGAGAGGAGGCTTGAGCAATAGTAAGCCTCTGAGAAACCTGGACACCAAAGGGTGAACCGACAAAGAGTGTCCCTCCACCATTGAGTGGTGAGCTGCCAGAGCAGAGAGGTGGACCCGAACAGAATTGGACTTAAGGCCCTGACTGGACAAGCGCAGAAGGTACTGGAGTACTACTGGCACAGTGCAGCCGAAAGGATCTTCCTTGCGTTGCTGACACCACAAGGAGAACCTCTTCCACTTCAGGGCATATGTTTTCCTGGTGGATTGCTTTCTAGAGGCCAAGACCACCTCTTCCACTTCCTGAGGTAGGTCCCAGGGAGCCAAGACTACCCTTGCAGCCTCCATGCCATCAGATGGAGAGATTTGAGATTGGGATGCAGAAGGGAACCCTGATCCTGAGAGAGAAGGTCGGGTTGGAATCCCAGAGTCATGGGTGTCTCCACTGCCTGTTGAAGTAGCAGGGGGAACCAGGGCTGCCTCGGCCACCTGGGAGCAACCAGAAGTACTGAGGTCTTGTCCCTGAGAATCTTGAACACGGTTCGGGCCACCAGAGGCATGGGAGGAAACGCATAGAGCAGGCCCTAGGACCAAGAAATCAAGAAGGCATCCGCCGCCACCCTTAGGGGATGCAGTTGCTTGGAACAAAACCTGGGCAGTTGGTGATTCAGGGGACTGGCAAAAAGATCCATGGATGGAAGTCCCCATTTTAGGAAAATCTGCTGAACCACCAAAGGGTGCAGCTGCCACTCATGGGGCTGCAGAATTCTGCTTAAGCGGTCTGCCAGAAAGTTCTCCTGGCCAGGAAGATAAACAGCCCTCAGCAACATCTGGTGTCTGAGGGCAAAAGAGCAAAGGGCCTGTGCTTCCAGGCATAGAGGCCTGGACCCAGTGCTGCCCTGTTTGTTCACATAGAACATGGCTACTTGGTTGTCCGTCCGAACTAGAACAGACTGGTGGGCCAAGGTGTGAGAAAAAGCCTTGAGGGCTAAGCGAATAGCCCGCAGTTCCAGTAGGTTGATTTGTTGCATGGCTTCCCATGGGGACCAGAGGCCTTGGGTGCAGCTCTCTTGACAGTGTGCACCCCAGCCCTGTAAGGAGGCATCAGTTGTCAACACCACTGTGGGGGCAGACACTTGAAAAGGCACCCCTACAGCAAGTTGGGGGGGTATAGCCACCACTGAAGAGAATTCAGGAAAGGTTTTGAGACCTTCACTTTGTCGGCTAGGCTGCCTGTGGCCTGCTTCCACTGAGTTCTGAGGCACCACTGAGCAGGCCTCATGTGGAGGTGGGCATTGGGGGTCACATGCACAGTTGATGCCATGTGTCCCAGGAGATGCAGAGAGAGCCTGGAAGGAACCCTCGGCAGACTGAGAAATCGGGATGCCAACTCCATGAGCCTTTGAGCTCTGTCCTCTGGCAAGTAAGCCCTTGCTTGCAGAGAGTCCAGCTGTGCTCCTATAAACTAGAGGTTCTGGGAGGGGGAACTTTGCGAAGTTTATGACAAAGCCTAGGTCTTGAAGGAGTGTGACAGTCCTGAAGGTGGCCTGCCTGGCTTCCTGGTAAGTCTGACCCCGGATGAGCCAGTCGTCCAGAAAGGGGAAGACAAAAATCCCTTGAGTCCTCAAGTAGGCCGCCACCACAGCTAGGCACTTTGTGAAGACCCATGGGGCGGAGGTTAGGCCCAAAGGCAGAACCCTGTACTGGTAATGGTTTCCTCCCACCATGAACCTGAGGTACTTTCTGTGGTCTGGATGAATGAGGATGTGAATGTACGCATCCTTTAGATCTAAGGAGCATAGCCAGTCTCCCTGCTGGAGGTAGGGCAGAAGTGTTCCAAGAGTAAGCATCTTGAACTTCTCTTTCTCCAAGAACTTGTTGAGGTTCCTGAGGTCCAGGATAGGCCGTAGGCCTCCTGTTCTCTTTGGCACCAGAAAATATCTGGAGTAGAAGCCGTGCCCCTGTAGGCGAGGAGGTACAGGCTCTACCGCCTTGTCCAGAAGCAGACCTTGAAGTTCTTGGAGGAGGAGGTTGGTGTGCAGGAGAGGCCTTAGAGGTTCTCCTGGAAAGTAGGCAGGAGGTAGCTGTTGGAAATGAAGCATATAACCCTGGTGAATGATGCTTAAGACCCAAGCATCCCCTGTAATGGGTGGCCACCTGTGGGCAAACAGGGCTAAGCGACCTCCTGTGCAGGGATGGGGCAGCAGGGGCGGAGAGGCTATGCCTTGGGAGTCAAAAACCCCCTCCCTGCTGGGTAGGAGCAGGAGCCGGAGGCTTGGGGGTCTTCTGCCTACGGGGCCCATGTCCCTGCCCCTTGGCCTGCTGCCCCTGTTGGGGAGCCGGGGAGGCCTGGTATTGAGGGAAAGGTGTGTAGGCAGACACCTTCTCAGGTAGAAGGATTTTTTACCCAAGCCCTTCTTTTTGTGAGAAGGGGCAGAGGTCTTTCTGGACAGCCTAGTCCTGGTCAGGTGCTCGGTCTTGAGCTCAGCTGCCTTCTCGGCCATGGGTTTGCCAAAAAGGTTCTCACCTCGGCAAGGGACATCAACCAACTTGTCCTGTACCCAAGGCTCGAGGTCCGATGACTGCAGCCATGCCTGACGTCGGGCCCCGATGCCGGCTGCCGCCACAAGAGCCGAAGCCTCGAAGCCATCATAGGCCGCTCGGGACATGAACTTGGAACAGTCCCGGATTCCTGAAGACAAAGACTGGAACCTCTGCAAAGGTTTCCCGGAGAGGCCAGCAGAGAACCCGGCAAGCTCCTTTGCCAGGCTCTCAGAGGTACATGCCCATGTACAGCTGGTATGACTGGACACGGCAAGCAAGCATCGAGCCCTGGAAGCACTTTCTGCCGAAAGCATCCAGGTTCCGGGCCTCCCTGCCAGGGGGCACCGCAGAGTGCATCTTCTGGCTCTTCAGACGATGCATGGCCAATTCCACCACCATGGAATGGTGCGGCTGCTGCGCCTTTTGGAAGCCAGGGCTCTTACGGAGTCGATAAATGGAATCGACCTGCTTGCTCAAGACCGGCGCCGAGGCCGGTGCCTCCCACATCCGGAAGAGGAGCCATTCCAGCATCGGAGGAACCAGAACGGTAAAGGCCTCCTTCGGAGGAGAGTCATACTGGAGGGCCTCGAGCTCCTCGGCTCGAGGCTCCTCCTCAGGGTCAGCGGGAATCGCCAAGGCCTTGGCCATGTCCCGCATGAACTCCGAGAACCGGGTGTCCTCCGGGGGGGACCTACTCCGGGGCTCGGACTGCGGTGAGTCCAAAGGGACGCACCGAGTCCGGAAGGTGTCAGGGGACTCCTCGTCCTCCATCTCCCAAGCTGACTCATCCGAAGAGGAGTCGAGGGGCTCCGACCGCGCGGGTCGAGGTGGCACCCGCCCCGACGCTGAAGGCACCGGCATCGATGCCCTCGGTTCCAAGAGGGAGGTCGAGGGAGACCTTGACCAAGGTCGACTTCGAGCCTTCATGGTCTCTAGTATCGGCTCGGTCTCCGGGGTCGACTTTGACGTCGATGTCCTGGTTGTTGGGGCAGATGCACCAGCGAGGCTGGCCATCAGTACCCGCTGCTGCTACTTGAAGGCAGACAATCTGCACTCCAAGGCTGTCAGCCTGAGTCCAAGCTCAGGAGACTCAGCAGCCACCGACTCGGGCCCCGGCAGCGCCAGGCCCGACGTTGGCTCCCTCAGAGGAGAGTCCACGAGGACTATAGGACTTACGTGTTCGACGGTCTCTGGCTCTACATGAGGTACTTTGGACGGCTTCTCCTGCTCCAAAGGCCCGGGACGGCAGTCGGGGGTCTTAGACCTGGCCCTCAAGGTACCAGGGTCCTCTTCCGACACCGCCCTCACGAGCCGTTTCTTCCTCTTGCGTTCCCGGTCGGGGGACCCCCTGTCCGAGGAACCCCGGCGATGCTCGGGATCAGACTCCCGAGACGTCAAGGCCTCAGACGAGGTCCGGGCCCAGCCGGAGGCAGAATCCAAAAAAATCCTTTCCTTCTGGTGCTGACGGCTTCGAAGTGCCTTGGTGGACATTTTGCCACACGATACACGTACATCTCCCTGCGGTCACAATTCCGGCTTCCCTATTATGTTTATGTATTTAAATGCTGTTTATGCTATGCACTTTGGGACATCGCCTCATTAGGTTACGCTTGATGTAATTCATTTAATTCCTTATAGCTCGCCGTGCACTCACGGCACTCAATGCTTCTCTCCTTTGCATATTGCTTACACGGTACAGACGTTCTCCGGGGCACACTTATATTAATCCATTGTTCCTCTCCACCACTGCACGTTTGCCATTATTGCACATATATATAACAATAATTTTTTCTCAAACAGCACTTTTTATGAACAGCGTTTTACTTCTTCTGCCTCAGTTGTCGTTTCATATACGTTTTTTTTGCTATACTGCGATGAGTTGCTTGGTGAATAAACAATATTACCATCTCCTCACAACTCCATTATAGGATGTATAACATATTCATCATTACCACGTATATTTTTCAAATTTCAATATTATTATTCATTTATATTATTATATTATTTTATCATTATTTATTGTTTTATTATTTATTGCATATATTTTTCTTGGTCTTCAGCATTTTTTAGAGTCTCCTGTTTTTCAATATATGGTTTTATATTTTGGTTTGTGATGGTACACCATGGTCCCCCTGTTTTATATTTTCGTATACAGCTGCAATTCTGAGTTAGTTTATAGAAGGGCGGGTATCTACAATTTTTGATTGTCACATATGTCATTTTGTCAAGCATTTGTCGCGGTTCCCCCCCTTTTTTATCATTTCTTTTAGTTTTTACTTGTTTTAGTATTTTTACTTTTAAGATTTCACTTGTTGGTTTATTATTATTATTATTATTATTATTTCTATTTTTAATTTTAATTCCTTATTCTTAACATGTAGTCAACTCATTTTACTTCTGGTGGACATCATTGTTATGTTTTATGCCAGACTTATCGATGTTTATGGTCTCAGTTTATTAGCCTAGTTCATTTAAACTTGCAATTGCAATTTATAATTTATTCTTGTTTTATTGCATTATTATAACATACTTTTTTGAATTGTTTATTTTTAATATTTTTAATTTATTTATTATTTATTTTTTATTGATTATTTTTATTGTCATTTTTTAATCCCCTTTCATAAGATGATTATTGTATTTTATTCTTTCTTTTTTAATATACTGACTACTACATATTTATTATTTTTATCCATTTTCGTGTTTATTCGTCCTTGTGTACTAAGTTTTATTTGGATAGTATTTATTGCTTATCTATTTATTATAATTATATGCAGTGTGCTTGGCCTAATCGGGTCCTTCGTTTTTTCACTAGTTTATATTAGAGTTATATTTTAGTCCCAGTGTTTTATGTCAATTTCATTAGTATATTAGCTCCATTTATATGGTATATACAGCATGCTTTCACATCTTCTCTGTGTTATGCTCTTTTTTCCTTTATACATTGTTCTATATATATTCTTCTGGTTCCTCAGCCCTGCTTTGTTCTTGTGTTTTTTTATTGTATTTTTTATTGTATTTTTTATTGCATTTTATTATTGTTTTATTATATAATTCTATGTTTTTATGTATTACTATATTATCTTATGTTTCATATCCTGCCGGTGCTTTCATATTTTAATATATGTTTTTAATTGTGTTTTAAGTTTTCTTTTCTGTTTTTAATGTACATACTTTGATTGTATTTGTTAGTGTTTCTCCCCCTGAGGAAGGCGTTGCCGAAACGCGTTGGGGTGTCCTGTGCACAATAAAGACCCTTCTCTTCGAACATCTCCTGCTCCTTGTGTTTGTTTGTACTCTCTGCGGGAGGTAGCTCCTCCTTGTCCTCCTGGAGAGGCAGGACATTGGGCCCTGCGTGCATCTCCCAATACTAGCACTTGCATACCTTAGCAATGCCACCCTACACCTGGGTATACGATACACAGCTATCAAACGTTTGCTATGAGTACTGGCAGATAGAAATTCCTACGTTAAGCACAGTTTGCTGATTGAGCTCCATCATAACACTCTTTCTGATGTCTGCGGTGTGTGCTTCAGGTCTAGTCTCTGACAGTGTTTACCACCCTGGGGAGTGACCCCCAACAGTATTGCGTACCATATCCATGCCTGTACTATGCCCAGGACTGGTGTGGTGGGCAGGGCTGCTAAACTCCTCTATAGTAGCACAATGCTGGCATAGGTGTGGGAATGTGTGTCTGTCTATACAGTGTGTGGTGGCTGCAAACACCTTCCACACCCCACACTGCCAGCACTGTTGCCAGTATTGGCCTGCCAATGTGCATAATGAGGAGCAAGGTACCATGGGTATAGCCCAGACAGGGTGGCCTGGCCAGGATGCATCTGCACAGGGCATAGGGCACTGGCTGGGATATTTTAGTGCCCGGCCACCACCTACACAGACAGGGTGACCTCAGTATGTCCTTCTGGGAGATCACTCTCACCCTGACTGTGCAGTGACGACAGCATGGCTAGGCACCCCCATAGTGCTATATAGTATTTCTCTCATGTGATATTTATGGGTTTCCTTTTGGGGCCCAGTCACTGATTTATCTGCTTGTTGTGTATGCTGACATCCCAGTTCTGGGTGCATGTATTTCCACCAGGAACATGCACTATGGACTAGCTAGCAGACTGTTTACAGCTGGTGTGTCTTGATGGAGTGCCTTGCAGGGTGCAGCAGCTGAAGGCTTGCTGCAGGAGAATATCAGATAGTGGTGGGGTGCAGCTTAGCATATCCAGGTCTAATGTCTGTCTGCTATTGTGTTATGGATGTGTACAGAGCTGCATTGACTGCCCTGTGGGGTGTCTGCTCCCCAGCAGGACTGGGGTTGATGGTCCCTTCTACTGCCACCATTGCAGGGAGGTAGAATGTGGATTTGTTGATGGGAGACCCTGTTTACCACCCTCAGCCCTGGAGGAGGAGGGTGGTGATGGTGCATAATCCTCCTAGGGGGTCCATAGGGGCTATACCTGACTGAGACAGACAGATATATCCAAGGTGTTTCTGCAGAAACTACCTATCTCACACTTTAATACTGCTTTGGACCTCCAGCATGGCCGATTTCTGCCATGGAAGGTGCTGTGGACCTGGTGCTGGGCGCCTCACCGCACCCTCAGGGTGAGCACAGTACTCGCACAATGTGACGGTGTGTAGCTACTCTGTGCCAGTAAAACACACGGTCAGTACCCCCTACCAGGCCGAGGTGCTGTGGGGGTGGACAGGGTCAGTTCCCCCTACCAGGCCGAGGTGCTGTGGGGGTGCATACCCCATCTTGTGTTTATCTGTGGACAGCTGATTTGCATGTGCAGTGCATCATGGGTACGTGTGTGCTAGCCCTATCCTTATGACCACAGCAGACTGTCTGTGTGGTGACATGCACTCCCTCTGCAGCCAGCCAGGGGCTTGCTAGCAGCTATAGAGCTGTAGCCCAATGGTTACTTCACTGCCTGTGGAGCCAGAGGTTGTGGGTTCAAACCCACAGTGGGGTTATTTGATAGGGCTGTCAAAATCATTATTTAGTTTTAATGTACATTATTGCTGCTAGCAAAAACACCCTCAGCGTACTGTACCCATAAGGTGCCTCAGAGGGCGCTTTATAGGGCGCCCTATAGGGCACCTTATGGTTACCTTCCATATAAGGTGCACTATACTTTATCCTGTGGAGCAACTTATAGGGTGCCGTATAGGGGACATTTTAGGGTGCCGTGGCAGACAGTGCACTTTATAATGTGCCCTATGGAGTGCCTTATAGGGTGCCTTATGCGGCACCTTCAATTACGGCACGTGAGGGCGTGTTTGATGGCAGCAATTAAGAAAATACAAATAAAGTGCTCCAGGAAACAATATGTACATTGCAAAGCTGATGCCTCAGCCAGGCTTACGTATTAGGCACACTGGGGAGCAAACTCATGACCCCTGTATCAGCAGTCAGTGCCTTAACCAGTGTGCTACACTGCTGCTCCTCCTTGCATGTCAGCGCACCTACTTCAGATTTCCATGCGTTTAAATGCATAGTGCTACCATCAAACACAGTGCTATGACCTTGCTGTGCCTCATAGGGCACCCTATATGGCGCCCTATAGGCCGCCCTTTCAGCAACATTGTAGGGTGACGTGGCGGACACTGCACTTTAAAATGTGCCCTCTGGGGTACCCTATGAGGCGCCTTATGCAGCACCTTATGTTACAATACTTTGAGGGTGTGTTTGCTGCCAGCACTAATTAAAATAAAAATAATGTGCCCCCCACAGCACTATTACCTATAACAGATAATGCCTCAGCAAGCCTTCTTCATTAGGCACAGTGGGGGCTTGAACCCATGACTCCTGCATTATTGGTCAGTGTCTTAACCATTGTGCTCCACTGCTGTGCCTCCTTATATGTCAGTGCACCTACTTATGATTTTCATTCCTTAAACTGCACAGTGCTGCCATCAAAAACAGTGCTGTGACTTTGCGGTAACTCATACGGCACCCTCTAAAGCGCCCTATAAGCAACATTCTAGGGTGCCTTGGCGGAAAGTGCACTTTAAAATGTGCCTTATGGGGGCGCCTTATGTTAACACGCTTTGAGAGTGCGTTTGCTAGTAGAGATAATTAAAATAAAAATAAAATGCCTCCCAAAGCAATCTTCCCCATAATAGGTAATGCCTCAGCCAGCCTTCTTCATTGGGCACAGTGGGGGATTGAACCCATGATCCCTGCACCATTGGTCAGTGTCTTAACCATTGTACTGTGGCTCTGTTCCTGTGCTTGTGCATCAGCGCGCCACTTCTGCTTCCCGCGCAACTTTCTCATGCACTAATGTGCGGGGCGCACTTGAGCGCCACGCACATTAGCGCATGATTAATCCCGATTTTGCTTTTTTCAGCCTGAAACGCCCACTCCTTATATGGCATCCGCACACTAGTGCGGCCCGCACATTACCGGGGTTTTAGTAAACATACCCCTATGTTGCTAGGCACAAATTGGCATGGAAGGACCACTGAAGAAAGCAGTAAACCAGAATTGAAAAGGCAGTAATACTGGGCTGACTCAGTGGCTCGGACAGCAAAGCACATTGCCATGCAGAGGGACCCTAGTTTGATCCAAAGATCACGTCTTCTATATGCCAGTTCGGTTGGGGTTGTGGAGAGTGTTCACAGTTTCTGAGGGAAGCAGACTCGGTCTCCAATAAGGGTGATGTCTAAGGTTTAGATTCAGAGCCCATGATACAGGCTAAAATATAAGAGGAAATGGTCAGATAGTTGTAAATGAACCAGAATCCCAGCACTGATTCCAACTGAGTTAAAAGGAAAAAGGAGGAACTACTGGACCAGCAATAGCAAGAGGCAATAACACATCTTTGCAGAGAAGTGAAGGAACAATAGGGCAAAGCAGGTAGGAAAGATAATAGAGGAAATGAACTTGATTTTCGTGCAAAACACAGCATGGCAAAATAAATGCCATCTTAGCACATTTTATGTAGTAAACTGCACCCAGTTTAACAATAGTATTTTTTATTAGTCCAATATTAAACTACATTTATCCACTTTAAAATTAAGCTGCACATATCCAATCAATGGACAAAGGGTGCACAATATAAACAAAGTACTTCAGTAAAAATCATATCCTGGGACCGTCCACTGATTCTCTGCGTCCTACCTCTTTGACAACTGGCTTAGAATGAGAAAGTCTCCCAGGAGCCATCAATGCCATCGGCGGGTTCACCATGTTTACAACGGCCATGAAAGCATGCTTGATGAATCCATGATATGTTACAACTGCCCATAAACATGTAGCTCACAAAGAAAGCTCCAGTTTTCTTTCAATCCACAGGACATATAAACATCTCCCCTGGTTACTTGCAAATTAAATTCCTGCAGTTTTGATGGATAGCCCATATAGCAATTCTTCCTGGAAATATGGGACATTTTTAGTCTGGCACAGACCTAAACTTGGAAAAATCCCAGCCCCCCCTCCCCCCCCCCACCCCTCTGCAGAGGTCTTACCATTGATGTGTATTTCTGCTTCATGCTATTCTAAATGGAATGATGGAACATATTTAATTTAATGCCCAGATCTCCAAAAACAATCTGTTAGAAAATACAAAATAAAATCCACAAGAGACAGCCTGTTAGATACACACAGACAGGCAAAGAGATACCAGAGCGAGAATTAATAACAAGTAAGATATCACTTTGGTATTTATATTGCTGTCTAGGTATAATAAATCACACTGTGTGATAATACATGAGTCAGAATGTGCAATACCAGCCAAAAGACTAATGTTGACATAGGTACACGATTCTCTTCCTTGTGTGCGTGAAAGAAGAGTGAGAGCTGGCGGTGGTTGCATCTGATGATCTTAAGGTTGCCCACAGATACAAAAGGCGAAGGGAGAGGAATGGCCAACAGGAAAAGGGGTGATCGTGCCTCTGTATAAGTCTCTGGTGAGCATTGGGTGCAATTTGCAGACTGCTCCCTTAAAGAATATAAACTGTATGGAGTCAGCCCAGAAAAAAACTACTCAAACGGTTAACAGTCTTCATCCTACGGCATATAGGGAAAGATTTAACGCTCTAACCATGCATGCCCTTTATGAGATATTTGCATATTGCCAAGGTGTAAAGACACTGAGCCTGGCCCTTTTCCACTGAAAAGAAGGCTCGAATAAGGTGGTCATAGGATGGAGGTGAAAGGGAGGGGGTAGAGGTAGCAGTAATTTCATGAGATATTTATTTACAGAAAGGGGTGTGGCCTTCAGATGGAGGCGTAGTCTTGTGGTTAGAACAGTTGGCTGGGAACCAGGGAAGGTGGTGCTCAAATTCAACAACACTTCTTGTGGCTTTGGAAAAGGTTCTTCCTACTTCTACTTATTTGTATAGTGCTTCAAGGCATATGCAGCACTGTACATATAGATGTTAGAGACAGTCCCTGCTCATCAGAGCTTACAATCTAATCAAGACAAAGAACATCACAAAACTGGGGACTAAGGTATGGTAAGATCCACATAAGTAGTGAACAAGAGAGTAAGGATCATCAGGCTTAGCCCTCAATTGCCTCAGGTACAGTTTTGATTTGATACAATTCCTATAAACTGCTACATACCTAGCATTGAGACCAAAGCGGTGTACAATTTGTGTTGTTAAGTGCCGTTGAGTCAGTGTCGACTCATGGCAACCCTCTGGATAGTTGTCTTAAACTGTATTCGGTCTTCAGTCAGGCAGCTCATTGCTGAGAGAGTGACATCCATAGCTGCTGTTACTGTATCAATCCATCTCATTGCTGTCCTTCCTCTTTTGCGTTGACCTTCTATCTTGCCAAGCATGATGTCTTTCTCTAATGATCTTTCTCTTCGCATGATATGTCCAAAGTATGAACATTGAAATCTTGTCATATGAGCTTCTAAAGAAAGTTTAGGTTTGATCTCCTCTAGTATTGACTGCTTTGTTCTTCGGGCAATCCATGG
This sequence comes from Ichthyophis bannanicus, assembly GCA_033557465.1. Classification (NCBI taxonomy): domain Eukaryota; kingdom Metazoa; phylum Chordata; class Amphibia; order Gymnophiona; family Ichthyophiidae; genus Ichthyophis; species Ichthyophis bannanicus. Next base: position 274,915,018 of record CM066040.1, on the reverse strand, counting down.
GATACACAGTATTCATCGCCAGCACCATAATTCAAAGGATCAATTTTCTTCCTGTTTATCTTTTTCACTGTCCAACTTTCGCATCCATATGTCGTTATTGAAAATATGGTGTACAATTATCACTCTGTTCCTAGGATGCATATTTATAAATCATCTGTGCAGAACGTTGTCAAAGGCTTTACAGAAATTTAAGTATACCGCATCTAGGACTCTCCCTTGGTCCAATTCTCTGGTCGCCCAGTCAAAGAAATTAATTAGATTTATCTGACAAGACCTGCCCCTAGTAAAACCATGCTGCCTTGGATCCTGCGAAACATTGGATTTCAGAAACCTCACTGTCCTTTGAGTTAGCAGTGTTTCCATTAATTTACTCTCCACAGCAGTCAGACTAACCAGCCTATTGTCCTCAACCTCATTCTTACTTCCACTTTTGTGTAAAGGGACCACATGCGCCTTTCTATAGTCCCCTGGGACCACTTCTGATTCTAAAGAAGCATTGAAAAGGTCAAACAGTGGAGCCGGTAGAACTTCCCCAAATTCCTTCAAAACTCTGGTTTTATCCCATCTGACCCCATCGCTTTGTCTACTTTTAGTTTAGTTAGTTCCTCATAAACACAGTCTTCTGTACATGTTCAAAATCCCCTTCATTACTGTTCCTATTTGTGGATGTGTTCTGAGGTCCTGCTCCTGGTCCTTCATCTGTGAACCCAGAACAAAAATATTTGTTAAGCAATTCCACTTTCTCCTCATCAGCTTCTACATATTTATCGCCTTTACCCTTTTGCCCTTCCTCCTCTCACTAACATATCTGAAAAATGTCTTATCCCCCATTTTATTGCACTAGCTATTTCTTCTTCTTTTTGTTTCTTTGCTTTCCTGACTACTTTCCTAACTTCTCTAAGATTTTCCAAATATTGATACTTGTCTTCCTCTTTCTGTGATCTCTTGTATTTTATGAAGGCCTCACTCTTTATCTTCATCTTTTCAGCTACTTCTTTTGAGAACCATAGTGGCCTCCTTTTCCTTTTACATTTATTTACTTTACTAACAAAAAGGTTTGTTGCCCTTAAAATATCCCCTTTAAATACTACTGGAAGACATGAGCTAAAATACAAGAAAGCAAGAGAGAGAAGAGATTGTAGAAACTGGGCTTTGGTTCAGATGGGAAGACTGGATAAGCCATATGCTGGTCAATATTCAGCAGCTTTTAAAAAGTACTGGCCTGATTTTGAGCATAGCCCGCCCACCTCCTGCCTAACCCAGACTTTCCATGTTGGGGTCATATGCGGACTTGGCATTGAAAATCCAGGTGTCGCTGCACAACCAGGTAGCCACATGAGCTACCTGTTTAGCACCAATGTTCAATGCTACACAGCCACAGCACCTTAAAGATAGGTCAGGTTTTCCCACGCCATCTTTAAGGCGCAGAGCACTAACTGTGTAGCATCAAAAATCAGTGTTACATGGGTAACGCCATGGCCTGCCTCTGCTCTGCCCCGAAATTCCCCCAACACCCCCCCCCCCGATGCTAAGCGGATAGGTGCCCTTGCAAAATCCCGGATAAGGCCTTTACACAGGTAACTAGGGAAGTTACCCGTGTAAAGGCCTTCAAAAATCGGGCCCTATGTATATTCGGAACCACTATCTGCATAGGCAGTTGAAAGGCGCTACGTATCTGGATAGGTAGAAAGGATTTGCTGACAGTGGCTAAGGGGGTCATTCTGTCCCACGAATAGTCCATTGGGACATCCATCCCCGTTATTCACACCCCTGCCAGTCCCGGCAAAAGCCTCCCCATACGAAAAACACATTTGTACGGGGAGGCTTAGATGGGAGCGGGAGGGGGCGTTCCGGAGGTGGAGCAAGGGCGGGGCATAGGCGGTCTGCGACCCCAGACATAGAGGGCTGATTCTGAGGTCGGCCCTGTACATCCAGGGCCGTGAACTTAGATGGGGGATCAAGCTACTGGGCCAGGAATAGAAGGTAGAGGGGTGCAGAAAGTTCCCCGCAGCCAGACCTTGGCCATCCGGCCCAAGGAAAGAAATGAATCGGCAGCAGTCGGCATTTGCAGCTCCTGAATTGAGCCATGGTGCCATGGCAACGGGACGCCATGGCTCTGCGGCTCCATTCAGGAGCCTGACTGAGGTAGCCGGGCAAGTGGCTTTGCGTGCAGGCCGATCAGAATCGGGGCCCAGCCTGCATATTCAGGCCCTAGACCCCATTCTGATTCCGTGGGCACATCTAGCTCTGGCGGGATCAGAATCGGGTCTACCTCTGGGCATCCCGATTCCAATCGGACACACAGGGGTCTGGACGGACACATTGGATTGTGCCTCCACATGTATAACGGCAATATTCAGCCACTTTGAGGATAATTTCATAACCACTCACACAGTGGACACGCATGCCTTAGCGGTCTAGTTTATAAAGTAAGGCACTGTGCACCCACGTCTCACTTTATAAAATACCTGCATACCCTAGAGCAGGCGTAGCTGGTGGCACCTGGACCAGCGCAGTGACATGCATATGTCATAGTGTTCTATAATGTACGTGCATCCTTCAAGGCCGTGCCTGTACGCCTCCCATGCTGCACCCCCATGCACACCCCAGGTCGAGATCAGCATGGAGGGCACTTCCACGTATGCTTCTAGAGAGGCACCCGACCAAAGCATGACTGGAAGTGCCCATGTATGTGCGAAGTCTGGCAAAATTCATACTTGCGCATGTAGGGGGCCGCGGAAATTTCCCTGGCCGTCTTATAAAATCACCTTCTATATGTATAGCCAAGTGGTTTAAGTTAGGACTGCTTTTTCTCAGAACTAAGTTAAACTGCTTAGCTATATAGATAGCGACTGAATATCACCACTCTACATATAGTTAGGCAGAACACCTTCACGCCATCTTCACTCCCCTCCCCTCCCCCCCCACTCTATCCAGATAGTTCCGGAGCATTCAGAGGGATTATTGGTGACATTGTCTGTTTGACGCCATGGACAGGACGCTTATGTGTTTAGCAATGATTTTTTTCTGCCATCATCCTCTATGCTTCGATGTTTCTATATAAAGCCAATTATTACGTTAAGCAGCTTCATCTGATGAGAGATTAAGGGGACCTTTTACTGAAAGCTGCTAGCCAGTTAATACACATTTTAGCAGCCGAGAACGTAAACACATGGGTCTGCCAGCTACTGGCTGCTAAAAGTGGCCATCGCACGCTACAGAGGAAAATAGGCGGGGTAGGGAAGGAGTGTGGGCGTGGAGAGCACATTGCTACTAGTGAGAGGGCAGCTGACGCACACTCAGTGGCAACATGGCAATCAGAGCACATGACACTCCACCCTACCTCCATGGGTGTCACTAGATGCACCCGCATTAATCATGCCACATGTTCCGGTATTTGATCATATGCTAACTGCTGGGAACTTCCTAGCCACACCGCCGACAGATAGCACATGATGGTTGACCTTACCGTTTGTTATTCTTCCACTAATCATATGGTAAGTGCAACCTTTTAGTAAAAGGGCCCCTAAATTGGACCTTTCGAGATCTGCCCCTGCAAATCCACACATTATGTGGCAATTCTGAATTTCGGCCGCAGTACATTGCAGCCAAAGGATACTGCTTCCCTCTGAAAATTAGCAAGCACAAAATGCATGTAATAAACTTAATTTGTACGGGTGACTGAGTTGGGATGAAGATAGCAGTATAGGTTTGACAATCAATATCCACTTGCTGGTTTCCTCAACCAGCCCAGTTACAGCCCCGGGAATGTCGCTTTTTAAACCACCTAAGAGTAGGCCTATTCTGAAAGCCGGTGCATAGCTGGAGATGGGAAAAGAAGAAATATATTTAGCCAAGTCCATTTATAACGATTTACTCAGGTAAATGATGCTGTAATCAAGGCCGGAGCACCTATTAGGCAAACTAGACAGTCACTTAGAGCAGTAGCTTCTGTCGACGGCAAAGAGCAAGGTCTTCAAAGTGAAACAGTAGATTCTGACAGCCAGGGAGGGGGCATGAAGCTTAAGGCTTGCCTAGGACACCAACACCTGGATTGTAAATTTATGGCCAGTAGGTTTGAGATATACATGTCTTGGCAACATTTTAACAATAGCAACTAGTGTATTCTTTTTAAAAAATATTTTTTCTTTAACAAATCTATTTTATAACGTGTGGTTAAGTTTTGGAGTAATTAACCTCTGCGTTATCTGCTAGGGGTGTTTGCAGCATTTTTAGAAGGGCTGCTGTGCAGTTAACAGAGAGACGAAGTCACTACCATGCATTAACTGCACAGCAAGAAATGCACGAGGTTATTAATATCTGCTCTGCGTTATCTCCCTCATTAGCAATTAACCTGTGGTAGCAACCTTCCCATTCAATGCGAGAACATTCCCCACCCATTCTCCACCCCAAAATGGCATTTTCAAGTTAGCTGCTCAATGCAGGGATTGGCTAATAGTGTGCACAAATTCCCACATTAAATAGTTAACGCTTCTTAGTACATAGGTTCCTATGAGTTTTCAACGATGTACAAAAAAAGAAACAGAAAACAAACACGCATTAACAAAATAAATAAAGATTAAAAAACGCAACCTGTACAAAAATCAAAAGCTGCCTATAATTATTTCAGTATATCTGTGACATTTGCATAGAGGCTGATTGCACCACACACCCTTGTAGCCACGCCCACATGACCTCAGCCCGAAATCTGTAAATAGTCCTTCCGTGCTTTTGATATTAAGCTATGCATTCTCTGTTAAGATGTATCATCGTCTCTCTATTTATTTACTTATTTAACAACTTTTTTAATACCGGTTTTCTATTAGTCAAAATAGTTTACATGGAGCATGGTGCAGTAGGGAAAACGTTATAAGTGCAACAGAGATTACATTTAACGTCAAATGGGTAAAGAGCTCGAACAGAAGATAACATAAGCTTGAACATGGTTATCGGGGTTTAGCCATTTATGATATTAAAAGCCGCACTTCCTTAGGTGACGCACTTTGCTCTTTCTAATGTAAACCCAGCCTACTGCATATCAGGGCTCATACGAACCTGAGACTAACAATTGCATCTGGTATCACAGTATCAGCTCTACAATCCAATAAATGTAATACCTGGTCAGGAGTCGTCTTGATCTTACATATTCCATCTAACACAAAGCCAATGCAGTCCAAGACTTGACTGTCCAAATACAGCTCCATGGTAAAAGGTACCTGCTATGACCTCGCTTTTATTACACAGAGGACAATTCAATCATCCCATCTTAAAAAGTGTACACAGTGAAAAAAAATTTGGTACGTGCTTGTTTTAAACACATTTTTCCTGACTTTTAGGCATTTTTTTGTTTCATTTCACCTATTTCTTTTTTGTGTGCACAATGTACGTTCACTAGAACTATTTTAAGCATGTAAGTTGATTATGCATGCATTAACTCGTAGATATGCCCACATATAAGTGATTTGTAGACACTTTCAATTTTTAGGAGCTCAAAAGAACCAAATGTGTGCTCACAAATAATACACACCTCTATTAAAAAGCTAGATAGATGCAAACTATGTCCTATCAATATAAATAAAATGGATAAGCCCAGAAACTATTTTTGGAGACTCGGACACAACAGTCTACACATCAGACAGTTCAAAAGCATTCAGAACCCATTTACAGAGCAGCCCCTGCAAAGACACTTCTTCAGAATATGTCATTGTGCGCAAAGGACTTCTATCCATTTTGTTTTGGAATTCACAATAACCTGTTCAATTGATGAAAACTCCAGGGCTCTTTTGAAAGTCTCCATAATAGCATAAAGAGCAGGCCTCAACCGTAGATATTTCAAAATATATCTGAAATGTCACATTCCTGTTTAATGTGCTCAAAGGATTTTAAATAACCTTCATTACATAACTGGTAAGCGTAATTAACCCTTTCAATTTTTATAATGCAAATCCTTCCAACATGAATATATCTGGAAACCTGCAATTTCTCTACAAAGGCATCATCACAGAGAGTTCGCGGGCCTTTTCTACACATTTTTGCACTCTGGTAAATTGCAGCCAACAAACACATGGGAGAGGCTACACGGTTCTCCTCCTTGCCACATTCATGCAAAACATCTGTTTTGACTTCCAAGAGTGTATTATTTTCCAGCAGCCATTTTACAACATGTGTTTGAAGTGAACCGTCACCTCTGGGTACAGATGAAAGGTAAAGGATTATTTGACAGCAGTGGCAAGCTGGATGGATGAGCATAAACTTCAACTCAACCCAGAAACAAACAGAATGATTGTGGCTTAGTTAGCAAGGAGCACACCATCGGAGCAGAGAAGAACCACAGCCACATCAATTGTACCTTCATGGATACAAGACTTTGTTCAAAAACTCAACTTGGCCAAGTTGGCAAGGAGGACAGGTGACAGCATTCCCTGCTGTAAATGGTGTTGAGCAGAGGCCTACTGAAGCTGTTAAGAAGGTTGGGTGTTTCCTGGATTCCAGTTTCCATGTGTGAAAGCAAATTAGGTTGCAATGCATAAGGTGTTCAGATGACTTGGTAGATGGATTACTGTAATGGACTATATCATGGATTATCCCAAAACTGCAGTAGGAGTTTGCAGCTACTGCAAACTACTGCAGCAGGATTGCTATTAAGAAAGAAAGGTTACATTGATTAACCATCAAAAGTAGAGTCACAGTTAAAATCTCGGGCTAATATTTCGGAGCTAATATTTCGTGGTCAGCATCTGGAGCTTACTGCATTGGTGCTTCACTTTAAATTTCCTGGGCTAGTAAATGGATAAACGTGGTTCCTATAACCTGATAGATGGCCACAATTTATCCATTTAACTTGAGGAGGGGTCGGAGGTATCTGAGGGGCAAGACTCAAAGTTATTTGGAAGGCAGCAATATATTCAGCCACTATCCAAATAAACTCATATGTATAACTGAATGACATAAATAGCAGTCCTACCTATGTATGGGTAACATATCTAGACAAGTCTACAACCACATATTCATCAGTCCAACTTATATGGATAATGTGATCAAAAGCATGAATAAAGATATCTGTACAACTTATCTTTATTTGATTTACATCATAAAATTTCTAGCCTGCCAATTACAAAGATCTAAGCAGCGGCTGCCCCTCCGAATACCGTTTCTGTTTAGTATGAAAATCTCCCATCAAGATGAACCCAAATACTGACCTCTTTTTGAGTTAGCAACGTTCCCACCACGCTATGCAGGAGTTCTCCAGCTACACTGCCGCCGATAGGGGAGGTGCGGAGATCTCGTGTTTTTAGTTGCGAGGAGCAGGCACCCCCCCCCCCTTTCCGGCAGCAGGATGGCTGGAGGATTCCCGCACAGCTTGGCGGGAATGTTGCTAGCTAGGATGCTTCATTCTTCACAAGAGGTTTTGCCATGTGTGCCTGGGTTTGCAGAGGTGAAACTAGTAAGCACTAGAGAAAGAGTTTTTCACAGCTACACTCCAATATTGTGGAATGGAACTAGACATAGAACTGAACTAAGTGAGCTTATGAAGGAAAGTTAAGACCTCAGAATATTGTGGGGGTCATTTTAGAAGCCCTATTCATGAGTTGGACATCTGAAAATGGGTATTCTGATGTGAAAATGAAAGAGAGTTGCCCGGAGCCGTTTTAGAAAGCCAGGTACATAGATGCCCCAAAAATGAGCATGTTCATGTAGCCCCGGGATGTGGTGGAGGCGTGGCCCTGCGCAGAGCACGTTGCAGTGCGATTTCTGAGCAGCACGAGCACATCTGGCCCTAGCTGCGGTGGTGCAAAGATGTGCTCGTTTCACAGCCGTGGCGCTTCCGGAGGGAAGAGCAAAATGCACTTTCATTGCAACAGTTCGTATTTCCTGGCCAAAGAAGCCCTCTTGTAAATACTTGCTCCAAACAGATTACCGGCCCGCTATCGCACGTCTGATTATCTGAAGCAGCCCAGCCGGCATGCCAAAGTACTCATTTCTAAGGCCGTGCAATTCGGGGACATCCATATCTGTGAAATGGCCTACACCCATGCATGTACCCAGCCTTGCTATCTGCGAGGGACCCGTCGCCAGAACTGGTTACTGAGACGTTCATCTTTCAGGGCAGAGATGCTGCCGTTTCAGAAGGTGCTTCTACGTGCCTCCCTTCACAGCTGCCACTTCCCCGGATTTTTGGAGATTGTGCTCAGGCTGTCCCAGATTCTTCCGAAACGTCCTTTCTAAAAGCCACTTAATGTGTTCTCTATAATAATTACAAAACAGATTGGGGCTGGTTTACTGAAGGATTTTGCCATTTTGTGTCTATAGGGTAAACTGCTTAGTAAACATACTCCATTGTTTAGGGGGAATATTATAATTTTGTCATGTAAATATAGTATAAGAGAAACCTATAATAGAAAATGGGGTGCAGATTGGAAAATAAGTTATCATTGTGATACTGATATGATGAATCTTTATTTTGAAAGCAACTACTGACATCTACTGGTAGAAATGCAAAACAACATTACTATTTTTCAGTTCATATAGAAAGGCTGATATTCGCAAAGGCCAACTGTCAAACACCATGGCAGTAAACTGTGGCATTTAATTGGCAGGATATTCAGGGACAGTACCCAGATAGAGAAGCTGCTAAATATCTGTACTGAGTGGCACTATTCAGATAAGTTGTCTGGCTCAATATTGCACTAACCAGATTAGTGCTGACACTAATCCATAACACGCTGACACCCCCGGACAATCCATGCAGTAACCAGATAGCGCCGGGGTGGTCAGGGGAGATTTTTAGTAGCACTATCCAGTTTGCCCTTTTAGCCGGTCAGTCTCCCATTGGACAGTTGGCTAAGAGATTGGAATGTCATCCCTTTTGTTTCTCACTTCCATGTAGTTTAAATATTCTGTATCCTTCTAACACTTGGGACTGAAGTGAAGCAATTTATAATGAAGAAAACACAATCACTGGCTTTGCTCCTGCTGCGAACTGCATGGAGTGCAACGTACCCGGGTATTAGGTACCCATAGTGCAGATCAGCAAGTACTTCTAAAGGGAAACTCCGGAAGCACCAAAAACATTTTGTAAACTGCCCATATAATACCACACCTAAGATGGGACCCTACAGAATGATGGGTTGGACATGAGTCCCAGTGCCGGCAGAATCACCAGTCAAACTCCTCCAGCTCTTGAATTGAAGAACCATTATGCAGCCCTGGAAGTGGAGAAGGTGGAGGCATCCCTGGAAAGGGAAGAACCAGAGCTCAAGCACCCCAAGGTTGCAGAATCAATGACCACAAGGAAGCGAAGGGTAGTGGTGATTGCTGACTCTCTTCTGATGGGTATGGAGGCATCCATCTGCCGAGCAGATGATGTCCAGAGAGGTCTGCTGTCTGCCAGGTGCCAAAATCCAAGATGTTACAGAGAGTTTGCTGAGACTCATCAAGCTTATTGACTATTACCCAATGTTGCTCATCCATGTCAGCACAAATGATACTGACAGGTATCCCTTTGAGCATTTCAGAAGTGACTTCATGGCTCTGGGACAGAGGGTGAAGCAGATAGGGGTGCAGGTGGTGTTCACTTCAATCCTCCCTGTTGCGGGTAAAGGCCAAGGCAGAGAAGCTCGCATCCTGGAGATAAATGCATGGCTGCGTGGGATGGTGTCATCGAGAGCATTTTGGTTTCCTGGATCATAGGATGTTGTTCCAAGGGTTACAGAGCAGAGATGGCATTCATCTGTCCAAGAAAGGTCGACATGTCTTCAGTAGCACACTGGCTAACCTTCTAAAGAAGGCTTTAAACTAGATTCGTTGGGGATGGGTGAAGAAAGTCCTCAGGTAAGTGAAACATTAAATACCTTTATGAAAATGAGTAAAAGGGATAACATATGAAAAACAGTGTGTATAAATGCTCATAGCATGTGAAATAAGATTCCAGATGTTGAGGCTTTAATGAGAGAGACTGACTTGGATTTAGTGTCACTAACAGAACCATTGTTCGCGGACAGCCATGACTGAGATGTAACTATACCAGGCTATCCTTTATTCAGAAAGGACAGGGGAGGAGGAGTGGCACTATATGTAAAAAGTAATAATAAAGCTATGGAAATACAGGGCTTAAAAAGGAGAGAGGAGGCAGTGTGGGTTAAACGGGAAAAGGGAAAGAGAAATCCATTTGCATTGGTGTGATATACAGACCCCCATCAAAGGGAAAAGAAGTGGATGGAGATTTAATAGAAGACATACGCAGCATTGCCAAGAAAGGGGAAGTGCTACTGATAAGTGATTTCAATATGCCAGATGTTGATTGGCACATCCCTGCTGCAGTTTCATCTATAAATAAGCAGATCCTGGATTCTTTAGAGGAAGAACTGTTCAGTTAACTGGTAATAGAGCCACATGAAGGGGCCATACTGGACTTGGTGCTTACCAATGGTGAAAGTGTTTCTGATGTCATAGTGGGAGATCATCTCGCATTCAGTGATCACCAAATGATGTGGTGATCACTAGGGCTGATAAAATCCATTGAAAAGCAAGGGTCTTAGACTTTAGGAAAACTAACTTTGCCAAGATGGGCCAATACCTCAAGGAGTCGTTAGCGGGATGGGAACAGTTGGGGGATGTAGAAAAACAGTGGGCAAAACTGAAAGGAGATATTTTAAGGGCAACCTCCCTTTTTTAAAAAAAAATTATATTTATGCATTTTAACAATATATCAAGCAACATGCTTGTACAGAAAGATATATCCTTGTTAAGAAAAAAAGAAACAGGAAAAACATAATTAAAGGTAAATATTACAAGAGTATCAATAGTCCTCTAGATGGAGGGAAGCAGCATTTAAACAAAATACTGAGGGCAGGAAACTTCCCAGAACAATATAGGAAAAAGAATAAACCACAAAGCAAGACAGGGCAGAGGACCGAAAACATCTAATTTAATTTAATAATGGGGAACCACTCAAGAGGGAGAGGATGTAACTATATGAGTGCTAATGAAGGAAGACAAGTCTTCAGGTTGAAAGAAAACATATTTGTGTGATTGAAAAATGACACATTTACAAGGAAATCTAAGCACAAAAGAAGCACCCAACCTTTTTGTGAGCATGGTAAATAACGGTAAAAGGAAAAGGAGGTCACTATGGTTCTCAAAAGAAGTAGCTGAAAAGATGAAGAAAAGAAGGAAGGCCTTCATAAAATACAAGAGATCACGGAGAGAGGAAAACAGGCATCTATATTTGGAAAATCTTAGAGAGGCTGGCAAAGTAGTCAAGAAACTAAAGATAGAAAAAGAAGAGGAAATAGCCAATGCAATAAAACGGGGAGATAAGAAATTTTTCAGATATGTTAGTGAGAAGAGGAAGGGAAAAAGTGGTCTTGTCAGACTCAAGGGTGAAGAGGAGGAATATGTAGTAGCTGATTAGGATAAAACAGAATTGCTTAACATATATTTCTGTTCTGTGTTCACAGATGGAGGACCAGGAGCAGGACCTCAGAAAATACCCACAAACAGGAACAGAAGTGAGGGGCATCTTGAAAGCTTTTCAGAAGACTGTGTTCATGAGGAACTAGCTAAACTAAAAGTAGACAAAGCGATGGGACCAGATGGGATACATCCGAGAATACTGAGGGAACATGGGGACCTTCTAGCAGGTCCACTAACTGACCTTTTCAATGCCTCTTTGGCGTCAGAAGTGGTGCCAGAGGACTGGAGAGAGTCACATGTGGTCCCTTTGCACAAAAGGGACTGGTTAAGGGACTGGTTATTTATACCCTATTTTACCTGTTATACCTGCTTAATGCATACCCAAATTTAATTTTCCTGTTTAATGTATACCCAAGTTATTATACCTGTTTCACTGTAAGCACAAATCATGAAATTGAGATGTGCAACTCTTATGTTCATTGTAAACTGCACTGATGTCGAATAGCGCGGTATAAAAGAGACTGCAAATAAATAAATAAATAAGGAGGTGGTTGAAAACTACAGGTCGATTAGTTTAACCTCAGTGGTGAGTAATTGCAAACGCTGCTGAAAGAGAAAATAATGAGGTTTCTGGAGTCCAACAGATTACCAGATCCGAGGCAGCATGGATTCATCAGCGGCAGGACTTGTCAGACAAATCTGATTGATTTCTTTGACTGGGTGACAAGGGAGTTGGACCAAGGGACAGCCCTAGATGTGGTGTATTTAGATTTCAGTAAAGCCTTTGACACCGTTCCTCACAAGTAAATGGAGCTCACTCTGAGGAGAAGGAGGTTACCAGTGGAGTGCTGCAGGGATCTGTCCTTCGTCCAATTCTTTTTAACATCTTTGTTAGTGATATAGCGGAAGGGCTGTCGGGTAAGGTTTGCCTCTTTGCGGATGATACCAAAATCTGCAATACAGTAGACAGCCAGGAAGGTATAGATAACATGAGGAGGGATCTAGCTAAGTTTGAAGAATGGTCTAGAATTTGGCAGCTGAGATTTAATGTTAAAAAATGCAGGGTCATGCATTAGGGCTGCAGCAATCCAAGGGAGCAATACATTATAGGAGGTGAAGTACTTCTATCCACAAAAGAAGAGCAGGACCTAGGCATAATTGTGTCTAATGATCTTAAAGTAGTTAAAGAAGTAGAAAAGGCAATGGTGAAAGCTAGAAGGATGTTTGGGTGCATACGGAGAGGAATGGCCAGCAGAAGAGAGGTGATAATGCCTCTGTATAAGTCTTTGGTGTGACCTCATTTGGAGTATTGTGTGCACTTCTGGAAACCGCACTTTCAAAAGGATATAAACAGGTTGGAGTTTGTGTAGTGGATGGCTACTAAAATGGTTAGTGGTCTTCGTTATAAAGCATATGAGGACAGACTTAAGGATCTTAATATGTATACTTTAGAGGAAAGGCGGAATAGAGGTGATATGACTGAGATGTTTAAATACCTCCATAGCATAAATGCACAGGAGGAAAGCCTCTTTCAATTGAAAGCAAGCTCTGCTACAAGGGGAAAAAGGATGGGTGTGAAATGGGATAGACTCAAGAGTAATATGCGGAAATATTTCTGTACAGAAAGAGTGGTGGATGCGTGGAATAGTCTCCCAGTGGAGGTAGTAGAGATGAGGACAGTATCTGAATTCAAAAAAGCATGGGACAAATACAGAAGATCTGTAAAGGAAGAAAGGGGACTGTTGAAGTGGTTGATATGGAAGTGGTCTCTTCATGCCATCGTGTTTCTATAAAGTGAGAAGATATATTACAGTTATTTGATAAACTAAAGTGCAGCAAATCACCTGGACCGGATGGAATACATCCCAGGGTGCTAAAAGAACTGAAATATGAGATTGCAGACCTGCTTTTAGTAATCTGTGAACTATCCTTAAAATCATCTGTAGTACCTCAGGATTAGAGGATGGCCAATGTAATGTCAATTTTTAAAAAGGGTTCCAAGGGTGATCCAGGAAACTACAGGCCAATGAGCTTGACATCTGTATTTGGCAAAATGGTAGAAACCATTATAAAGACCAAAATTACTGAACATATGGATAGTCATAGCTTAAGGGAAGAAAGCCAACATGGATTTAGCCAAGAAAAGTCTTGTCTCCCTAATTTATATTATTTTGAAGGTGTGAATAAACAGGCAGATAAAGGGGAGCCAGCTGATATAGTGTATCTAGATTTTCAGAAAGTCTTTGACAAGGTCCCTCATAAGATCTTTTGGAACTTAAAACGTCATGGGATAGGAGGCAGTGGATTATTGTGGTTTAGGAACTGGTTAAAAGATAGAAAACAAAGAGTAGGGCTAAATGGATAATTTTCTCAATGGAAATAGGTGAATATTTATTTAACGCTTTATCTATACCGCTTTTCTAAAAGACAAAGCAGTTTACAATTAACTGAGTACAATTGAACAAGAACATGTATTCATGAACAGTTTTACAGATAACGAGAATGAGGAACAATAGTTAACAGGCGTTTAAAACCAAGCTACTTTGGCTAAACTAACTTATGTGCAGTGAAGCAAGAATTGACTTCCTTCATTGTTTTATTGTTCTCTTATGCGTAGATGAGTATTCCAGTGGACAGCCATTTTGGGAAGATATTTATTTATTTGTCTCTGGATGGTAAAGATATTGTGAATAACATTATTATGATTAACAGTAAGGTAGAATGGAGGATGAGTATTTTGATGTGTGGCGAGCATTGTGGGCGGTGGGTGTCGTGTTTTCTCCTGATGTGAGGTTGATGTGTATTTATTGCTGCTGGGAGTCTGGGCTGTAATATTCCAAGAACAGATGCTCTTTAGTTTCTTTCGGAAATCAATAAGTACCTCTATGACTCTTAGTTCAGACGGTAGGGAGTTCCAGATTGTTGGGGCATAGAGCATGAAGGCACGGTTGCATGTTACTTGCTGGGGAGGTATAGCGAGGAGATTCTGTGTACTGTGCCTTCTTAATCTGTCACCCATGGTTTTCCTTATTTGTGTTTGCAAGCATTCCGCTGAGTGGTTGTGTAGTACCTTGAACATTTTAAGTATTACTTTGTATTTGATTCGAGTGATAATGGGGAGCCAATGCAATTGCCTTAATATGGAGGTGATATGAATGTACCATGAGACTCTGTATATGATTCATACTGTGGTATTTAGTGTCAATTAAAGTGGGTGTAGAGTGTGTTTAGGTAATGCGTGGTAAATTATGTTACTGTAGTCTATAGTGCTATAATTGCTTGGCATACTGTACAAAAGTCTTCAGGTTTAAGAAGGGGGATAGGGTTTGCAGTGTTTTCAGTTTGTAATAGACTGATCTAGTAACGCTTTTGATTTGTGATATAGGTTTACGCCTTGGTCGAGAATTATTCTCAGATATTTAACTTCCGTTTTGACTTGCAGCTCTGTGTCAGCGATTTTAAGCGTTTGTGATGGCTTTTAAAAGTTGTACCTTTAGTCACATTAAGGACCTCTGTCTTTTTGTAGTTGATGGATAAATTATGTAGTTGGAGCCATTGTACTCCTGCTTTAAAGCATTTGGTTATTTTTGTATAGTCTGGCTTGGTTGTGGGAAATGGTGCATATATCATAATATCATCGGCATAAATTTGATAGTGGATTTTGTGACTTTGGTAATGTTGAAGAGGAATGAAGAGAGGGCAGATCCCTGGGATACTCCTTGCGGTTGGATGAAAGGGGATGATCTTTGAGAGCCGATATTTATCTGATGGCTGCAATCTGTTAAGTATGAAGAAACCATTTTATAGTAGCGTTATGTAGGCTGATATCCTGATGTCCAGAGAGAAGCTTTTGATGGGATATAGATCAAATGCTGCAGAAATATCCAGGAAAAAGAGGATGAAGCCTTGTCTAATATTTTCTGTGCCAGTCTAGTAATGAGGTGCAGCACCGTACCTAGCCCTGAGCAAGTGGTGCAGTCGTGCAGGGCGCAAAGGATATAGGGTCGCATTTCAGGCTGCCGGCCTCAGCTTCTCACCACACTGCCTGCTGTTGCCCTTCCGCTGCCACTTCTTGTTTTCTCAGCAGCGGCGGCGGCACCGGCAACAGCAGAGCAGACTTGACTTTAAATAAAACAAGACGTCAGAGGAGGGAGGGACCAGACCAGCCATTCAAACATGGAGTTGCAAAGAACCGTGTTTGAATGGCTGGTCTGGTCCCTCCCTCCTCTGATGCAATCTACATCAGAGAAAGGAGGGAGGGACCAGACCTGCCTACAAGCGCGGAGTCGAAGGATCCCCGTGGGTTTTTCTTTTTCATTTGAAGTCATGTCTACCTCTGCTGCCGCCACTGCCTCCAAGAAAACAAAAAGTGGCGGCAGCAGGGCAAAGGCAGGCAGCCGGCTGGACAACAAAGACATAGAGGTATGGCGCAACTATGGCTTCGTATGACCTTGATGAGGTGAGTAGGGTCTCAACACCGTGGTTCAGACTAAATCCATGTTAGTGCTGCTCAAGTGGAGCACAATCATTTATGTAATTTTGTAGTTGACTCTGTACCACTTTTTCAATTATTTTTGCAATGAATGGGATGCTGGAGATAGGTCTATAAGAGGTAGGGGTACTGAGGTCCAGTTTTGAACTTGTTAGCAATAATCTGACTGAGATTTGCTTTAGTGAAGGGGCATATATTCCTGAGTTAGGGAAACTTGAATGATCTTTAGGATGAATGGGATGAGATGTGATCTTGTGTTCTTGATCCAAGAGACCGGACAAGAATCTAGGGGGGGGGGATGTAGTTGTGTTGAGGATAGATAAGATACTGTCAAGCTGCTCGGCAGTAATTGTATCGAATGTACTCCAGGCATTATGGGGACTTTCCTTATAGGTTTGAGGGGGAAGAGTTCATCTTTCAGAGCTATCTGTGCTGTATTTATTATGAAGGTGATTTGCCATTTCATGTGGGCATAGGGTGCTGTTGGCTTTGTGATTTGGCTACATCAAATAGTTCCAAAATGGTAACAGGGATAGAAGGATACCCCTATGAGGAAAGGCTTAAAAGGTTAGGGCTATTCAACTTGGTAAAAAGACGGCTGAAGGGAGATATGATAGATGTCTATAAATTAATGAATGGAGTGTAACAGGTAAACGTAGATCAGTTGTTCACACCATCAAAAAATAGAAAAACTAGGGGACACCAATGAAACTACAAAGTAACCTATTTAAGACTAATAAGAGAAAATATTTTTTCATTCAGTGCATTATCAAATTCTGGAATTCGTTACCAGAAGATGTAGTAAAAACTGTTAGTGTAGCTGAGTTTAAAAAAGGTTTGGAGAAGTTCCTGGAGGAAAAGTCCATAAACCATTATTAAAGAGGACCCAGGAAATCCACTGCTTACTCCAAGATGAACATTGTGGAACCTGTGTATCTTTTTTGGGAACCTGCCAGATACTTGTGACCTGGATTGGCAGGAAGCAGGATACCAAGCTTCATGGACTTTGGTCTGACCCAGTATAGCATTTCTTATGTTCTTATGTTCCCTGTGTCTATTGATGGAACTCATGATGGGGTTCGTATGGTACTCCATTTTGCATTTATTAGTTTCAGCGCAGTATTCTCTTTGTTTAGCTATGCATGTAGCCTGGAGGTGAGGGTCCTTAGTGCATTTCCATTTGCGCTTGAGTTGCCAGAGCTTACATTTTAAGACAAAGAACCAATGAAAAACCCAGGTTTCAATGACATCACTCCTATGCTTCTATTTGCCTCAGCTACCAGAGGTACCTTCAGTATTTATCCCAAAGCTCTCCTGCGGGCACCAAGCAGAGTAGAGATCACTGCTGAAGAGTAGCCCTTAAATGCTAGCAGTCTTCTTTCAAGAGCCATCTAGTAAGCAAGAAGGGAGTGGGTCCTCCAGGATGATCAGTCCCTACCGCAATACCCCTGAGATGGAAGCAGCCGAAGAGGAGGTACCTTCAGGAGCCGCATCAGGTTTCTGAACCATACTCTCCACAGCCAATCCGGTGCCACCAGAACAATCCTACCTGGGTTGTGCTCTATACACTGAATCTCTTCCCCCTCCAGGGTTCACGGAGGAAACACGTACAGCAGCTACTCACTTGGCCAAGGCTGTGTCGTGGCATCAATGCTCTCGGACCCCATCTCCGTATGATGACTGAAGAAGTGGCAAACTTTGGTATTAGAGCGGGTCACCATCAGATCCATTTTGGGGTGACCCCGGTGGCACAGAATCAACTGAAACATCTCCTGAGTCTCCTGACTCAACTCCCACTCTCCACAATTTAGGGTGCCGGCTGAGGAAGTCCACTTCCACATTGTCCATCCCCGCAGTGTGCTGGGCTGATAAGGCTAGAACGTTCTTTTTCGTCCAGGCAAACAGGCAATCCATTTCTAGAGCCTCCCTGGTGCACCTTGTGCCGCCTTGCTGATTTACATAAGCCACTAATGTGGCATTGTCTGAAAACACTCAAACCACCCAGCCCTCAACCCAGGGTCGGAAATGCAGAAGAGCAAATCTGATGGCCCTTGCTTCGAGGCAATTGATGGACCACAACACTTCCCTGTGGTTCCAATGGCCCTGGACCATACAGTCTTGGCAAAGGGCTCCACAACCCAAGAAACTGGCATCTGTTGTCAGGAGGATCCAGGAGAAATTGTCCAGTGGTACGCCCTTCCTCAGATGACAGAGCTGCTGCCAGTACCACAGGCTGGCCTTCGCCATCTATGGGAGTGGAAGCCTGCACTCTAACTCCTGAGACATCAGGGACCATCATGTCAACAAGGACCTCTGGAGTGGTTGCATGTGAACACACGCCCATGGCACCATCTCTATGGTCGCTGCCATCAATCCGAGGAGCTGGAAATAATCCCAGACTCTGGGGGTCTGCTGTGCACAGAACAGTGCCAGGCAATCAAACAGTTTTCTGACTTTTTCCTCTGGCAGGAAAACTCTGCCCACTCGAGTGTCAAAACGTGCTCCCAGAAACTCCAAGGACTGGGAAGACAGAATCTGGCTCTTTCCCTTTTTGATAACCCAGCTGAGGCTTTCCAAAAAGGACACCACTTGGGACACCACCCGAAATGCTTCTGACAGGGAATGGGCTCGGATGAGTCAGTCATCCAGATAGGGATGGACACAGATCCCTTGGCACGACGGCACCACAGCTGCTACCACCATGACCTCGGAGAATGTCCCCGATTTTTCAAGAGTTAGAGTTCAGGCTTCCACTCCCATTGATGGTGAAGGCCAGCCTGCGGCATTGGCAGCAGCTCTGTCATCTGAGGAAGGGCATACCACTTGACAATTTCTCCTGGATCCTCCTGACAACAGATGCCAGTTTCTTGGTGGATAGCCTGAAAGGGAGGTTGACAAACTGATAGTGAGAGCCAAGCATGGCAAAATGCAGAAACCTCTGCTGATCCACCTATATCGGGATATGAAAATACACCTCAGTCAGATACAGATAAGCCAAGATCTCACCTTGGCGCACTGCTTGAATCGCAGAATGCAAAGTTTCCATCTGGAAAGGTAGCATGTGTAAGTGCTCGTTAACCCCCTGGAGGTCCAAAATGGGTCAGAAGGAACTGTCCTTCTTTGGCACCACAAAATACATAGAGCATCTGCCCTTGCCCCGCTTATCCAGGGGAGAGGGAGGGGATGAGCACCACCACCTTTAGGTGCAGTAACTTGTCCAAGGTGGTCGTACAGCGGCACTTTTGATCGCAGACCCATAAGGGGAAATGACGAAGGCATCGGGAATCAGCTCTTTGCATTCCAGGACATAGCCGAACTCAATGGTGTCTTGCACCCAGTGCTCCTTGGCAACTCGGGCCCATTCCTGAAAGAAGAGGCAAAGCCTGCCACCCTCCAGAGGAACCAAGGAAGATGCCCCCAAACCTTCATTGTGCAGCCCAGGAGGTTCCTTTTCTGGAGGGGACTGAGCCCCTGGGCCAACATGCTCCACGAAAGGACTGAGAATGAGCCTGAGGCCCTGAAGCAGAGGGGAAGAAAGGTTTTCCAAATCAGTAATGACAATAGTCCCAAGACCTCCCGAAATCCAACCAGTGCACCCTTGGTGGTCAGGCAGAGGCTGATGAGAAAGGGGCACCAGTCCACTTCACAGGCCCCTTGGACATGTCTTCTGGATGGCGGTAAGGTTTTGTCTTGCCTAGGTCTTTCACCAGCTTCTCCAAAAAGGAAAATAATTCCAGGGAGGACAACCTAGAGTCCAGAAGCTATCCTCTCGGGTAAGGCTCTCCAACACCAGGGGACATAGCTGCCACAGACCTCCTAGAGGATGAAGGACAGCTCACAGCATGGTGACCGTAGTCTCCAGCTGGCTGAATATTCTTACCCATATCGACATCCATCACCTCCTGTCCTGAGGCAGGTAAGGGCAGAATAATCACATCCCCTGGCTGAGAGGGGGAAAGCAGGCCCTCCAGGAATGACTCAGAACCTGCCAAGCAGGAAGGGCAGAGTCCAGAATCCAAGGATGAGGCTCCTCACTTACCACAAGTCAAACAACATTTCCTGGAAGAAGACATAGAGAGTTGGGTTAAGTATCACAAGAGTACACACTAAGGCTGTGTCTGCCCACAAGCATGCTTTAACTGTGCTTTTACGTTACATGCTTTAAAGGCACTAGGGAAGGAGTGTGTGTTGGAGCTGCTTGTGTGGAAAGCGCGTTAGGACCGTGTGAGCACCAGGTGCACAATAGGCAAAAATAAAATCACTAACACTTGCAGAAAAACAGCGGGAAACCCACACACAGTGCCAATAGACCGCCCCAAATTGTGTCCCTCAGAGACGGAACTGGGAACCCCCAACAAGGGCAAACACAAGGTCAAGCCTTGGTACTCACCCCCTGAGAGCCCCAGGAGGAGAATCTGTGCCAGACTCAGCTCTACTCCCCTAGAACTGGCTTTGCAGCACTGTGTGTAGGTGGCTGGCAGGCAAATCCCTCTGAGAGCCTTCTGCAATCTTCAGGAGAGAGCAGGGAGGACAAAGAACATAAGAACATAAGATATGCCAGTCAGACCAAGGTCCATCAACCCAGTATCCCGTTTCCAGCAGTGGCCAATCTAGGTCACAAGTACCTAGCAGTTTCCCCAAAAGACACACAGGTTCCACAATGCTTGAATTGGGGCAAGCAGTGGATTTCCCTTGTCCCCTTTAATAATGGTTTATGTATCTTTCCTCCAGGAACTTGTCCAAGCCTTTTTTAAACCCAGCTACACTAACAGCCTTTACTACATCCTCCCATAACAAATTCCAGAGTTTGATTACACATTGAGTGAAAAAATATTTTCTTTTATTAGTCTTAAATAGTTTACCCTGTAGCTTCATTGCATGTCCCCTAGTCTTTCTATATTCTGATAACGTAAACAATCGATCTATGTTTACCCGTCCACTCCGTTCATTAATTTATAGACTTCTATCATATCTCCCCTCAGCCATCTCTTTTCCAGGTTAAAGAGCCCTAACCTTTTTAGCCTTTCTTCATAGGAGTATCCTTCCATCCCCTTTACCATTCTGGTTGCTTTTCTCTGTGCCATTTCTAATTCTGCTATATCCTCATATATATATAAATATGAGTACAGGGTTCATCTGAAGGGCACCCCTAAACTTTGGACTCCAGGGGCCCGATATTTGAAAGGCATATACACGGTTTACAGCCCTGTAAACCGTGTAAATGCCTTAGATGGGATATTCAATGACACCTACATGGTTATTGCCGTTGAATATTCCTGTCTATGTCCCCCCTACATGCCCTGATGCTATTTGGTTAGTATCGGGGTGTGCTGGGGGTGTTCCAGGGCAGAGCGGAGGCGGGGAGTCCTAGTAACCAGGTAGCAGCGATATTGGACCGCTACCCAGTTAGCCATCCACGGCTAGCACTAAGAGAGCTTTTGGCATTGGCACAGCATTCCATGCCGGTGCACATAGTAACCCCGCCTCTGCTCTGCCCCTGGAACATCCCCAACACGCCCCGGTGCTCATCTAGTTGTAGCCGTGGATGGCTAACTGGATAGGGGTCCAATATCGCTGCTACTGGGTTAGGCTCTGCGGGTGAATCCCTTTGGCACCTAACCCGGACAGTCAATGCTGTCACCGTGGCATTGAATACCCAGGTATAGAGGTCAATGGGCAGAGCTATGTGCTGACGCAGCGCATAGCTCACCCAACTGAATGTCGGGCCCTAGGTATGTTTCTACAGTAGCTTACCAGTTCCTTAATGCAGCCCTGCCCTTGGCAACAGCATTCCATGCCAGTGCATATAGTGACCAATAAGAAAGCAGTAAAATTCAGTCATTAGCTTTCACAGTAGAAGTAACAGCAAAGAAAATGAAATATATGTGAATAATTTAAAATGCAATACATCACGACAAGGGAATTATTAGTAATCCCTGCTTCTGTTGTCTGTTCTATGTGTGCTGTGCAATGCTGTAGGTGGAGTAGCTGGGCGGTGGTTTGGCATTTCTGAGTTACATAGTTTTAAGGGTGGGGTCAGATGCAGAAAGGTAGTTTTGGGGGTGGGTTTAATTTGTGGGGCAGTGAGGCAGGGATAGTGTTTGGGAGTGGGGTACTATAGTTTGCAGGATGATAAGACAGATGCAGGGGTTAGTTTGCAGAGAGATGGGGCAGTGGAGGTTATTTTTTCCATGGGCATGCTAAATTTAATGTATCCCACCTCAAGGGATGCTTCATGCAGCATGCTAAACAAAATTTTGCATGAGTTCTATTGCATAAGACCAGTGCATTTTTCCTAGAAAATAAGGTTCCGATACGCATCTGCAGGACTCTTTTATTAATACATGAGGGCCATGGGTCAATTTTAGCAGGCAATGAAAATGGAGCTAGCAATCCGTAACACCACGTACCCTCTCAAAAAAAGCCCTGCATAAGACTCATTTTCTGATTGATGCTTTCAAATTAAATGCTAAAATGATTAATATAAATTACTTTATGACATTTGTTGAAGCAACTTTGTCATAATACCATTTAGTGACGTAAGTTCCATTGAGGGGCCCCCAAGCAAATTGTTCTGAGGAACCCCCAAATTGTAGTGTTGGCATGCTATCCCTGTGTGCAGACTCCTTCCCCACCCCACCCCCATGCAGCAGCCTCACTAGAATGTTGGCTCCCTCCATTCGGCTGCAGCAGCAAACTTACTTTCCATATTGTCCTGCTAGACCAGTCTAGACAAGTGGGTTGTGTTCCCCTACCAGCAGATTGGTGGAGACAAAGAACCAATGAAAAGCCCAGGTTTCAATGACATTACTCCTATACTTCTATTCGTCTCAGCCACCAGAGGTCCCCTCAGTATTTCTTTGTCTCCAGCAGTTGGTGGATTGGTTTTCTCCTCTCTGTCGAAAATCTGAGGATCGAGAGGAAAGAGATTGATTAAACATCCGTGAACGACCACCATGAGTGCAGAAAGGTGACTCTCTCACTTGAGCATGGTGTGGCAGGCTCTACTAGACCGCGGTCTTTTCGATAGCCATAGGTGGAGGGAAAATTGGTTCAACTCCACTCCCTTATCATAGTAACATAGTAACATGGTAAATGACGGCAGATAAAGACCAGCATGGTCCATCTAGTCTGCCCAGCAAGGCGGCATGAGTAGGTGCACCTGCCACTCTGTGCAGATTACACCTCCCTCCCCCATGTGAATGAACCTGTCCTGCGTGCTTCCAATGTAATTAGCAGCAGAAACTATGGGTACGATCCAGCTAATGGGGAGGCTGTGGTGGTAGAGCACTGGAATGATGCTCTAGTCACAGACAGGGAGGTTGTGAGCTGGGGGAAGTTCATGTGATCTACAATTTAAGATGCATTTGCTAGGAAATGGAAATGAAATGAAGCCTCCCCCCCCCCTAAAAAAAAAAATTTCTATAGGACAAATTGTTCCATTAGCTGCAGTATACAAACACTGATTAACAGTAACATAGTGATTATGGAATTACACCTGTTAAACAGCCTTCCTTCTCTCCCAATCACACAGAGAAACAACAGATATATATATATACACCCATATAGAAACATAGAAACATAGAAATATGATGACAGAAAAAGACCACATGACCTATCTAGTCTGTCCTTCCATATCAACAACTACAACAGTCTCCTTTTTTCCTTTAGAGATCCTCTGTGTTTTTCCCATGCTTTTTTAAATTCAGTTACTGTCCTCATCTCTACCACCTCCACTATTCCACGGATCCACCACTCGTTCCGTAAAGAAATAGTTCCGCAAATCACTCCTGAATCTATCCCCCTTCACCCTCATCCCATGTCCCCTCGTAGCAGAACTTGCTTTCAATTGAAAGAGGCTCTTCCCCTGAACATTTATGCCATGGAGGTATATAAACATCTCAATCATATAACCTCTATCCCACCTTTCCTCTAAGGTGTACATATTAAGGGGTATGTTTACTAAACGGCGCTAATGTCGCGGCTGTGATGTTATCGCGCGATACGTGACATTATCGAGCGATAATGGCGCATTACCGTGCGAGAACATCACGTATCGCGCGATAATGTCTCCGGCGGCGTTAAAGTGCGCAGAGGGTGGAGTAATGCTTCCCAGAGGGCGGAGTAAGGCTCCCCAGGGGCGGAGATAAGGGGTCAATGGGCGGAGAGTGGATGGGGAGAGGCTCCATGCACACTAACGCCATGGAATGAAGGTCTGCAAATTAGCGCCAGTGAAAACCTCGCGCTAGAGGCACATTTGCAGGGGAGAGAGACCATTTCAGTCAGCAATGTGCAGCAAAGGCAGGGAAACCAAAAAAAGTGATAGTAGTGATACATGTGCAGCAACATCATAGTGCCCAAGTACAAGAGGGCACTACGGTGAGGCTGCAAATGGGGTACAGGGGGCTGCAGGCGGGACATGCAGTGGGGCAGCTGGGGCACAGGGTGGACTAGGCAGATGCCTAGGTGACACATAGGAATGTAGAAGCGGAAAACCAGCAAGACAGCAACTGACTAAGGGCAAGTATGTCCACAAGTGTGTGTCCCACAGTGTCCCAGGGGACAGTACCCAGCAAGTACCCCAAAGGGCAGGCGGTGCTGGGGGAAGCATGGATGTCTATGCAGGCACCCCTATCCCATATCATGCACCATAGGCAGCCGCCTACCAGCACACTGGATGGCCTTGGACTGCGCACCACCAGCATTACCAGCACAAGGGCATGTCAGCATGGTGGCGGAGGGCGCTGGTGGTGGAGGGGACACTGGCATCTGCCCACAGCAGACCACAGCCAAGTCCCATTTAGGTGGGTGCCGTGCACTGCAACAGACAAGGTCTGTCTGATGAACAGTCATGGTATCCCCAGGGAATGATCTGCCTCTGTGGCAACAGTTTGGTGCAGTACACACAGCCAGCATGTTCAGGGGCAGAAGGTCACAGGTTCAAGTCCCAGCTGTGGCTCCTGCAAACCATGTCTCTATAATTTACCCAGTACTAAACCGTGGTAATAAAGACAGAACCTTTATTGCGGATAAAATAAACATGCCATAAACGCCTATATGTTACACTACAGAGCACAGACACCATAAACATGTGCAATCTCTAGAGCAGTCCTGGAGGGCCAAACACCATTCAGGCTTCAGGCTGTCCCTAATAAATATGCCTGTGCTCCATTTGTATGCACCGCCCCCATTGTATGCAAATGTATCTCATGCATATTCATTAGGGACAGCATGAAAACCTGAACCGTGTTTGGCCCACCAGGACTGGAGTTGGGAACCTCTGCCCTAGAGCAGCGGCCAACAGGGGCACAAACACCCATACCCACAGGCTCCACTATCCAAAGCCTCATGGAGAGTCAGGCTGTTGGGCCCTGCGTGGAGCAGCATCTCCCAATACTAGCACCTGCATACCTTAGCAATGCCGTCTTAAACTTGGGAACACGTTCCACATATATCAAAAGGTTGTTATGAGTAATGTCAGATAACAAATCCTAAGTTAAACACAATTTGTTGACAGAGAGTCAACATAGCAACCTTTCTGATATCTGTGGAGTGTGTTTCAATTTTTGTTTCTGACAGTGTTTACCACTCCAGGGAGTGACCCCCAACAGTATTGCATACCATAGCAATGCCTGCACTGTGCCCAGGACTGGTGTGGCGCCCAGGGCTGCCAAAAACCTCTATATTTGCACAATGCTGGCATATGTGTGGGAGTGTGTGTATGTCTATCCATTGTTTTGCGGCTGCCTTACTGAGCCCACACTGCTTGCACTGTTTCCAGTGTTAGCCTGCCAATGTGCATAATGAGGAGCAAGGTACTGTGGGTATGGCCCCGGACAGGGCGGCCTGGGCAGGATGCATCTGCACAGGGCATAGGGCAATGGCTGGGACATTGTAGTGCCCGACCACCACCTGCACGGACAGGGTGGCCACAGCATGTCATGCTGGGGGGGGGGGGTCATTCCCACCCTGACTGAGCAGTGACCATGGCTAGGTTCCCCCATAGTGCTATACACTATTTTTCTCAAGTGATATCTACGAATTTCCTTTTCTGGGGCCGAATCACTGACATACCTGCTTGGTGTGTGTGTTCACATCCCATTTTTGGTTGCACACAGTTCCTCCAGGAACATGCACTATGTACTAGCTAGCAGACTATCTGCAGTTAGCATGTGTATGGCTGCAACACCTTGCAGGGTGCAGCGGGTGGAGACTAACTGTGCCCTCTGCTGGTGAATGTCAGATAGTGGTGGGGGGTAGCTGAGCTTTTCCAGGCTTACTGCCAGTGCCCTATGTGATGCGTACAGATCTGCATTGACTGCCCTGTAGGGTGCTTACTCCCCAGCAGGACTGGGGTTGATGGTCCCCTCTACTGCCACCATTGCAGAGATGTAGAATGTGGATCTGTTGGGGGAGTTCCTGTCCCCCACCCTGACCCACAGGGGCAGGTTGGGTGGTGCTACATAATCCGCTTTTGGGTCCAACCACCACCCTTCTCTTATAACAAGTGACCATGGCAATCACACAGGGTATGCACGATTCTGGGTGCATCATAGTCCACAAGGGCTAGACGTGACTGGGAAATACAGATGGACACAGGTGTATCCTAGGTGTGTCTGCAAGAACTACCTATCACACACTAGCACTGATGGGGACCTACAGCACAGCCAATCTCAGCCAAGCCAGGTGCTGCGGACCTGGTGCTGGGCACCCCACCTCACCCTCAGGGTGAGCACAGAAACCGCACAATGTCACGGTCTGTAGCTGCTCTGTGCCTGTGACACACATGGTCAGTTCCCCCTACCAGGCCGGGGTGCTATAGAGGCGCATACCCCATTTTGTGAGCAGATGTAGACTGCTGATCTGCATGTGCAGTGCTTCATGGGTACGGGTGAGTTTACCCTATCCTGGTAACCACAGCAGACAGTTTGTGTGGTGACCTGTAGTCTTTCTGTAGCCAGCCAGTGGTGTGTTAGCTGCTATAGAGATGTAGCCCACTGGTTGCTTCAATGACTGCAAAGGCAGAGGTCATGGGTTTGATCCCACAGTGGTGTTATTTCATCAGGTTATCTGAGGCTTTTCCTTTTAATTTAAATCAGTGCTGCCAGCAAAAACACCCTCACAGTGCCGTAGCCTAAGGTGCCTCATAAGGCGCCCTATAAAGTGCCCTATAGGGCACATTATAAGGTGCCTTGGCGGACAGTGCACTTTATAATGTGCCCTATGGAGTGCCTTTTAGGGCGCCTTATGCTGCACCTTAGGTTATGGCACTGTGAGGGTGTTTTTGCTGGCAGCACTGATTTAAATTAAAAAAGGAAATGCCTCACACAGCACTGATTTAAATTTAAAAAAGGAAATGCCTGAGATAGCCTTCTTACATAACACCACTGCAGGATTGAACCCATGACCTCTGCCTCCACAGTCATTGCAGTAACCAGTGGGCTACATCTTTACAGCCTCTAACACTGGGCTGGCATGAACTTAGGGTTAACGCACGTTAACGTGCCACGGCGCCCACTACAGCACGATACCGTTTCCTTGCAACCTTACCTCCGGACCTTATATGGCATTCTGCACAATAACGCTGCAACTAGCGGCAGTAACATTAAGACAGTTTAGTAAACATACCCCTAAGATCCTTAAGTCTGTCCTCATATGCTTTATAATGAAGATCACTAACCATTTTAGTAGCCACCCTCTGCACCGACTCCATCCTGTTCACATCCTTTTGAAGGTGCAGTCTCCAGAATTGCACACAATACTCCAAATGAGGTCGCACCAAAGACTTATACAGAGGCACTATCACCTCCTTTTTTCTGCTAGCCATTCCTCTCTGTATGCACCCAAGCATCCTTCTAGCTTTTGCCGTCACCTTTTCTACCTCTTTAGCAACTTTAAGATCATCAGACAACCACGCACAGGTCCCGCTTTTCTTTAGTGGACAAAAGTACTTCACCACCTATACTATATTGCTCCCTTGGATTGCTGCAGCCCAAATGCATGACCTTACATTTTTTAACATTAAATCCCAGCTGCTAGATTCTAGACCATTCTTCAAGCTTAACTAGATCCCTCCTCATGTTATCTACACCTTCATAGAAACATAGAAATATGACAGAAAAAGACCACATGGCCTATCTAGTCTGTCCTTCCATAACAACTACAACAGTCCCCTTTTTACCTTTAGAGATCCTCTGTGTTAGTCCCATGCTTTTTTGAATTCAGTTACTGTCCTCATCTCTACCACCTCCACTGGGAGACTATTCCACGGATCCACTACTCTTTCCGTAAAGAAATATTTCCGCATATCACTCCTGAATCTATCTCCCTTCACCCTCATCCCATGTCCCCTCGTAGCAGAACTTGCTTTCAATTGAAAGAGGCTCTCTCCCTGAACATTTATGCCACGGAGGTATTTAAACATCTCAATCATATCACCTCTATCCTGCCTTTCCTTTAAGGTGTACATATTAAGATCCTTCAGTCTGTCCTCATATGCTTTATAATGAAGACCACTAATAATTTTAGTAGCCACCCTCTGCACCGACTCCATCCTGTTCACACCCTTTTGAAGGTGCGGTCTCCAGAATTGCACACTATACTCCAAATGAGGTCGCACCAAAGACTTATACAGAGGCATTATCAACTCCTTTTTTCTGCTAGACATTCCTCTCCGTATGCACCCAAGCATCCTTCTAGCTTTTGCCGTCGCCTTTTCTACCTGTTTAGCTACTTTAAGATCATCAGACACAACCACGCCTAGGTCCTGCTCTTCTTTAGTGGACAAAAGTACTTCACCCCCTATACTATATTGCTCCCTTGGATTGCTGCAGCCCAAATGCATGACCTTACATTTTTTAACATTAAATCCCAGCTGCCAAATTCTAGACCATTCTTCAACCTTAGCTAGATCCCTCCTCATGTTATCTACCCCTTCCTGGGTGTCTACTCTATTGCAGATTTTGGTATCATCCGCAAAGAGGCAAACCTTACCTGAAAGCCCTTCCGCTATATCACTAACAAAGATGTTAAAAAGAATCGGACCAAGGACAGATCCCTGGGGCACACCACTGATAACATCCTTCTCCTCAGAGTGAGCTCCATTTACTTGTACTCTTTGTCGCCTCCCACCCAACCAATTTCTAACCCAAGCAGTAACTTTAGGGTCCATCTCTAGGGTGCTCAGTTTGTTTATAAGTCGCCTGTGAGGAACAGTGTTAAAGGCTTTACTGAAATCTAAATACACCACATCTAGGGCTCTCCCTCGGTCCAACTCCTTGGTCACCCAGTCAAAGAAATCAATCAGATTTGTCTGACAAGACCTGCCTCTGGTGAATCCATGCTGCCTCGGATCCTGTAATCCGCTGGACTCCAGAAACCTCACTATTTTCTCTTTCAGCAGCGTTTCCAATAATTTACTCACCACCGAAGTTAAACTAACCGGCCTGTAGTTTTCAACCACATCCTTACTTCCGCTTTTGTGTAAAGGCACCACATGAGCCTCTCTCCAGTCCTTTGGCACCACTCCCAACCCACAAAGAGGGATTGAAAAGGTCAGTCAGTGGAGTTGCTAGAACGTCCCCAAGTTCCCTCAGTATTCTAGGGTGTATCCCATCCGGTCCCATCGCTTTGTCTACTTTAAGTTGAGCTAGTTTCTCACGAACACAGTCTTCTGAAAATTGTTCAAGATGTCCCTTGCTTCTGTTCATGTTTGTGGGTGTTTTCTGAGGTCCTGCTCCTGGTTCTTCATCTGTGAACATAGAACAGAAATATTTGTTAAGCAATTCCGCTTTATTCTCATCAGCTTCTACATATTCCTCCCCTTCACCCTTGAGTCTGAAAATACCACTTTTGTCCTTCCTCTTCTCACTAACATATCTGAAAAATGTCTTATCCCCCCATTTTATTGCATTGGCTATTTTCTCCTCTTTTTGAATCTTTGCTTTCCTGACTACTTTGCTAGCTTCTCGAAGTTTTTCCAAATATAGATGCCTGTCTTCCTCTCTCTGTGATCTCTTGTATTTCATGAAGGCTTCCCTCTTTTT
This sequence comes from Ichthyophis bannanicus, assembly GCA_033557465.1. Classification (NCBI taxonomy): domain Eukaryota; kingdom Metazoa; phylum Chordata; class Amphibia; order Gymnophiona; family Ichthyophiidae; genus Ichthyophis; species Ichthyophis bannanicus. Next base: position 274,885,066 of record CM066040.1, on the reverse strand, counting down.
CTTCACTTTTTCAGCTACCTCTTTCAAAAGCCATAGCGGTCTCCTGTTCCTCTTACCTTTATTTACCATTTTAACAAAAAGGTTGGTTGCCCTTAAAATATCCCCTTTCAGTTTTGCCCACTGTTTTTCTACATCCCCCAGCTGTTCCCATCCTGCTAACGACTCCCTGAGGTATTGGCCCATCTTGGCAAAGTTAGTCTTCCTAAAGTCTAAGAACCTCACCTTTGAATGGATTCTAACAGCCCTATTCCTAATATTGACCCACACCATCTGGTGATCACTGGATGCAAAATGATCTCCTACTATAACATCAGAAACACTTTCACTATTGGTAAGCATCAAGTCCAGTATGGCCCCTTTACGTGTGGGGTCTGTTACCAATTGCTTAAATAGTTCTCCCTGTAGAGAATCCAGGATCTCTCTACTTCTAGATGATACTGCAGCAGAAATGTGCCAATCAACATCTGGCATATTGAAATCCCCTATCAGTAGCACTTCCCCTTTCCTAGCAATGCTGCGTATGTCTTCAATTAACTCTCTGTCCACCTCTTCCTCTTGTGAGGGAGGTCTGTATATCATGCCAATGCAAATAGATTTCTCTTTCCCTCTTTCTAGTTTAACCCACAATGCCTCCTCTCTCCCTTTTAAGCTCTGTAATTCCAAAGCTTTAATAGTATTTTTTACATATAGTGCCACTCCTCCTCCCCTTCTTCCTACCCTGTCCTTTCTGAATAAAGTATAGCCAGGTATAGTTACATCCCAGTCATGGTTTTCTGTGAACCATGTTTCTGTAACTGTCACTAAATCCAAGTCGGCCACTCCCACCAAAGCTTCAACATCAGGGTTCTTATTCCCCATGGTACGGGCATTTATACACACTGCTTTCCATATGTTACCCCTGTTACCCATTTCCATAAAGGTATTTAATGCATCACTTACCTGGGGGCTTTCACTTACCTGGGGGCTTTTTTCACCCATCCCCAATGAATCTAATTTAAAGCCCTCTTCATTAGATTAGCCAGTATACTACTGAAGACGTGTTGACCTTTCTTGGACAGATGGATGCCATCTCTGCACTGCAACCCTTGGAACAGCATCCCATGGTCTAGGAAACCAAAACACTCTCGATGACATCATCCACACAGCCATGTATTCATCTCCAGGATGCGAGCCTCTCTGCCTTGGCCTTTAACCTCAACAGGGAGTATTTAATAGAACACCACCTGTGTACCTAACTGCTTCACCCTCTGTTCCAGAGCCATGAAGTTACTTTTGATATGCTCAGAGGGATACCTGGCAGTATCATTTGTTCCGACATGGATTAGCAATATTGGGTAATAGTCAGTGGGCTTGATGAGTATCGGCAAACTCTCCATAACATCTTGGATTTTAGCACCAGGCAGACAGCATACCTCTCTGGACATCAAGTCTGGTCGACAGATGAACACCTCAGTATCCCTCAGAAGAGAGTCACCAGCCACCACTACCCTTTGCTTCTGTGTGGTCACTGATTCTGCAACTTTGGGGTACTTGAGCTCTGGTTCTTCGCTTTCCAGGGATACTTTCACCTCCTCCTCCTCCAGGGCTGCATAATGGTTCTCCAATTCAAGGGCTGGAGAAGTTGGATGGGTGATTCTGCAGGCCCTGGGGACTTGTGTCCAACCTTCGTCATTCTGTTGGCACCCATCTTCTCCTCTGCTAGAGAGCTTGGATGTTTCAAGAAGCATCTCATCAATGTACTTCTCACTGTCTTGAATGCTCCTCAGCCTCGCCACCTCCTCTCTGAGTTCCTCCACCTGTTTCCTCAGAGCTTCAGCATGCAAGCACCCTGCACATGGAACAGTCCTTCAACTGGCATTGGGACCTCTGTCTGGACAGAGGCAGAAGCTATAATGGGGGCAACAGCTTTAGCGATATGATTTTTCCCAGCCATTGTTCTGTTCGTGGAGCTTAGGTATCTGTTAAAGCAAAATAGAGAGATCTACCAAAGTACCATCCGGCTTCCCAGCTGTCCTTTCAGAGAAAAAGCAGTTAAATCGCTTTAATTATATTTTTATTTTTTATTTCTCTTTTATACTGTGCTATTTAGAATCAGTGTGGTTTACATGCATACTAACAGGTACTTTTTTTTATTCCCTTCTCTCTGAAGAGCTCACAATTTAAGTGTACTTGAGGCAATGGAGGGTTAAGTGTCTTGCCCAAGGCCACAAGGAGTGGCCATGGGACTAAAGACCCCAGTCCCTCTGGCCTGAAGTTGCTTGTCCCCGTGTGGGAATTGAACCCCTGGCCTTCTGGCCTGAGGTATCCTGTCCCAAACACTGAGCCACTCCTCCCTCCCATTCAAAATGTGCTGTTCCAAGTCCCTGTGCTTTGTTAAATGGGGAGGTGCCCTATAAAGCAAGACTGCTCACTAGGGGTGGGTGGGAGTTCGGGTGGGTAGGGAGGAAACTAACACCTGATTAGGTGTCAGCAGTTCCCAAAAGCTGAGGAGGTTACTAGAGTTTAAAACCTACTCTGCTAAAGAAAATATTGCCACTAAACCACCAAAAAAGAATGTAACTTTGCTTTAAAAATATACCAGAACCCTTTTAAGAGCTCCCAGTCAGAGAGCTAGCAATTTAATAAAACTAAACCCTCAAATCCTTACCGTTGTTTGACCTGTAGAGCCCCTGTTTGGAATGCCTCAACAGGGCAGGGTTCTGAAGCCTTTTATGCAGGCCTCAGCTGCTCTCAGTTCATTCACATGCTAATCAGGCCCACTAACTCCTGATTAGGTGTCAGCAGTTCCCAAAAGCTGAGAAGGTTACTAGAGTTTAAAACCTACTCTGCTAAAGAAAATATTGCCACTAAACCACCAAAAAGAATGTAACTTTGCTGTAAAAATATACCAGAATCCTTTTAAGAGCTACCAGTCAGAGAGCTAGCAATTTAATAAAAATAAACCCTCAAATCCTTACCATTGTTTGACCTGTAGAGCCCCTGTTTGGAATGTATATAACTAACATACACAAATACAGTCACATAAATGCATCCATGCACACATATGTATGCTCAGACACCCATACAAGCACACATACCAGCCCACAAAAATACAGACACAAAATAGGAATCATGCACACATAACAGATAAACATTCAAAACAGAGATATGCACACACACACACGCAGACACAACAAACACACACACAAGCTATGCACATTCAAACAGACAGGTGTGTGTATGGTTTATGGTTTATGGTTTATGGTTTAGGCATTTGATATACCGCCCTTTACTTACGCATCAGAGCGGTTTACACATATATACTAACAGGTACTTTCTATTCCCTTGTCCCCAAAGGGCTGCACATATACACACAGAGGAGTTGGAAAGAATTCCAAGAATCATACTCTGAATGCTTTTCCCACTTTTTCTCAGTACAGTACAATCAGCTTCCAGCAAGGACTGCAGTAACCTGCCTAATTTCATGCAGCTAGACCTAGCTTCCAGCACATGCAGAGCGGCTGACCTCTGAGTGAAAAAATTGTTAACCTTATAAATGTCAGCTTGGAGGCTACATTCAATAACACTTTTATATTTCTTCCTCCATTAATACGTTTTTCAGTAAGGCTTTAAGTAGGGCACTTAATTCTTTCTGAGTGCACAGGAATGCCCTCACCGTTGGGTACTGATTTGTGCTATGGTCATCTGTGTCATCCCCTCCGAATATGAGAAAGTGTATTCTGAACCAAATAAAATTGAGTCTCTCAATAAGCAAAACATATCATTCCACATCATCCTGCTAGGCCAGTCCAGGTAAGTGAGTTGTGTTCCTGAAATGGCCTTCCAGGTCTCAAGGAAAGGATATTATCCAGCAAACTCTCATCATTCAGGAGCGTAAAAACCTAGTAAAACCTCTATCTACATCTGCAGGTAACAGCACAGGTAGCGTAACACTGTCCATCTCGAAGTTGCATCACCTGCCCTGGTTTTTATTGTTAACGTTTCTTCAAAAGAGCTCAATGGTATCAATGAAAATATCAGCTTCATAGCATATGAGCACAAGAAACAGAATAAGGGGTAAATCCTTTCTTCCACACAGTTCTCTTTCCCTTGATTGGACTTTGTATTCCCTCTGGACCCATACTGGGTTCCTTGACTTTCAAGAACCCTTTTATACTTGCTAACCCCAATTCTCAGATCTCACCACTCCTGGTTTTTTTTCCCTCTACTCCCCCCCCCTCCCCCCTCCCTGAGATTCCTATGGACTCCAGGATTAAGCAGTCTCCAATCTCTACACAGCAGGCCCCCTCAGAGCACTACTTTACTGGATACCAGAAGCACCACCCCAGGAACCCTCCTATACAGTCTTCTGCATCCACCACAAGACACTAGATTCAGAAGGCTGAAGGCTAATGTCCTCCGTCTCCAGCTCAGAAGACAATTAGGGGCCCTTTTACCCCAAACACGCCGATAATGTGCAGATCCATGGTGCATTAGGGTAACATCACAATGTTAAGTACCAGGAGCATGGAATGCAGGTTCCTGGTAGTTACTGCCGTGCATGCGGCCCTGCCGCAGTCAACAAAAGCACAGGTGCACTCGGTGCTATCTATGGAGGTAGAGGTGAGTACACCCATGCTATTTGCCTGCTGTGCAGATAGCATGAGCACACTGTCTGCGCAGTGCTCACCACGCCCATTTTTTATCCCCAGCTCTCCCAGTTAGCAGCAAATTCCTATGGCACTAGCTTCCAAGGTGCCACACTATCGCATGTCCAACATGCGTCTTTAGTGCGCATCAGACCCACACTGACAGCTTGTGCCCATTAGTAAAAGGGCCCCTAAGAAACAAATGACTAAACTTCTCCTCTCCAGGCCTGTGAACCGGAGCCTGAGCTTCTCCTTTCCAGTCCAAAACTCTCGTCCAAGAGACCAGGACACTCACTCTCCCCTGCTCTGTTGTCACTCTTCAGGGTATGCACAGAATCTCCTTTTGGACCTACTGACCAATCTCTGGTCAGTCCTGGAGGAAAGGACCACAGCAAAATCATTCCATCCATTTCACCCTCACCACTATCCATATGCTTTCTGCTGGAAGGAGCACAGGCCTTAGTACAGGAGGCGAAGGCCTATGCCAGCAACATCCAGAATGACCTGCCCTTCCCTATCCTGAGGCCCCGTAAGTGCTAGGTCAGTGATGAAATGAAAACATCTCAGCCCATCAGTATAAGAGTACCTAGTAAATAAACAGCCGGAGGAAGCGCTTTACTCCGTTCCAGTAAGTGCGATCACTGTGCATTAAAAGGACACAGAGGCCATATTTATTGATTTGTCTCCATACTTACATAGGTCTACAGCTGACAACCCGAGTATGGTGTAAGCCTTGTCTCTCTGAGGAGTGATGTCAGGTTTTCTTCTTCATCTAGGGCCCTGATGGCTGAGTTCAAGCAGTACAGCGCCCTGCCTCTTTCTCTAGTACGCCAATAGGAAGAGAGGTCGGGGGTTAAGACCTGAATACACCTGGATGTGACAGTCTCCTTGTCACTTTTTGTTGCTGGTTCCTCTGCCCCTGTAAGTTCTCCGTCTCCTCCTCCTCTTCTCTCTCTGTCCCCTCTATTTTCTCTTCTTGTCTCCCTGTTTTTCTTTCCTCCTCACTCTCTCCTGCATCTCTCCTCTGTCTCTTCTCTGATCTTTATGCTGCTCCTGCTACAATTTCTCTGACTCCATTGATTCCAATCTGAAATCCACAATGCACGATGGCAACTGAGCCATTTCTGTCACATGCATGCTAAAAACCTAACACCTGATTTGAGGTAGGTGTTAAATACTAAGTTTTAGCGAGTGCCTGTGAAATAGCAAATGGAAAAAGAGCATAGCGAGCTATGGCACATGTGCCCATATGACCCCAGACCTCTGCTTGCTGCATTGGCTCCCAGTTTATTACCAGGTTCAGTTTAAGGTGTGCTGCTTGATTTTTAGAGGTTACCGGGAAAGCCTTCCTAGTTATTTGAAGGAGCTGCTAACCTACTATGTACCGGGTTGCCGTTCGCGGACGTTGAATTCCCATCTGCTAGTGGTTCCTCCCATACATGAGGCAGGATTGATTAAAACACCTACTGTAGCTGCTCCAGTCATATGGAACAATCTGCCTCCTGTTTCACAGGCCCTTACTTTGGAAGTTTCTAGGCTTTTTCTCTGAGTCACCTCTTTCCCTCTGAGTCACCTCTTTCCCCTTCAATCTGTTCAACACTCTGCTGCACGTCTAATCTTCCGCCAGCCTCGTCATGCCCTTGTTACGCCTCTTCTCAGGTCACTTCATTGTCTCCCTATCCGCTTCCGCATCCAATTCAAACTTCTCCTGCTGACCTATAAATGCATTCACTCTGCGGCTCCTCAGTATCTTGCATCTCTTATCTCTCCTTATAACCCCCCTCGGGAACTCCGCTCTTCTAGCAAACTGCTTCTATCTATGTTTATTTATTTATTTATTTATTTAGCTGCATTTATATACCGCTTTTCACCGGGTCAAAGCGGTGTTACATATAGGGATGGGGAGATTAAGTACGAGGGTAGGGCCAACACCGAGGAGGCAACATTAATGATTTTGGGGTAGGACAGACTTTAGACTGCTAACTCCAGACTTCGCTCCTTCACCTCTTTGCTGCTGCTTTTGGATCTTGATTCATCTGATCTCCTTCTCTCTCCCTTGTTCCACCCCTGCCTACACCTTCCATGTTTTGTGTGCTTTGTCCTGACTAGATTGCAAGCTCTAATGAGTAGGGATTGTCTCTTGCATGTCTGTGCTGTACAGCGTTGCGTACGACTGATAGCGCTATATAAATGCTAAATAGTAGTAGTAATAGTAGTAGTCGTTTTTCAGTGAAGCTCGTTATGATAGGAGGTAAGGGGGGAACGGTGCGGCAATGAATGGTTATCAAGTCTGTCTTGTGTCTTGGTTTATGTAAAGATTATGTATGTAATTTCTGTACACGGCTCAGATCAGCTTGCCGAATGTGCAATTTATAAATTTGCTTAAAGAAGTAAATACCTTAAAAAGCAGGTTCCTAAATTTATAAGCAGGTGGGTGCTAAATTTAGCACTTGCCCACTATCATCCTCTGATCCCAGCTTAGGATACCCAATACACACCAGGGTCCCAGTGCATAGTGCACCCCTCCTTGGGAACCAGTGTTGTGGCAGATCGCTTCTATCTGTGCCCTTCTCTTCTATTGCTAAGTCCAGACTTCGCTCCTTTCACCTTGCTGCTCCTTATGCCTGGAACAATCTACCTGAGTCTGTACACCAGGCACCTTCTCTGACCCTTTTCAAATTCAGGCTGAAAACTCACCTCTTCACTGACGCTTTCGGATCTTGACTTACCTGATCTCCTTTGAGTTTCCTGACCATTCCCCCTAGGTGTATCACATGTCTACAGCTACTGCGTTGTCTGTCTTGACTAGATTGTAAGCTCTGATGAGCAGGGACCGTCTCTTACATGTGTCTGTGCAGCACGATGTATATCTTATAGTGCTATACAAATGTTCAGTATTTGTAGTAGTATGACAGCACACTATTCCGTACCAGAAAAGCACAGAATGTCTGAAAATAAAAAGGAGGCATATCCAAGTTCAGGCACGATGTCACAAACATGGACGTCTGCAGGACAGTCTCATAGACATTCCTGGAATAGTATTCAAGAGCAAGGGGCATCTGAGAATAGCCCGATGGTTAGAGTAGTGGACTAGGACCAAGAAAGCCAATGTCTGAATCCCACGTCTACTCCATGTGCTCTTGGGCAAGTCACTAAACCCTCTGTTGCCGTATTTGCAAACTGAGATTGTAAACCTTCTTTTAAACTCTCTGGATGTTTTACAGCCAAAACAAGCCTTTCCTGATGCCTATTCGTGCCTGGAGCAGGTCTGAACTCGGATGGGGTCGCAGACATCCCTGATATTTCTGAAATCAAGCGGCGACGTCTAAGTCCATTGCACCTCCCAAGACATGCCTCTGCCATTCCCCCTCTCTACTTGGCCATCCCCCACACCAGAGACGTCTTTGAAAGCCATTTGTAGAACTGCTCCATGATTTGAACCTCCATCCGAATCGTGACTAAGGCTTTTAAAATAGCCACTTTAGTGCATAGCTACTCCGTTAATGTCCAGGCCCCAGCACAGCTTAAGATGAAACTCTCTTCTCTTCCAACAACGACATTGTTTTGTGAGTTATTAGACTGGATGTTTTTTCCCCTTGATGCTGCAAGAATTATAAGCAAAAAATATTCCTGAGCTGTTTAAAAAGGCAACAGCTGCTATGATGCTGAGTTAATACCAACTAAGCAAAATAATATCAAAAATTAAAAAAAAAAAAACAACCTGCACCTGTGAAAGAGATTTTCATTCACAATACCCCTGGAATGGAACGGTAGCAAAGAAAAATACCTGACAAAATGTTCTTTGGTTTTCTTTTTCTTTCCAACCAAAGAACAGAGAATGAAGTAATTTGACAGTGATTTTAGGTTTCATATAAAAGAGAAACTAATCCACATAACCAGAACAAAAGCAGAGTGGAACCAAAGAACCTCAGAGACAAACGACCTACTTCCCCTTGTGAATATGATCAGCGACATGTCACTGGCCCTTATGGAGGTCATTTTGTAAACCTTTTTCATGCGTAAAACATTGATTTATGTATTTATTTTGTATTTAGCTCATGCCTTTACAATAGTGCTTCAAGGCGAGTGGTAGCCAGGTACGTTTTAAGCCCTCTTATAATATTTGGTCACAACTGGAAGAAATTGCAGCACAGGTAGGCATGTACTTTACAGTACGAGTGCCCAGGGGAGGAGTTAGAGAGAAGCATGAGGTATTTACTTCTTTAAGTTGCAATTTACACACGTATTATATAAAATATGTGAATACACATTTACCTTACTCACTAACCCTTCTGTCTGCTACCATGCGGCTATAAATGTCAGCACCCACAATCTAGGCACTATTGTTGCAGGCTTGCGCTAGTATTTTATAAAGCCATAGTGCCTTTACAAACTGTGCTAAAAATAGGTACCCACGTGGCCTTCTCACATACGTGATTTGTTAGAAACTTATCTCTGTTTGTTTATTTATTTTTATTTATTTAACTGTATTTATATCCCGCTTTTCACCGGGTCAAAGCGGTTTGACCCCGTGAGAAGCAGGATATAAATACAGTTAAATAAATCTGTAAGAACTGGATGATTACAAGTGTGTTTGGTCACTACATGCGACGGTCCATTGTGCAGTATTCAGGTAAAATCCATCCTAGGATCCTAGCCAGGTCTTCAGTGAGACCTTTGCTGCCATGACAGCCACAGCGATCCATCCCACATTTTCAAAAGACTGGGGTGGGCTGGGGTGGGGTGGAGTGGAGGGGAAGAGAACTATCAAGAGACATCCAGCCTTTAGCGGTTTTTCTGTAACTAGGCAAGCTAGGAGCACAAGCTGCCTGGGGCTGATGTAATTAGCAGAGGGGCAGTTTACTTCTGGTTAGTCCTTAAGATTATGCCCCCCGTATCAAGAGTGCACTGAGAATGCTTTTAAGATACATACTGTACACATCTGCCAATTTTCTAAGCAAAATGGCATGGGCATTTTCCCTTTGAAAAGCTAAAAGTGCACCTGATCTATACAAAATTGCTTCCTGACTAGTACGATTTTATTTTTACTGTGAATATTCAGTGCTTCCTGAACTTGCAGGAAATGACTTGCATGGGCAAAAAGATGCATCATTTCAATATTGTACTAACAATCCACCTTGCAGGCTTTGTGCTAATTCTTTTTCCAGCTTTTGGCAAAAAACTTAAATCTGTCCTAAGCTGTTTCTAAAAATGGCTGTTCCTCCAAGTGATGATCTCAGACGTTCCTCCAAGGCAGACTTTCAGACGTCCCGTGAGGACTACAAAGGCAGGGTACCAGAAGCTGGAGTTAAAACTGACAGATTGCCTCACACTGAAAAAAGCAGGCCTGGGTTTATGTGTTTTCAAACAAAGGAACTGCAATTTTCCATTAGCATGAAAGATAGCAACCCCTCTCCCCCCAAAACACCAACAAAGAAACTGGAACTCAGGAAGAGAGTGCTGAGTAGAGAGAGGCAGACGAACTTGTGTCCAGAAGTTCTACCCAATTCTCCCATCTCCACTCTGCTGTGACATGTCCCTCCATCAGCGATGTTCGACATAGCCACTGCTACAAAGGGGGAACATAGCAAAATCATATTAGAGACGGTGCAGTGGCTATTTGTCACCATTAACTGCAACGGTGAGAGTAAAACACTCCATTTCTCTTCCTAGAAGGTTTATCAAAGGTCCCGCAGTTAATCTTATTCTCTGCCAAGTAAAGATTTATTTTAAAAGAAAGAAATAGCTTGCGTTTAGTCCACAATATTCTTTTTCATTAGACTGAGATTTCCAGAAACTTCCATACAAGAAGTAAATACAAAAATAAGGAAGAATACACAGGCATAAAATTACATCAGTGTAATCAAACCGTATTAATAAAGAGAACCCTTACTAGCCCACATCAAAGGGCTTTTATGTACTGGAGGAGAATATAAAGCAATATTCTCCTCCAATACATAAAGGCCCTTTGGCTCTATCTAGTAATATCAGCATTCATTTCCATCAGAAATTTCTCAAGCTGTACAGAATCCAAAACCACATAATTATCATTTTAAAATGTAATCACGCACTAGCATTGATACTTTAAAAAAAGATAGTTTTGGGGTTATGTATTCTTATTTCTTTCCTTTTCTGTACAAGTGTGTCATGCTTGGACTGTGTGAATATTCTATAAATAAAACATTTTTTAAAAACCCCAAAAAACATAACATCGCTCTCAATGTAAGTATCTGACTCTTTAGCCAAAGAAACTCTTTACACATGATTTGTGTGACTCAAGCCACATCAGAAAAGACTTGCAATTTTTGCCCACAGAACAAATCTTTCTCTTCAAGTAGGATTTTAACAAAGCGTCTTATCTTGCTTTGATGTAAAGGAGACAGCAAGGTAGCCCACAAAACTATTCTTCCCCTTTCCATTGCCAATTTCACTACTTAGCATAGCACTAGAGAAGCGGAAATTGCCCTTGGAGACAGCTGTCAATTCCGGATGGAGGCAAGAACAGAAAGGCAGTTTCATGAGGCGCATACCTGTGTCTAGGGAGTCGTGAGGTTATGCGGCTCTCAGAACATCTTTGGCTCAGAGGCTGAGCATTGGGGCTAAGTTCTTTCCCCCTTCCTTTAGTGTCTCTGATATCTATTTCAGCCCATGTTCCTGGAACTATTGTGTTACCATATGTCCGCCACTCCCTGTTGTTAACACCATTGAACCTTCTCATTCTGTTCTTTGTCCATTTTGATGCACGCCCACTTCGATGTTAACACTACTGTCAAATTGTGGTATATCAAATCATATGAAAGAAATAACCTTCATGGTGACCGCGGAGAAGAGTGCAGTGACTTCAGAGCCCTCGCTAGGCGTTCTTGGGGCGGACGGAGGGTCCCGGGACGCCGTGAGCCTTGAGGCATCTTTGAGCCCGGAGTGCCGTGTTCCGCCAGTGCAACAGAAGGTGCAATCCTGCCAGAGGACTCAGGAGGGATTGGTGGAGGGCCGTTTTGCCCTACTGAGCAGCCTCGACAACATTCTGCCGGCATGGAAGATAGTCCAGCCGGGCAGGTAACTCCGGAAGTGCTGCCTGGCGTGGAGGGGGTAGTGGAGGATCGGGTCTCTTTTCCTCGGGTCTGGAGGTAGTTACCCCACAAATGGTGAGTGCCCAAAGTCTTCTTCTGGAAAAACCTAAAGTCGTTACCATTGACTCTTTATGGGGAGCTTTTTCAGCCATGCACCTTAATATAACAGCACAGCTCCAATCTATTCATCAACATTTTCAGCTTTTTGGGCAACAGTTACATGTTTATCAATCTACTCAGACTGAGATGAATGCTAAAGTGGCCTCCTTAGAGGGGTCCTTAGGGCAGATTAAAGATGTTTCTCATAATTTGATAAGAGATTCGGCGGTGGTACATAGGAGGCTGGAGTTTCTTGAAAATGCTGCAAAAAGCCGTAACCTACGTGTTCTGAACTTTTCTAAAGTCCCATCGGTTTCAGCCCTGGAACTATTCAAGCAGTTTCTTATTACAGTACTTAAGGTATCGGCAGATGCAATTCCTCCTATATCTAAAGCTTTCTATCTCCTGACTTCTAAGATTGGAGCTAAGGGTGAAGGAGATCACCTGGTGATGTCTGCGGACAGTTTGGACCTTTCTTCTTTTTTGGAACGGTCCCATACTGCGGTTGGGATGACTGCTACGCTTTTGGTAACCTTCGCCCTAGAGGTGGATAGAGACTGGCTTCTGAGGCTTTTTTTCAGGTCTACTGGAAAATAATTTTTGGAATCACGTATTAGAATGTTTCCAGATGTCTCGAGAGCAACTCAGAAGAGAAGGAAGCAGTTTCTTATGTACCGTTCAGGGGTTCTTCAGTTGGGGGGGGTTGTTTTTTTTGCGATTTCCCTGTAAATGTTTGGTGAAATTATCTGGAAACAGATATATTTTCTTTGAACCTTCCCAACTAGCCTCTTTTATTAATTCTAAACAGGTTAATTTGTTGGCTCCTTCCTCCCCTTTATCCCCCGGTAGACCTCCGTATTAGGGGGTCTACTTACGGTTAGAGTGTTGTACTCTTCTTGTGTCTTTCTTTTTCCTTTTGTATTTGCTAGGTGACAATTTTCCTGTGTTTTGTGACCTATACTTGCCTCTCTGTTGTGGACTTGTGGTCTGAAAAGTCCTTTTCTGTACAAGTTGTTACTTGTTGGTGTATTGTAAATTTGCATAAATAAAAAATTAAAAAAAAAAGAAAGAAATAACAGAGATAGTTCCCAAAGGTATTTTTAATATGTGCCTCTAATGAGATGTGTGTAGTGATTAGCCAGTGGGGGTTTCCCTTGTGCCGGTATCTGACTAGAAGTGTCAGAGGTGTGAGGAATTTTCTAGCTGGCTTCCCCAATATGGCAGCCAGGGGAGGAGATAGCCAATGTAGAGAGACTGAGGTAATAAAATGCAGGAGGCTCTCTGCAGAGTTTAGCATAGGTCCTGTGCACAGTTTTCTGCGCAATTATGGCTGCCTTATGCAGAAGGGTTGCGTGCACAAGAAAACTGGGTGCGAAGGCACATTTACCTCCATTGGTAATGAAGGTATTGGCTATTAAAATCAGGCACAAAGAAGATGCCAATAGAACTAAAAGCTGAGCGCTGGGGCTTTCACACCACGTCTGAGGAGGGGTAAAAGGTTTGCCCATTCTTCTGTGGCTAGTGTTAGTGAGGATTTCTCTTTGTGCAGACATTTATTATTTTTATTTATTTATGTGATCTTATATACCGCTTTTCAGACATCAAGGCGGTTTAAACTGAACCAAGAACCTAGAATTATTACACAGAACACAGTGTTAAAGTTGAACCATAAACTAGATTACATTTAACATTATACACTGATCAAAATGTTTTACCTCTGGTTTTGAATTTATTTACATGACTGTTTATGTATTTCAGTCTTAAGTCCTTTGAGGTCTAGTTAACAGTTATGAGGGCTGTGTAACTAGAATCATTATGTTGTTCAATATTTTAGTCAAGTCACCGACTCCCGATGGTGCTCTTTAAATAGGAAAGTTTTAAGGAGAACATAAGAACATAACATAAGATATGCCATACTGGGTCAGACCAAGGTCCATCAAGCCAGTATCCTGTTTCCAACAGTGGCCAATCTAGGTCATACGTACCTAGCAGTTTCCCCAAAAGACACAGGTTCCACAATGCTTGTATTGGGTCAAGCAGTGATATCCTGGGTCCCTTTTTAATAATGGTTTATGGGCCTTTCCTCCAGGAACTTGTCCAAACCTTTTTTAAACCCAGCTACACTAACAGCCTTTACTACATCCTCCGGTAACAAATTCCAGAGTTTGATTACACGTTGAGTGAAAAAATATTTTCTCTTATTAGTCTTAAATAGTTTATCCTGTAGCCTCATTGCATGTCCCCTAGTCTTCCTATATTCTGATAACGTAAACAATCGATCTACGTTTACCCGTTCCACTCTGTTCATTAATTTATAGACTTCTATCATATCTCCCCTCAGCCGTCTCTTTTCCAGGTTAAAGAGCCCTAACCTTTTTAGCCTTTCTTCATAGGGTATCCTTCCATCCCCTTTACCATTTTGGTAGCTCTTCTCTGAACCTTTTCTAAGACTGCTATATCCTTTTTTAGATACGGTGACCAGAATTGCACACAATATTCAAGGTGCGGTCGCACCATGGAACGATATAGAGGCATTATAATATCCTTTGTTTTATTTTCCAATCCTTTCCTTTTGATACCTAGCATTCTATTTGCTTGCAGAAGGCCTTTGGATCCTTGGTGGTTCTCATATCCTCTGGAAGAGCATTCCAGAGACCCGGTGTGGAGAGTGAGAACACTCTTTTGGTTGTACTTGTATGATATCTCGTATATTCCTGTGGTACTAGTAATGTGTTGCTTGCGTAGCTTCTGCGGCCTCTGTTTTTGGAATAGTTTAAAGGAGGGATCCCAAATAGGCGATGGTATCACCTTGCAGGATATTGAATGCCATGTGTAAAATTTTAAAGTTAATTCTGCTTTCTATTGGAAGCCAGTGGAGCTGTTTCAATACTGGAGTATTTTGAATTTAGCTCATGCCTCTTTCAGTAGCAGCTCAACACAAGTTACATTCAAGTACAGTCGTTTTGCTGAATAGAATTGGTGAAAAAAAAAACCATACAGGAGGCTGAGGAGCTGAGGTGATCTTGTGGCCGAATGCAGGGTTAAGAGGTAAGTGCCACAGCTGCGAAAGAAAGGGTAAAGAACTCGACAGCAGAAATTTCCATGATGCATACCAATAATATTTATGCGCAGAATAGCATTTCAGACGTGCACATGAATATAACACACATGCACACAACTCCAGGTGCTGATACAATTTCTGTGTGTACAAAATATTGATTCTGCCACTAGCCTACACTTATGGCTGCCTGTTTTCAGTGGCAGCTGGCGTGTTCTCTCATGTTTGCACGCAATTTTTGCAGGCGACTTATCTGCATACAATTAGGCTATAGCATAGTGTGCACAAGGAAACTGCGTGCTGAGTTTCAGCACACAGCTCTGACACATGCCTCATGACACTGGGGTGCTGAGCTCCCTAGTCAGTAGGGTCCTGGGTGCAATCTTAGGCCCAGGACAGAGTAAAGAGACAGAAAGATTAATCCATCTTTTCACCTGTAAGAGAGGTAGGGAGAGAGGCTGCATAACGCCAGTAACCAGCAGGAGTTTGGGTTTGAAGGCCTAAGACCAGGGTCAGCCCAACCATTAAACAAACTAGGCAATCGTTTAGAATGGCAGCTTCGGGGGGGGTGGGGAGGTGGCAGCCAAGAAGGCAAATAGAATGCTAAGAATCATAAGGAAAGGAATGGAGAATAAAACCAAGGATATTATAATGCCTCTGTGTCCTTCCATGGTGCGACTGCACCTTGAATATTGTGTGCAATTTTGGTCGCTGTATCTTAAAAAGAATATAGAGGAATTAGAAAAGGTACAGAGAAGAGCCACCAAAATAGTAAAGAGGGTGGAAGGATACCCCTAAGAGGAGAGAATAAAAAGGTTAGGGTTCTTCAACTTGAAAAAGAGACGGCTGAGGGGAGATGATAGAGGTCTATAAATTAATGAATGGAGTGAAATGGTAAACGTAGATCAATTCTTTATGACATCAAAAAGTAGAACGAGTAGGGGAGATGCAATGAAGCTACAGTGTAGCCCGTTTAAGACTAATAAGAGAAAATATTTTTTTCACTCAATGCGTAATCAAACGCTGGAATTCGTTACCGGAGGATGTAGTAAAAGCTGTTAGTATAGCTGGGTTTAAAAAAGGTTTGGACAAGTTCCTGAAGGACCGGTCCAAAAACCATTATTAAAGAGGACCCGGGAAAACCACTACTTGCCCCGGGACAACCATTATGGAACCTGTATGTCTTTTTGGGAAACTTCCAAGTAGTTGTGACCTGGCTTGGCCACTGTTAGAAACAGGATACTGGGTTTGATGGACCTTGGTCTGACCCAGTACAGCATTTCTTATGTTCTTATGAACTAGTACAGTGGTTAAAATGCACCCGCTCTAACAACAACATTTACCATTAAGATATGCCCAAAACGTCCGCGCTGACCGTGATGAACTATCAGTGCACACATTTCACCCCTAATCCACCTAGTCCCAGCCCAATCACATACCATCCAGTTAGTGTGGGAGTTTTAGCATAGGACCCTGTGTTAGCATGGCGCACTTACTACACACTAAACCCTGCGCTAACGGTTAGCACAGTTTACTAAACGGGCCCCATTATCTGCCACATTAACAGATACCACGAAACAGGACATAGAATGGGTGCGGACTGTGCCTTACAGTTAATGCCAAAGTTGTTGCATTACATTAATGTCACAAACTCAATTTCACCCGAATAGGCATAGCTAACTGCGGTTAACAAACAGTAGCAACATTTTCCCTATATAAACTGCACAGCGAGATTCAGGATGTGCCCCCTACTATTAAAACAAACATTTTGCAATTCTCATACATTAATTCTGGTGATTAATGTGCTCTGATTGCTAAATTTTACCATACTTTAGTAGATAGAGCCCTAAGTTTATTAGCTGAAGAAACGAAGGGTAAAATAACTTTCCTGAGGTCACAAAGAGTGTCAGTGGGATTTGAACCTTGGCCTCCCCGATTCTTAAGCTGCCTCTATAACCGCTACAAAAGCAAAGTAAAAAAGAAATACGGTGCGGTATATTTTTGGTAGTTTCGGTGAGGTGTATGGAGGAAGAGTTTCTACTGTCACTATGCTGTTTATTCTAACTTTTTGTTTCTGTTATACTAACATGTGCATGAACATGTTAACTTACATACAGTATCTTGCAAAGTATATTTATAAGTTCTGAGTATGCTAAAAGAATTCATACCTATAGAAAATCTGATAGCAAGTGATCCCAGTGGACTACAACAGGGGTGTCAGTTCTGAAGGGCTGCAAACCAGTCTGGTTTTACGAATATCCCTAATGAATATGCATGAGATGTATTTGCATTAGAGATTATCTGAAAGCCTGATCGGTTTGCAACCTATGTTCTGTATATAGAAGATTTCCACAAGGATTGGATAGATCTCTGTGTATCTGGAACTATGCCAGCCGACTGCTATTTCATGGCAATGTCTCTTTCTTCACAAACTTCAAGGAATTATCGGGAAGAAACGCCAGCCTTTAAACACTGCATCTTAAACCCTATTTGCAGAGATGAGCTTTTAAACAAAGTGTTTATGTGCAGCTTGTAGGTACTTTTTGCCCACGGACTACAATTCCATTTTAAAAGGGGAAAATTTCCTTTTGTAAACTGACTCGGGAAAACTGCATGCCCTGATCAGCATCTACTATTTGGAAATCTCCGCCTGAACCCCACCCCCAGGAACACCTTCCTGATATGCACATATGTGTTGGGCAAGTTCGGTTTTATGTGCGGAAATGCCTTTGAAAATTAATCCCCCTTTTTCGCTATGTGGCTATATCTAGCCACTCTAAAGGTAGCCATTCCAGGGCATACATGGATGGGGAGAGAAAACTGCGTATACAAATTGAACATCCAGTAGACACAGGTACTTTTTCCCTGTCTATCCTGATTTGTAGAAATAGCTATTTATCATTTGTATAACGCTACATGATATGCACAGCGCTGTACTTATCGATGTAAGAGACAGTCCCTGCTCTATAGAGCTTACAATCTGATCAAAATAGACAACACAATGAACTAAGGACTAGGGGAAATCTAGGGGAATTGCAAAGATAAAGATAGGTGGTGAGCAGGAGTGCAGGGGAATCAAGATCCAAAAGCAGCCTCAGAGTTGGGTTTTCAGTCTGGATTTGAATAGGGCTAGAGAAGGAGCCTGATTTACTGACTCAGGCAGTTTGTTCTAGGCCTATGGAGCAGCAAGGTGCAATGAACGAAGTCTGGAGCTGGTTGTAGAAGAGAAGGGCGCAGATACAGAAAAAGGGATTTGCCAGAAGAATGGAGTTCCCAAGGAGGGCTGTAGGGAGAGATAAGAGAGGAAAAGAAGTGAGAAGACCATGAACCTTGTAGTGAGTTTTCAAAGGCAAACTACCCAAATACTTTGCTGCTGTGCAGCTTAGCGAAAATCACTGTCATAATGTAAGATTTGGCTAAGCATTGCACATGCCGACCAATGACTGTGTTGCAGTAGCAGCACTAGGAAAAATAGTGCCCTACGTATGAGCTAAGTCGCTAAGGGGCCTGGTAACTGGTTAACACGAGCATTTAAATGCACAGCAATTGGTAGTCATGAGCGCTAATGTGCGGGTCTGCTAGTGGCAGTGTATTAAAGCACACGGTAATCAGCCATTGCATGGTGGGGCACAGAGCGGGCAAAGTGTGGGCACAGAGAACACAATTAGAGTGAGTGCACCAAGGCTCCCCCTCACATGGGTGTCCTCAAGTGCACCCATGTTATGTGCACCGCATCTTCGTGTTCGCGATCGGGTGCTAACTGCTGGGAACTTGAGGGGTACACTTACCGCTCGATGGCATTGCGGATAATCGCGCGACAAGCGCACACCTTTAGTAAAAGGGTGCTAAGGCTTTTTCCTCATTCTGTGTCTATGGGAAAAGACCTTGAGGAATTAAGCCCTTGGCATGCTCCGTGTGAACGAAGCCTGTTACTTTACAAATTAACATAGGGCAGAAAAATAAATCACATCATGCTGTCACGCTGAGAGTAGCAATAATGCACTGTGTTCCCTGTACCACTCTGGGAAGTTTAAAGATTTCTCGGACAGAGTTTGACAGACATCATCACTGCTCTAAGTGCTTCCTCTTACATTTTGGGATTGGGATATATTTAAAATGCCAGATATTCATTTGTGAAAGTAAGAATGAGAACATCCAGCGAGCTTTGTGGACTCCCTATGAAAGTTTGTAGCTTGGAAGCTTAGGATGTGGAGCAGAGGTTGGGTTGTTTGGCCCTCCCCAATCAAAATGGTGTTGCCCTGACCCTGGAATGATTCACACATCCAGATGCATTGATACCAGCCTAAATATTTAGACAACTACTACATCGTATTATTTCTACACAGTGCTGGACTGATACATATAAGAGACAGTCCTTGTTTCATAGAGCTTACATCTAGACAAGACACACAGACAAAAAAGAGGCTTCAGGAACTGTGTTTACAAGAGGCAATGAGGTTAAAATTGACAAGGCTGTGATCGGCTTCTATTTGGAAATAATGCAGCAGTGCTTTTGTTGTAACTATTAACCAAGAAATTGCACTAACACATACTAGTCTATGGACTTTCGTCCTACTCGTGGCCTGATGTTCGATTTTACCTGAATGTGATTTGCTTAGAAGCATAGACAGAAATGATGAAATCCTCATTCTTCTGATAGCTGGTAACCCAAATTTTAGAATGTTTCATATCATGCTTCTTTGAAAACCCAAAATAAATCTCGGGTCTAGTTTATGCAATTACCATCATAAAATTAATAGCTTTTCATAAATCTTTTGACTTACTAGCGGCAACAAGAAAGAAGTCTTAAATATATTCAAGGCTAAGTGTCACCATATTCATTTAAATTAAGCATCCTCTGATATATTCGGGGAAATTATCATAAACATGTCATTCAGTGATGGCAATGAATGCACAAAGAGAAGACCCCTGTAAACAAGATAAGTAAAACTGTCTTATACATATTTAAGAAGATCTATAAACAAGAGACAGCCATAAACTTACCAGAAATGTAATACAAGCTATACGTTAAACTTCTTTGCCATAAAACTCGGGTTAAAAAGACCCATAAATATTTTATTCCTCTATCTAAGATTCCGTCACTAAAGATTTATCACTCCTAGTTCTGCATTTGTTTTGCTGGGGTCTGTAGAGGTCTGATCTAGAAATTTTATTTTTCAGCTGCTGTGAGTTTCTTACAAGCTTCTCTTTGTTAGAACCCAAGTTCTCCAAAAACATCGCTGTCGTTCTGTCTACATGAGCAAGTAGAAGACTAAAAAAGGAATACGACAGGGAGAAATTTCATTCTAAAGCTATATCTCTGGTAAAATTAGATGGTATGCTTAATGTCTTTTAGATGTATCCCTGTGACGACTCAGGAATTGAGGTGTCTTTTCTGGGAAAAGGGACAAGATCTCAGCGAACAGCCAAATATGGAAATCTTTCACCTTTGAAGGTCATTATCCACTAATGGTAACCAATTTTGGTTTTATCAAGACCATCACTAGCACTTATTCTGTACTAGAACATCCCAGCTTATTGGAGGAGCAGCCCTGTGATTAGCACAGCAGCTTAGGGACTAGCAAAACCAGAGTTAACGTACCACTGATGTTCCTTATGGTCTCAAGCAAGGCACTTAATCCACTTTTGCATCGGATATAAACTAATGTGCAGCAAGCGTTTGCACTTATTACGTATGTTGATAATAGTCATTATATTCATCCACACATCAATAACAAGAGGGGAGAGCAGCTTGGAATAAAATTCATCCAAAATACAAGCAAGCCAACCAACAGTTGCTGGAAGGCAAAGAGCACAAATGCTCAAAGTCTAGCCAACAAAGTTCCTGACTTGGAAGTCCTGATGGTGGAAATGGACTTGGGCATTGTGGCCATTATAGATACATGGGGGTATGTTTACTAAACTGCGCTAATGTTGCAGCAGCGACATTATCACGCAATACGTGACGTTATCGTGTGATAATGGCGCTTTACCGTGCGAGAACATCACGTATCGCGCGATAACGTCTCCTTCGGCATTAAGGTGCGCAGAGGGTGGAGTAAGGCTCCCCAGAGGGTGGAGTAAGGAACCCCAGGGGCAGAGAGAAGGGGTCAATGGGCAGAGAGTGGGCGGGGAGAGGCTCCATGCACACTAAAATCGTGAAATGAAGGTCTGAAAATTAGCACCATTGAAAACCTTGTGCTAGACGCACATTTGCAGGAGAGAGAAACCAGTTGAGTCAGCAATGTACAGCAAAGGCAGGGAGACCCAGAAAAGTGATAGTAGTGATATATGTACAGCAACCAAAAAGGCAAAAAACATATATAATGACCAGAACCAAAAGTGAAATCCAAAACACCGAGCTGGCCAATAGAACAAATAATGACAAACGGTAATGAACACGACCTATAAAGAATAAAAAGGACGCACTCACATTTAGAAGGGTCAATTCTCAGTCCCCCTACAAAGTGAATGTTCCAACATAGAAATAGTGCTGATGAGGGTTTTCTGTGGTGGGTATGGGGTAGCTTACTTTTGTGGCTGTCACATGTGCAGCAACAGCAGAGTGGGCACGTGGGAAAGGGCACTATGGTGATGGTGTAAATGGGGTACAGGGGGCTGCATGCGTCTCATGCAGTGGGCTAGCTGGGGCACAGTGTGGACTAGGCAGATGCCTACCTGGCACATAGGAATGCAGAAACTGAAAAGCAGCAAAACAGCAACTGACCAGGGTCCAACATGGCCATGAGTGAGCGTCCCACAGTGTCCCAGGGGACAGCACCCAGCAGGTACCCCCAAGGGCACAGAATATTGACAGGTGGTGCCTGGGAGAAGTGCTGATGTCACCACCCCTACCCCAGACCCCACACCATAGGCACCCGCCTAGCGGCACACTAGATGGCATGGGACTGCACACCACCGGCATAAGGGCATGCCAGCATGGTGGTGGAGGGGGTGCCGGCACTGGAGGGGGCAGTGGCAGCTGCCTACAACAGAGCAAGGCCAAGTCCTGTATAGGTGGGTGGCATGCAGTGCAACAAATAAGGTCTGTCTGAGGAACAGTCATGGGATCCCCAGGAAACAACCTGCCTCTGTGGTAACAGTTTGGTGCAGTACACACAGCCAGTATGCTCAAAGGCAGAAGGTCACAGGTTCAAGTACCAGCTGGGGCCCCTGCAAACCATGTCCCACTATTTTACCCTACAGAGTGCAGACACCATAAACATGTCCACTGCCTAGAGCAAAGGTTCACAACTCCAGTCCTGGATGTCCAAACACCATTCAGGTTGTCAGGATGTCCCTAAGAAATATCCATGAGATACATTTGCATGCACTGCCCCCATTGTATGCAAATTTATTTATTTATTTATTTATTTGGTTTCATTTGTATACCGCTACTTCCAGCGATCAGAAGCGGCTTACTCTACACATCAAACATTGGTTACATATGATAGGAATCAACAATTTACATTTTCATTGGGGTGTACTTGCCTGTGCATTTATACATATTTACATTTTATATTGTTTTGCTTGCTTTTATACAGATTGAATATTGAAGTTTTGTTTTGATTTATACAGTGTAAGCCATATAAATAGTATTTAAATAGTATGAGCCATGTACAGTTTTGTTTCAGTGGTTGCAATTATATGTATTGGTTACAAAGAAATCAATTCTTAATACTTTTGTTCAGTTGGGTTCGGGGAATGTTCGATCTGGATTGGTTATGTTAGGTTGTAATGATCCTGGAAGAGGTGGGTCTTTAGTTTTCTTCTAAAGTCCTGTAGGTCACTGTTCGATCTTAGTTCGTTTGGTAGCTGATTCCATAATGTGGGTGCTGTATAGGTGAATGCTCTGTTGCTTGTGCAGACTTTTACAGTTCGGATGTTAGTTGAGACGTGAAGGGTGTTTATTTATTTATTTTATTTATTTAACAATCATTTATATCCCGCATCTTCCAGAGTTCAGATGCGGTTTACAATTGAACAACAGTCAACAAAGCAAGGGCTTGTTTTACATGGAACAATTTTTGACAGTAAACAATGTAATAGTTAAATACGTAACAGAACAGTGTAATGGTTAAATGCATAACAGAACAATGTAATGGTTAAATACATAACAGAACAAGAACAATTTAAGAACTATGTACAGATACAGGTTTGTAGGTTCCTTAGATTTAAATCATGGTTATTTACAAGTGGGTGTAAATCTGTTAAGTTATGAGGTTTAGCTTTACTCAGTTGGGTGTAATTTAGCCTTTTTCTGGGATGATCAATGGATTATCTATGTTGTTGTAGTGCATGGCAAAGAGGTAGGTTTTCAGTTTTTTGCGGAATTCTATAATTTCTGTTGTAGATCTTAGGTCCTCCAGGATGGAGTTCCAAATGAGGGGGGCCGCATGTGAGAAGGCTCTGTTATTAGTTAGTTTGTTTGCTTTTATAAATCATTTGGAGTCCTTAATTTATTTGAGTGTCCTTTTCTGTGAGTGACTTTTTGAGATTCCTTGCTTATAAGATTGCTTAATGGGATTGGAGCCATGCCATTGAGAGCTTTAAATGTGGTTATTGTGGTCTTATATATTATCCTGCTTTGTATTGGGAGCCAATGCAGGGTTGCTAATATTGGAGTAATATGCTGGAATGAGTGTGCTTTCATTACAATTCTAGCTGCTGCGTTCTGTGCTAGTTGTATTCTTTTAATGTTTTGTTTCGTTATACCTAAGAGAATTAGGTTGGAAAAATCAAAGTGTGGGGTTATGGTTGCCTGTATTATGTTAATGAAATCTTGTAAGTGAACTAAGGGGCGTAGTTGCTTGAGTATTTTGAGTTTGAAGTAGATTTTCTTTATAGTGTTTCTAATGTGGGTGTTCATCGTAAGGTGTGTATCTAAAATGACTCCTAGGTATCTTATTTCATTTTTTATTGTGATGTCATGGTTTTGTATTGTTATGTGGGTTGGAGGGACGTATGAATGGTTTTTTGTTACAATTAATACCTCTGTTTTTGAATGGTTTATGTGGAGGTTTTTCGCTTTTAGCCAGGTTGTGATTTCGTTAAGACAATCTGTTAAGAGTTTTATCGGTACATCAGGGATGGTGAATGGAATGTATAACATAATATCATCTGCGTATAGATGATAGAGTACACCGAATTTTTTGAAAATGTCACAAACTGGTTTTATATATATGTTAAATAGGAGGGCTGATAGAGCCGAGCCTTGTGGGAGACCAATTTCTTGTTTATATGTGGTGGATGTCTGATTAGCTATTTTTACATTTTGCGTTCTATTATGTAAATATGAGGTGAACCATTTGTGTACCGTGGCATTTATACCTATTTGTTTTAGGTTATTAAGCATTATAGTGTGATGTACACTATCAAATGCAGCTGATATGTCAATAAATAGGAGTATGAATGCTTTTTTGTGATTATCAATCCCTTTAAGGAGTGTATCAATTAAGACTGTTAAAAGTGATTCTACTCCATGCTGAGGTCTAAAACCATATTGGTGTTCATCAAGTGGGTAGTAAGAGTCTAGGTATTCCTGTGTCTGGATCTGTACCACTTTTTCTATTATTTTAGCTAAAAAAGGGATACTTGAAATAGGTCGATACGATTTTGGGGATGTTTTGTCCATAATACCATTCTTGAGAATTGGGCGGATTTGTGCATGTTTGAGTTTAGGAGGGAGGTAACCTTGGAGTAATGAAAGGTTGACTATAGGGAGGATGAAAGAGATTAGTATTGGAAGTGTGCTTTTTATCCATGTTACAGGGCATGGATCAAGGAAGGAGGTGGTAGTGTTGAGGTTGGAAATAATATTCTTTAGTGATTCTTTAGATGTGGGGTGAAAATCTGACCATTCATTTGCGCAATTTAAGGCTACGTTATTTTTGTCTATGGACATTATAGGTTGTGTGGATTTATTTTGATAGTAGTCAGCTAAAGTTTGTACTGATATGTCAGTAATTTCATTGTTATGTGTTTGAGGGTTATTAGTGAGATTTCTAACAATGGAGAATAGCTCTCGTGGTCTGTTATAGGATTTTGATAAGATTGCTGCATAGTAAGTCTTTTTGTGCTATCTATAGTGTCCTTGTATTTTGTAAGAATGGTATTATATATTTCCTTATGTATAGTTAGTTTGGTTTTGCGCCATTTAAGTTCTGATTTTCTTAGTTGTCTCTTCATTTGTTTTAGCGTGTTGTCGAACCATGGAGCTTTTTTTGAGTTAGTGGGTTTTTTGTTACTTCGGTCAGATTTAGCTGCATCGGTTATTGTGTCATGCCAATTTTTGATAGCTTCATCTAAATCCATTGGGGGAGACACAAGGTGGGGTATTATTGTATCTAGGAATTCAGTTTCGTTAAATCTTTTGAATTTTGTGGTGGAATCACTTCTTGAGTAGTTTTTGGTGCTATTGATATGGAATGTGAGTTTTGTTTTAATGATGTAATGATCAGACCAAGGAATTTGTGTGCATTCTATAGTATCTGGGTTGAATAGTTGGAAGATTGTGTTTGGGAGGAATATAAGGTCTAGTGTGCCTCCTTTTATGTGTGTTGTATTGGTGATTATCTGGTGAAAATCCATGTCAGCTATGGTTTCTAGGAAAAGGTTGGCTTCCGATACTGGAAGTGAGGGGAGGTTAAAATCACCTAGCATGATTATTGGATCTTGATCGGTAGATGAGCCCAGAAATTCAATAAGTGGATCTAGGCTATCTGCTTTTTGGTCAGGGGGTCTGTATATTAGGCAGATTCTAAGATTGTTAATCTTTATGATGAGGGTATCAATGTTATTGGTTATATTATGTCTTATTGATTTGGCATTTAATATCTTTCTCGTCATGACAAGTACACCTCCTCCTTTTTTGTTGGGTCTGTGGGTAAAGTTTATATCGTAGTCATCAGTGTTAAGCTGGTTTAAGTAGACTGTATCCGTTTCAGATAGCCACGTCTCAGTTACACATAAAATGTCAGGTTTTAGGTCTGTTATTAAATCGCTAAATATGGGAAGTTTATTTTTCATTGAGCGTGCATTGATAAGGATACATGACAGTGAATTGGTGTTTTTGATGTTGTTTTCTTTTATTTGTTGTAAATCAGTTTGTTTTATTTGTATAAGTCGGTGGTAGTTTATTTTTGCCTGGTGGTATGGGTTTGTGTGGGCAATATGGTAGTTATTTCTGGGTGTTGTTCGTATTATGGGGATTGCCATATGGTTTTTAGTAGATAAGGTAAGTGTTAGATCGATTAGGATTGTCAATAATATAAAGTTGTAGGTTATTTTTAGAATCATAGTTTTTGTGAGTGTCATGTTCAGTGTCAAGGTACTGCTTGGTGAGTTTTATGTAGTAGAGTGTGTTTCGTAGTTCAATGTAATAATGTCCGATTCTATTACCGGTGATGGTGATTATTTGGTCAGGGAGATTATGGAGGAATAGATCAGGCAGTAGTTTTCTGTAATTACAAGCAATAAAGATTATGCAGGAGGTAATGGAAACAGTAAAAGTCAGACAGTAGTAAATGAATCAGACAATATAGTTATACATAAATGAGATTACTGGCGACAAGTTGTGTGTTCTTCTGCTTCTGTTAGGGGGTTGTGTGGTGATGAGGTTGGAGAGGTGGGATGGTGCTATGTTATGTATCAGCTTGAATACAGTTACTAATAGTTTGTATTTTATGCGGGCTGTAATGGGAAGCCAGTGTAGTTCAATTAGTATAGGTGTAATATGTTCAGTGAGTTTTCTCTTGAGGATAATCCTAGCTGTTTTGCGCCAATTGCAGTATGTTAAGGGGTTTTTTTAGCAACCCTTGGAGAATGGCGTTACAGTAGACTAGGTGGGGTGCTATGAGTGCTTGTGTTACTGTTCTGAAATCAGAGTGTTCGATGATGTTGCATAAAGGTTGGAGGATCCTTAGTTTATGGAATATTGCCCGGTTAAGCATCCGAAGATGTTTCTCCATCCTTAGTTTTTTGTCGAGTATTACACCTAGGTATTTTATTTCATTCTTTATGTTGTAGGTGTTGTTGTTCATGGTGATTGTTGATGGAGGGTTGAAATCTGTTTTATTGGAGATGTACATTTCTTCTGTTTTCTTGTGGTTTATGGACATATTGTTTTGGTGCAGCCAGGTTTGCATTTCATTGAGGCATTCCTCTAGATGGTTGTAATTTGGATTGGTCGAGTCCAGTTGGGTGTAAATCATAATTTCGTCTGCATAAATGTGGTAAGTGACCTTGTGCTTCTGAAAGATTGTGCAGACCGGTTTTATGTATAGGTTGAACAGTAAGGAGGACAATGCTGAGCCTTGTGGTATTTCCAGGATTTGGGGGAACGGCTTCGCTTTCTCCTTATTGAATTGGACTTGTTGCATTCTGTTCATTATACAGGATATCAACCAGTTTAGGGGGGTTCCTGTTATTCCTATGGATTCCAGCCTGTTGATGAGGGTTCTGTGGTTTACTGTATCGAATGCCGCAGATATATCAATGAATATTAGAATATACATCTTCTTTTTATCTTCCAAGCCTTTTATCAGTCTATCTAGTAGAACCAGTAGTAAGGTTTCGACACCATGGTGTTGGTGGAATCCGTATTGTTGCTCTTCGAGTGCGTTCATGGTGTCAACGTGGTCCTGTAATTGCTGCTGTACTGCTTTTTCAATAATTTTGGCTAAAGAATGATATACTTGAGATTGGTCAGTAAGAAGCTGGGTTATTCTTTCTAAAGTTTTGTTTTTTAGTATGGGTCTTATGAGGGATTTTTTGAGTTCTGCTGGCATGACTCCTTGTTGGAGTGATTGGTTTACTATGTGTGTGATGTATTGGGCAACATCTTGTTTTGTTGTATCCATGCATATTGTTTTGTTGTATCCATGCATCTTGTTTTGTTGTATCCATGCATATTCATTAGTGACATCCAGGAAACCGGAATCATGTTTGGCCCACCAGGACCGGAATCTGGACCCTCTGCACCAGAACAATCGGTCAACAGACGCACAAACACCCATACCCACGGGCTCTACTATACAAAGCCTCATGGAGAGTCAGGCTGTTGGGCCTTGTGTGGAGCAGCAGCTACCACTACCTGCTCCTGTATACCTTAGCAATGCAGTCAGAACCATGGAAACATGTTCCATATTTATTTATTTATTTATTTAACATTTCTTCTATACCGCGCTATTAAAATCAGCGCGGTGTACATCGAACAAGAATACTGCAATGTATACAAACAACATTGAGTTTACACAGAACAGGGAATTGAACATGGGAGCGAAACCGGGGAAACTAAATACAGATTAACTACAACTATGTACATATATGTATCAAAAGGTTCCTATGCTTAATGTGAGACCACAAATCCTGACTTAAAACAATTTGGTAAAATTGATTCATCATAGCAACCTTTCTGATATATGTGGAGTGTGCTGCCATATGTGTTTACGACACTATCTACCACCCCGGAGAGTGACCCTAACAGTATTGCGTTCCTTCGCACTGCCTGCACTGTGCCCAGGACTGGTGTGGCAGCCAGGGCTGGTAGCCGCCTCTATCATTGCACAATGCAGAAATAGGCGTTGGAGTGTGTATATGTCTATCCAGTGTTTTGCGGCTACCTACACCTTACTGAGCCCACAATGTTTTCACAGTTTCCAGCGTTAGCCTGCCATTGTGCATAATGAGGGGCAAGGTATTGTGGGTATGGCCGGACAGGGCGGTCTGGGCAGGATGTATGTGCACAGGGCATAGGGCAATAGCTGGGATATTGTAGTGCGCATCCACCATCTGAAAGGACACAGTGGCTACAGCATGTCATGCTGGGAGATCACTCCCACTCTGACTGAGCAGTGACCACGGCATGTCCAGGTTACCACATAATGCTGTACACTGTTTCTGTAAGTGATATTTGTGGGTTCCCATTTCTGGGGCCCAATCACTGACAAACATGCTTGGTGTGTGTGCCAGATCCCATGTCTGGGTGCACATTGTTCCTTTTGGAACATGCACTATGTATGTGCTAGCAGACTGTCTGCAGTTAGCATGTGTATGGCCACAACACCTTGCAGGATGCAGCAGGTGCACACTGACTGCCCTCTGCTGGTGAATGCCAGATCGTAGTGGGGGGCAGCTGAGCTGACCAGGCACTCTACCTGTCTGCCAGTGGTCCTGTTCCATGTGCAGATCTGCATCAGCTCTCTGTTTGTCAGTTGGATGGGGGTTGCTGGTCCCACAGTCCGTCATCATGTACCTCCACTGCCCCTATTGCAAACTGTGATAGTGTGTGTCTGTTGTTTGCAGGTCATGTTCTCTACCATGACCCAGAGAAGGCGGGTTTGCTATATATATCTTTGTCATGTGAGTTCAGACACACCCCTGCTCCAAAAACAGGTGTTCATGGCAACCTCACTGAATATGCATTATGTTGTATGCATCATGGTCCACAAGGGCTACACATTACTGGCACATAGAAAACTCCTAAGGCTGTCTGCAAAGAATACCACCCACACTGGCAGCGATGGTGAACTGCAGCAAAGCCTTCCACAAACAACCCAGGTACTATGGACCTGGTGCTGGCCACACGACTTTACCCTCAGGGTGATCACAGAACACACTCAATGACATGGTCAGTAGGTACACTGTGCCAGTAACATGCACGGTCCAGTTGACATGCTGTAGAGGTGCAAACCCCCTACCCAGTTGACATGCTGTAGAGGTGCAAACCCCATCTGGTGAGCAGATGTAGACTGCTGTTCTGCATGTGAATTGCATCATGGGTACTCTTGATGCTATCCTATACTGGTAGCCACACCAGACAGTGTGTCTGGTGACCTGCACTGGTTCAGTAGTTAGCCATAGTTTAGTTATAACCATTCGTGATGTAGGGCAATGGTTAATACACTGACCTCAGTGTGAGAGGTCATGGGTTCAATACCCCCAGTGGGCCTGTAAATTTATTTATCTGGACATATATAATATACTGCATTATCATTACATCAAAGTGCTTTATCACATGAAACAATTTTTAAAAGTGTGGTCAGTCGCATGCAGTGGGTATGTTGGAAGAGTGGTATGGGCTTCAGGTTGCTAGATTTGATGGTGAGCTATATACAAAGTGCGTCTGTTACAAAAACTTCCGAGGCTACGCCTGTTTATGTCTGTGACAGTCTGACATCAGTGTTCACACCCCAAAGCACCCTCACCTCAGTTGCCCAACCTAAGGTGCCCTGTATAGTGCCTTAGCTGTGGCCTTACACTATCCCGGTAAGCAGAGCAGAAAGTGTGTGCAGATGAGATGGTGTTGCTGTGTAGCCAACCATTGCTATGTTAAAAGGCATAGCACACTGGTTAATACAATGCCTTCACAGCCAGTGGCGATAGGTTTGATACCCCAGTGTACCAACATCAAGATAAATGCCTAAGACACATATTTGTGGCAAGAATAGTCAGACACATCTTTGCAATGTGTGTCTGCAGCATAAAACATTTTCACCGTAGCCGTGTACCCCAAGGTGCCTCACAGCATAGTGTGGCAGTAAGTGCGTCATAAGGCACCCTATGAAGTGGCCTGGACAAACGGCAGAAAGCCTTCTATGCTGCATATCTTCGTGGTGCCAACGTTGTTCACTGTGTACCGGGCGTGGCACTGGCACGTAGCTAGCGTACTGTAGTGATGCGCAGCAGCGTGCGTTGATGTGCACATAGGCGACATGCGTGCATGCGTCAGCAAGGCATCTGAGAAAATGGTGATGTGGTCAAGGAAGCCTGCCTTCACCCGTCGGGAGCAGTGACACCTTGCAGCACTAATCTGCATTCAGCAGCAAAAATTATTTCCCAGCTCCTCCAAACGCCAGGACCTCTGCCGCGTTAGGAGGGGATGGGAGCACGTCACAAGGTGGTTCAATCATTTTGCAGACTACCCACGTGAGGTAAGTGTATCGGGACAGGTCACACAATGCAAGGTGTGCAAAACAATATCCAGCAATGAACACACATCATACATGTACAACATGGTATAGACACCAGTCTGTGGGCCAACCAGTGCTGAATGTAGCTGCGAATGCTGCTGTGTGTAAGTATGCCCTATCCCCATGAGGCTGTGGACCTGATCACAGAGGTTTAGTTGTCATCCTGGTGTTATGGTACCTGCTGCTGTTTAAATCCACCCTACCCCCAGGAGGCCTTAGACCTGCCTAAAGAGGTATGTTAAACAGCATGCTGATATGGTAGTTTATGCAGTTGCAGGTTCACACATCTGCCCTACCCCCAGGATGCCTGAGACCTGATGAAAGTGGTCTGTTAGTCATCCTGGTGTTATGGTAGTTGGTGCTGTTGATGTGTTCAAATACACCCTACCCCCAGGTGTCGTGAGACCTGATTACAGAGGTCTGTAATAAATCCTGTTGTTATGGTAGTTTATGCATTTGCAGGTTCGCACATCTTCCCTATCCCCAGGAGGCCTGAAACCTGATTACACAGGTCTGTTATAGATCCTGGTGTTATGGTAGTTGCTGCTGTTGATGTGTTCAAATTCACCCTACCCCCAGGAGTCCTGAGACCTGATTAAAGTGGTCTGTTAGTCACCCTGGTGTTATGGTAGTTTTGCAGTTGCAGGTTCACACATCTGCCCTACCCCCAGGAGGCCTGAGACCTGATTACACAGGTCTGTCATAAATCCTGTTGTCATGGTAGTTTATGCAGTTGCAGGTCACACATCTGCCCTATCCCCAGGAGGCCTGAGACCTGATTACAGAGGCCTGTAGTAACTCCTTTTATTATGGTAGTTTATGCATTTGCAGGTTCACACATCTGCCCTATCCCCAGGAGGCCCAGACCTGATTACACAGGTCTGTTATAGATCCTGTTGGTATGGTAGGTGCTGCTGTTGATGTGTTCAGATCCACCCTACCCCCAGGAGTCCTGAGACCTGATTAAAGTGGTCTGTTAGACATCCTGGTGTTATGGTAGTGGCTGCTGTTGATGTGTTCAAATCCACCCTACCCCCAGGAGGCCCAGACCTGCTTACAGAGGTCTGTTAGTCATCTTGGTGGTATGGTAGTTGCTGCTGTTGCAAGGTTCACACATCTGCCCTATCTCCAGGAGGCCCATACCTGATTGCAGAGGACCATTATAGATGTTGGTGTTAGGGTACTTGCATCTGTTGGTGTTTCACAGCTGTGCCCTAACTCCAGGAGGCACCAGACCAGATCACAGATGTCAGTAGCTCAGCTAGGTGTGGTGGTCCATGCTCCTGTTGCATTCGCCCACAACTGCCCTCTTCACAAGAGACCTTAGTCCTGATCATAGAGGTATAGTAGAAAGCCTGGTGCCATGGTAGTGGCCCCTGGCGATGTGTTCAGGGCCACCCACTTCCCGCTCTATCTCAGAACACATCACACATGTTTTTTAAAGATATCATGGTGCCATGGCGGCTGTGTCGGCTGATGTGTGTAGGTTAGGCAAACACACAGGTGTGTGCCGGACCACACAGGGAGTTAGGAAACACCTCCCCAGAGACCAGCCTGCCTACCCCACACATGGCATGGTGCTGCCATGTCATGCAAGAGGAGTGTAGGTACAGGGTATGGGGGGTCCAGGGAGTTGCACACAGTACACATAGGTGGCACCCTACACATGCCCAGACCCACAGCCACACATGCAGGCGGCGCTGCAACAGGTAGTAGAGGACACACTGGCCAGAGCAGCAGCAGCACCCTGCTGCTCACAGTGATGTGTGATAAGCGTTGGGCACCCACCAGAGATATCTGGCCCCTAATGCTCCCACCCATTGCATTCCCCTCCCAGATAGAGGACCTACGGAAAAAGGGACGGGAGTTGCGGCTGCACTGCCCGGGTGTCCTTGCCCACCTCCAAAGGAGGGTGCTGGAGCAAAGTGGTGGTGAGTGTTGCGGCCTCTGCAGCACAGTATAGCATGTCACAGTGGCCCAACAGCCTGTGGGAGGCCACACTATGTTTTATGTGGTGTGTGAATCGCATGATGGTGTGCTAATGACTGTCTCCCCCCACAGAGGATGCTGCTGCTGGTGAGGACCCATCTACATCAGGGCCCCCCACAACAGGCCCCACAGCTCCAGTCCAGCCGGAGGAGGAGGAGAGGAGGGGGCAGAGGCTGAAGAGGAAGAAGACAACATGGAGGGGGTAAAGGTTGGGGTGGGGTGGGAGGGAGGGGAGGGAGAGGGTGTGTTGTAAGCGGCAGGGGGTAAGGAGGGCGAGGGGAAGGAAGAGAAGAAGGCAGAAGAGGAGAGTGGGGAGGGGGCGAGGGAGAGGGTGGGTGGGAGGTGTCGGGGAGGAGGGGGGTATGGAGGGGGGAGAGTGGCCCTGTGGGTGGGAGGGGACACAGGACAGCACAGGGCACTGTGGGTCCCTGCCAACTGCCACATGTGTGCGGCGATGGTGGCCACCTGGGTGTAGTGTCACCACCCATTGCCACAGACAGGGCCCACACACATGCCACCACACAAACACCGGGCACCTGGTGTGGATGTGGTGGCAGGTGCGTCCGGGACCTGTCTGTGGCATTGGTTGGTGTGCTACAATGCCAACGGTCCCAGGACCGCACTACCCGGTGGCTGGCAGGTGCCATTCAGTGGATGGCTGCCGAGATGCACATGCAGCGTGCAGCTGGTCGACAGCCATCCCCTGATGGGTATCCCAGGAGAGTTTGAGGGTCACAGGGGTGCCCATACACGTGCCCTGTGCTGTCCTGTCACCCGGGACACATCATGGGGTTGTTTGTAAATAGTACCCATTGTACAGTTAAGAGTAAAAAAGTTTATAAGTACAGCACAATAGTCACGTGTCTCCTTTATACACAGACTTGGTACGTGAGCATGGGACATGTGTGTAGATCCCTATGTGTATGCGTGGTAGACATAGGCAACATACATGGACCATCTCCACACTCAGGTGTGGGGGCTGCCCATGGGCGTAGGCATCTGTGTCCCCTGGTGCCCCTGTGATGTACAGATGTGCTGTGTGTCCCAGCAGCTATGGTCACATGCATGCTGCCTGTGATGTGTAGGCTGCATATCTGATGCACCATGCTCGGGGGGGAATGGAGGGAAAGACTAGCAGCAGGTATGTGGCAGGAAGGATAGGAGGGACTGCTGTACCCAGGAGCTGTACAGGGGGATAGCTGGTGAGGCCGTGACAGGTGGATGTTGGTCAGGAGGATTAGCGACGGCTCACTACAAGTGCTGGGGATGAGTAACCAGCTGAATGTAGCCAGATACCTTTGTCTGCCTGTGCCCCCGCAAGCATATGTGGGTAAACAGCCACGTAGGCTCTGGTGTGGGCAGGGAGGATGATCACACATGTGGGTAGACTAGTGGAGAGTATGTGGGGTGTGAGAGAGTGACAGATCCATAAAACATACATGTACCACCATAAAGATATCGCTGATCGACGGGAGAGGTAGGGTATACCCACACTTATAGGTAGTAGGGCGCACACATGGCACACATGGAATGGTATAACGTATGTGCGGTGATTGGTGGCAGTGCAGACAACACACCCCTATGGTAAATGGGGAGGCACATGTGGCCAGGGTGACAACATGGGTTGCAGGGTACGTAGGGGAGCACAGTGGCACACACTGGAGACGTACACATAGGTATAAATAGGTTTTGATGTCTTTATTATCACAGATGTAGTGACCTGTCCCCCAACCTCACAGCCTACGTCTCCACCCACATCCATGGCACCTACGGGCCAACCCACCTCTCTGTGCTGGGTCCGCTGGTGCTGGCTGCTGGGGATGCCGAGCCATGGCCTCCTGGGCATCCGCAATGCGCACTAGCGCTGCTGCCATCGTCTCAGCTGTGGCGCGTAGCTGGCTCACCTCCTCCCGAATGGCCATCAGAACCTGATGAGTGGCTGTGGGTGAGACATGTGTTGTCCCCCCACCGTGACACATGCTCATGTATGGCATATCCCAAAAGATCGGTCAGCAGAGCAATCATGGCTGCAACGACTAACAACGCAGTACCATGTTTACATCTGTGTGTCCCATGATCCATCCTCAGGCCAGGAAATGATCCTGCTGAGAGGTCGTGGGAATCACAGATATGACACATTGTACTGTGTCACAGTTCATTGTGTCACTGCTTGATCTGCGCACTGGTCGTATGGGATAGACTGGATAACATGGGGATTCATGGCACACAGATATATATCTGGGGGGGGGACGCTGTTTGCTCTAAACCTGCCGCACAGTACTGATTACCCCGACTATCTATGCTAGGTACTATTACTCAGGGAGAGGGGTCCGCTGAGTAAGCTGTATAGGTGATCTGGGATAGGTGTGTACCACTGTATGTCTCCTTGGGGTATATGGTGGTGAATAGTGGGCGGATGTATGAGCCCATTAACATGATGACACCAGACAACCCATGCTATAAGAGGGGAGAGTGCACATGGCACAGACCCCCACTAAACGTATGCTCCTACGTGCTATGATGTCATAATATTGGGGAGCACATGGAATGTCATTGTGGATGTTACGTCAACCCCCAGGGAGCTTGATGTGTATTCTGTTACCCACCTTCTGCATCGTGCCTTGATGAGGCAGTATGAGCCTGCAGCTCCGCAAGGATGACATCCACGCTGGTGTGTGGGGTGCCTGATGTCCCCAGCGCCTGCATTGTGTGGCAACTCCCCTCTGTCTCCGCATCCTCCACAACCTGTGTGCTGCTGCTACTGGCCCCCACTTGTGTGTTGGCATCCGCTGCCCTGTCCTGTGCCTCGGGCACCACATTGTTTCTTGGGGTCTCCCCGCCAGTGCTGGGTGTGTCCCCAAACTCTGTGGCCTCAGGCCCCTCAGCATCCTCTGGCGCCAGCACATCCTCCTCCTCATATGCCTCCATGGCCTGGATGTCACCTGGGGGGTGGAACAGGGTACACAGCAAAGATGAGTTTGTGCAGGGCACATATGTACACCTGTGTAGTACATCCCCACCCAAAAGCAATGTGGTATCTGCCTGTACCTGCTGTTGCTGCACCTACAATGGGGACAGCACATGTGCATACAGTGTGCTGTACTTGGCGGGGGGAGGAGGAGCGGTCTCTTGCACTGGTGGCGCTGTGACACATTTGTTGTTGTGTTTGGGGGGATGTGGTGGTGGGTGCTGGGTCCACTATATGCAGCACTAGGTATGCACTGTGCGTGTGACCTTGGATGTGGGCTCAGCGCTACATGTGGCCAGGGTGCATGTGGGAGCCCTGAGTGGGATTGTGGCCTGTCATAGTGTGTGTGAGTGATGTGTATGCATTGGCCTGAGTGGTATGCACGGTAGGTGTTGCAGCATGCATCCGGGTCAGCCAGATGTGTGTGGGACTGCCGCTTTGGGAGCCACTGTGCGGTATGGGTGGACCGCTATCACATACTCAGTGTGTGTGGTGGGTTGCTTCAGGGGATGGCTGGAGCGATGCTGGGCATGGGGTTGCACCGTGGGTGGGGGTCATGGGAATGTGTTTGTGGCACTGCGGTACCTGTATATGAGCTGACCCCAGGTGGTATGGGGGTTTGGCTAGGTGCAGCTGGTACGGCTGTGGCAATGTGCCCCCCAATGTCTTGTGAGGGTGGGTGGGGGATCCCCATTGTATGTTGGCCAATAACAGAGTGTTATGTGTCTGACATCTGTGTGATGTGGTCGTTGGGGTTTGTTTGCATCTACCTCGTCATCACAGTGTGATAGGCCTTCCTCTGTCACTAGTGTGGGATATGTCCCTGGACAGGTAATCGCAAGCACATGTCATAGCTGTTATAGGTGTTGTGGGTGGGTCCGCCAAGTTAATGTGTTCTGGCCTAGTTGTATGTCCCTCCTGTCTGTGTCCCCCTGTCATATTGTGGTGCGTGCCTGGCTGCAGATGTATGATGTTCTGTGTGACCTATATGCCAGGTACAAATAGCTGCTGCATGTGCTGGGTTCATGGGGTGGGGGATGTTGGGGCCCTCCCCGTATGTATGGTCATCCTCCCCACTCCTGCTCCAGGGGTGTCAGGGTTGGGGCAAAGGGGGCACCCCCTCCGGTGCCCATGGCATGTCGTCTCTCCGCCACCATGTGTGCATGGACACCACGCTTAATGTCATTAAATCTTTTCCTCAGGCTGTCCAGGTCCCTAGTTGGTCCCCCTGCCTGGGCTATGGCCTCCTGTACCTCCTCCCACATGTGTATGCATGTGCCCACAGTGGTGCTGGTGCTCAGCCGGTCATAGAGCACCTCATACTGCTCCAACACACTGGCCAGCAGGATGTTGTTTTCCTGCTGGCTGAATCTAACAGCCCTCCTCCGTTCCTCGGCTGGCACCAGTATACACCTCTGTTTGGCACTGGGTGGCCCCTGGGTGGGCTGCGACATTCCCGATGGGCCTGCCACCACCACCACAGGCCCACCTCTCCCTGCCGGCTCTGGGTCCTGCTGAACAGGTGTCCCCCTCCTCCCCTCATGCCATGTTCTGTCGCTCCATCTCCCTGCTCTCTGTGCCCTCTCCTGCCCTGTCACACATCCTCAGGCCTCCCGTTCTTTGCCTAATCTCCCCTCCCCTGCCCCTCGGCTCCTCTGCTCCACCTCATGCCTGCTCCTTACCTCCCCTCCCCTCCTCTCCCTGCTGCCTTCTCCTCAACTCACCTCCTGTTTCTCTCACCTGCTCCTTGCCACCCCTCCTCTCTCTCGCGCCTGCTCCGCAACACACCTCCTGTCTCTCACGCCTGCTCCTCGCCCCTTCTTTCTCTCTCGCCTGCTCCGCAACACACCTCTCCTCACCTGCTATAGTCCTGACCTCACTCTCGCCGCGCCTGCTCCACACCTCACCTTCTGTCTCCCTCGCCTACACAAACCCCTCAGGGTGTACCACGTGTGCATGTGAATTTATGTTTTTTTATGTCTGCGCATCCTTGCGCATGCACAGCGGCACGAGCATGGCAGCTGCACACATTGCGCATGCGCAGGGGAGATGCGGAAGTTGCGTGCACGGGGGACACCATGTTGTGCATGCACTGTACATGTGTGTGAGTGTGAGATGTGCGCATGTGCTGCGTGCCGTTATGCGCATGCGGCAGGCCTCACATCACATGCGTGGAACAGCACTCATCATAGGTCCCATGCACGCACCTTCTTCATCTCCCCTGCACATGCACAACACCCGCAGCTGCCACGCTTGCACTGCTGCGCATGCGCAACACGAGCAAGGATGCACAGACGTAAACTCAAACATAAATACACACACACACGTGGTACACACTGAGGGTTTGTATAGGCGAGGGAGACGAGGCATGCGGTGTTGGTTGTTGGTGAAGCAAGGAGAGTGTCAGAGACAGGTTTGGTGTGGAGAGTGGCTGGGTTGGTGAGTGCTGCTGGAGTTGTGTGGCTGGGTTGGTGAGTGGTGGGTGAGTGGTGGGTGAGGTGAGTGGCTGGGTTTGTGTGAGTTAGAGGAGGTGAGGGGGGTTGAGTGTATGGTGGGCTTTGTGGTTGCTGCATGTGCACTGGGAGGTGTGCAGGGACTGCGGTTGCCTGACGGGGAGATGGTGTCCATGGGGCTGAGGCACAGGGCATGGGTGCAGTCCCGCTGCAACACAGACCTGAAGCTGTGGGGGCAGGCCAGGCAGGGGCTGTGCTGCACACACAGGAGGCGTGCAGAGTTGCAGGCTCGCCAGCCTCGCCTCTACAGGCCCAGGGCCCAGCTCCAGGACATGCGTGAGGACCAGGTCATCTCCCTCTACCGCCTGAGCACAGGGAGCTCTATGAGGATCTGAGACCTGACCTCGAGCCCCTGACTGGTCAGTCACATGCCATACTGGGTTTGGTCAAGCTCTTTGGTGCCCTACATTTCTTTGCCTCTGGCTGTTTCCAGTCATCTGTGGCTGCAGTGGGTGGTATGAGCCGCCCCACCTTCTCACGCTGTCTCCACCAGGTACTGCATGCCATGATCAGCTGGGTGGGGAATTACATTGCCATTCCCAACACTAGGCAACAGTGGGGGACCCTGAACCAGGCCTTTGAGGCATTTTCCGGGATGCCACACGTGAAGGGAGCCATTGATTGCACACATGTTGCCCTGGTCCCACCCAGAGACAGGAAGGCAGTGTTCCGCAACCACAAACACTACTATTCCCTGAATGTTCAGGTTGTATGTGATGCAGATATGCATATTCTGAATGTGGTCCCTAGGTTTTCAGGGTCCACCCATGACTCCTATATCCTGCAGCACTCGGCACTATTCAGACAATTTGAGGCAGGACAGTATGAGGACTGTATACTGCTGGGTGGTTATTTTGCATCTCTGACATGCACATGGTGATCCTCTGACTAACCGTATGTGCACATGTCTGTCTTTGGAGTGTATCCCTAGTTGTGTGTGTGTCTCATCTGTCTGTGTGTGATCTAACGTTGGGGGGGGGGCCTTCCAGCTCTTCCTTGCTATGGTGCTGTGTGTTGATGGTAGGAATGCATGCTAGCATTTGTGTCGTGGTTACAGATTATGTTGATTGCGATCCTTACACCTACCCCTTGTTTTGTGTGTCAGACCTTCAAACGCTGCTGCATAGTTGTGGTGTCCCATCATGTGATGTTGTATGTTTGTGTCAGAATTGTTTGTGCTTTTGGTTTGCACGTACATGCGTTTTGCCATGTGTGTGGACATCAGCTCCTGCTTTAACGTTACACATTTCTTTCTGCAGGTGATGCAGGATATGGGTGTCGCCCCTGGTTGCTGACCCCTGTGCGTCAACCATGGACACGTGCAGAGATGAGGTACAATGAGATCCATGCCTCCAGCTGCTCCGTCATAGAGCGCACCTTTGGCATTTTGAAAAGTAGCTTCAGGTGTCTGGATAGAACCGGCGGGGCCTTACAATACCCAGTCCAGACTGTGGCAGAGATCATTATAGCCTGTTGCATCCTGCACAACATTGCTCTCAGGCATGATCTCCATGTCCAAATTAATGAGGATCTGGAAGATGATCCTACGTGCCCTCCTGTACGTGGCCGTGGTGACACACGTGAAGGCACAGCAGTCAGGCGGCGGGTGATTGAGGAGGTCTTCTCATGTAAGTACTGCCTATGTTGGAACATAAATTTCTTTAGATATGTGTGTACTACTACTACTGGTGAACATTTGTGTCACAATAGCAGTATGACGCAACACTGCATTGACATATGAGAGACAATGCCTGGCCATCAGAGCTTACAATCTAGTCATGACTCAAACACAGAAGATGTGAGCAGGGCACCACAGTGGGTAGAGCTGGATTATGTGTGTCAGGATTAGTAGGCTTCGGGGAGGTGGTAAGCTGTCACACAAGATTTGTAGCTGATTGGGAAAGGGGCTGCTGTACAGCCACAGGTAGTTAGTTCCAGCCTTTGAGTGCAGCAAGGTGAAAGGCAATGGGCATGTAGTCTGGGGTCAGCAGTAGGTGTGCGGGCCATAGATGGGATCAGTTGCCTAGACGTGTGTGGTTCACATTTTGTAATATGAGGCGAT
The DNA here is from genome assembly GCA_033557465.1 of Ichthyophis bannanicus. Classification (NCBI taxonomy): domain Eukaryota; kingdom Metazoa; phylum Chordata; class Amphibia; order Gymnophiona; family Ichthyophiidae; genus Ichthyophis; species Ichthyophis bannanicus. Next base: position 274,844,708 of record CM066040.1, on the reverse strand, counting down.
TGATTGGATTGTATGCTCTGCTGAACAGGGACTGTGTGTTACTTGTTTCTGTATAGCACTGCATATGACAGGTAGCACTATATACATGCTCAGGAGTAGTTGTATTAGTGGTAGTTGAGATCATCAAGGAAAGGTACTGCAAAGCCACAGTGTGACTGCATGTATAGGTCAGCAGGCGAGCCTTGACAAGGATGCGGAGACGGATAGGGAGCCTGTGAGGTGTCATGACAGGGGGAGTATTATTGCCATTATGCGTCTGGCGGTAGATTGTCCATGCAGTGCAGTGTTGCATATTTCCTGGCAGACACAGAAGATTCAAAGGCAGATCAACAAGATGTAGATTACAGTAGGCAAGCCAGGAGCTGATTAAGGGGTGGGTTGGCATTTTAGTTGTGTGTTCAGGGGAGACTGGGGAAATATAGCTGATGTCATCTAGAAAGAAACCGCAAGCCTCAGCTACAAGCTGGGTATGTGTGGAGAGGAGGAAAATGGAGTCCAAGACAACCCCTACGTTGAGGACCCTGGAGAAAGGAAGGTGTGTCCACCCACACACAGATGCTGTAATGGGAGGGTAGGGTTTAGGTGGAAATTTGGGATATCCTTCTTTGCCATTACCAATTTCATGCAGTGGGGTGACATGCAGCCAGCAATGTCAGGTGGCAAGCAGACATCGGAGTGTGGTTTGGCAGAAATAGCTTAGGCGTGGAGAGTTATATTAGCAACTCAGCAGCACACAGCTGGTAATGTAAGTCAAGGGATGAGATAGCCACACCAAGGAACTGGATATCGAGAGAGGGAAAGGAAGAAGCCCCTGGATATATCCGTGTGGTACAGGAACTGGCAGCAGGGTAGCAGAGGACATGGAGCCACCAGAACATACACTTAAGGGGCAGTGGGAGAGATATGGGGGGGGGGGGTGCAGGATAGTACAGAGGCCTTAGAGACGAGCAGGGGCACGGTAGTGAGGAGACAGTTGTGTTCAACAGTTTTGGAGGCAGCAGAGTGGTCAGGAGGGGATGGACAGAGTATGGGCCCTTGTATTTTGCCACACACACTTCAGTGAGAACTTTAGCATGAAGAGAGTCGGTACAGTGTGATGGAGAACAGCCAGTCTGTAAAGGATCTTGGGGGGTATAAGAGCTGAGGACATGAAGGTGTTGTGTATGTTGCACAGCTCCAACATGACATACGTATGTATGTTTCTCTTGTGTTTCTCAATCCACAGGACATCCTTGGTGACCCTCCTGGTGCTGTGGTGCAGTGACAGCTGACTATATGTCATTCAACATGCAGTAGTCTGGGGTAGGTGGACCTACAGGTAATTTGTCTGTGAGGACAATCAGGGGTAGCATATGTCTGAGGTAATCTGTCATATTGCACATATGTTGTTGCTCACCTCTTTGCCCTGCCCCCCAAACCCCATATGTTGCTGTCGGCACACATATCCACATGTGTGCCTGGCCAGTTTGTCGTCTCCAGCACTGTCTCTGGGACACATCCAACAGAGCTGCATGTGTCTGCAGGTCCTAGGTGTTCTGGTGGTGGCCTGCACATACACCCTTCCCTGACATTGTAACATCAGCCAACAGCAGTGTATCATTGCATTTGACAAGCCTTTATCTCCACTAATCTCCAATTGTGCACATACAGGCCGTATGCTACTGGTGGCACGCTCACCTTAGCATACTATGTGTGTGTGTTTTTGGGTTGGCTGTGTGATGATACAGTCTGCAGGCATTTTGCATTATCATGTGGTGTGAGGGGTCTGTACACCTGTGGAGCGGTGGTGACTGTGCTATCTCTACCTTACTGCTGTTGACCTTGTGAACATTGTGGGCATGTGTTGTATGTTGTGAGCTGACCTATCTCTTGTGTGCTGACAGACCACTGTGCAACAGCATTTATGTATCATAGATATCGCCATAATTTGGACATACATCAACAGTAGCTGCACATGGGGACATGGTAATTCTACACATTTCGATGACCTCTTCTCCCTTCACTGTGACGTGTTGTGGCCTTTGCCAGCCTCAGAGGATCCCGAGCAGACACAGGTAGGTTGCACCTTGGGTCTTTTGGGAATGACATCAGTCTTTACATGTTAGTGATTTGCTGTTTGTTTCATGGACCTTTCCTGCTGAGTCTCTGTACACCAACGCTGATGCACATGGGATGTAGCTGTGCAATGCCTGTGTGACATGGGCATGGACATGACCATATCCATGTGACACCCTCGTCTGCGGTTCCATTTCCAAATGTCCACAACATGCAGTGTGTTCTGTGTTGTGATCATGTTATGTTTGCCTGTGTGACGTTTCATTACGTACATATTGATGTTTGACTCCCTGCAATTTGGCCTGATGTTGCGAGCAGCATATCAATACATTGTTTCTCCTTCTTCTGCACAGGGCAGAGGACACACACAGCACATCTACTACAGTGCATCCGCGGTCACCATCACCTACCTGTTGGTGGACACAACAACACCATGCAACTATCCTGGGAGATGGTGTATAGGATGTTTGACCTCTGCGAGTGGGACACATGCCTCGGATGGACATTATTGTTGGACTGCTACTTTGAGCATAACAGGCCTGTCCAACACACCATTGCTACCATGCTCTGACTGGTGTCATGTTCATCGCAGGAGACACACATGACATTTCCAGTACTGTGGCATACTGAGATGTCACACTTGACTATGCATGTCCATGGTTTCAAGGACAGTCTTAACGGGACTTGTTGGGTTGCAGACACCCTTGCACTGTGGACACTGTGTACTGGTCCCTACATGTGCAGCAGGGACTGACATTGTCGCTATATATTGTACATCCATCTGACATTGTGTTGGTGTGTTTTGCCCATGTGTGTGACATGCACCGCAGGATACCCTCATCTGTTTAGTTCAGCAGGAGCATACAGCCATGCATGTGGCACATTGGAGAGGTCTTCTTGTCCATGTCGGCCTACCCTCCACTTGAACATGACACAGTATTTGCCACCACACCACTTTACTGCACACCAACATCTTGGATTGATGTTTGCCCTCACCAAGGGTGTTACAGTGCATGTGTGGCATCACTGTATCATGTTTCAACCTACACGGTGCATGTGCATGTGACTGAATGTTGGTGCAACACAGCATGTGACAATATAGCTTCTGTGTGGGTTACTGGAACATGTTTGACCTTTCTTTCAATCTCTATATACAGGTTATTGTGTTTGTTTACTGTACAGACGTGTCGCTCTACATTGATTTACAAACCTAGCATTGCATGTCTGCACAGTCCTATTTATCCCCTGAGGTTCCGGCACTCACATTGCCCCATTATATTTAGAGTGTGGCAGTATGGGTGTCCATTTTCTTCCTTCATTTGTGCATTCCATATACCGTGATATATGTGTACAGACACTGTATCCACACCACCCATTGCAGGGGACCTTCTGCATAGTGCTATCTCTGCATGTGTCAGAGGATCGTTTTATTTGAATTCTCTGTGTTCATGTGCCTCTTGTATCTGTTACCATATCCTCATTTTGCATTTGGCGAATGTTTTGGGTTACATTGGTGCTGCTTTGATTCCTATATCAGGCATTATGTGACAGCTGTAACTATATTTCGATATCTGTGTTTACACTTGCTTACTTTTAACAACGTATGCTGTTTCATTTTTGTGCCTTCTGTATTTGCAGACAGATATGTTTTTGGGGACAAATCATGACTGATGTGTGTTGGGCCCTCATCATGCACCGCCTACTGTCTAAATGCACACATATGTGACTAAGGCATTTGGGGCATGCGGCAGCATGTGGGGGGTGGGGGGGCTAATGCATAGTGCACACCATGCACCTAATGCACATTATCTCTCCTGCCCATCATCTGTAGATGGACCAGTGACTTTTCTGTGACATGTGGGTTGCTGCCCTTACAATGTGTTTTCACTTTTTTCGCTGTTATCCATACTACACCTTGATATTATGTAAGGTGGTATCTACGCTATGTCTCATGGTTAACCAAACTAAAAATATGTGTTGGACGTATATTTGTCTCTGCTGCTGCTTGACCACACTAACACACGTATTTAGTGATTTCCTGGTCAGGTACATGGCCCACCTGTGCTCACATCCTTGTAGGGTGCCAGTTGTCTATCTGCCAGCTGTCTGACACATCACTGGGTGTTACGGATTCCCATATACACATTCCCTTTGAGGTAATATCTTTGCATTGTACTTGCAGTGGTTGTTTGGGATAGTGGTTACAGACTTGTGTTGGAACACCATAGGTTGCAGGTTTGATTCCCACATGGGGTTGTGCTAACCTGACCATGAGCTGCCTGCAGGTCTGTCACCTCTCCACACACCCTTCCATCTCTTCACTGAACACCACAGTGTGCCCTCTGTGCTGCCTATCCATCACATATTAGCTGTTACATGTGTCTCTTTCTTTGTACTGTCCATGTAGGCAGTCCACTTGGGGGATTGGCATTGCTGTTGTTCAGCTGGTCTGGGCCATACCTGTTTGCAGGTTCAATTCTCACATGCTCCTTTTCTGTTCTGTTCCCTATTTTGCCCTGCTCCACAGAGCATCCCCTGCCGCCCTTTGGGTTTAGGTTCTTTCCTCTTTTGCATGCTGTATTAATTGCATAACATTTCATTGTGTGTGTGCATGTAGTTATATGTGGCTCTCGTCCCAATTACAGACTGTGATCTGAGCTGTACACACCAGTTCTGCATGTGCATTCCATCATGGTTACTGTTGGGGGTTGCCCTATCCTGGCAGACAGCAGGCTTTTTGTGTGGTGCCCTGCAGTGTTCCTGTATGCAGCCTTTGCTAATGAACTCACGTTGGTGATGTAGCCTACCAGTTTGTGCATTAACATTTGTGCTGATGGTCATGGGTTTGATTCCTCTCTGTTCTCTTTCATTTGTATGCCTGTCCTACACAGCTACTTTTCATTCTTGTAACAGTCATATCTGTGCAGATCTGTGCTGTTGGCACATTAAACCCTTGTCACAGTTGCCAAACATACTTCTGTCCACCTATGTGTGTCTGCCAGCTGTGTGGCATCCTGCCTGATGTGCAGGCTGCTACCCCATGTCCTGCACTGGTACACGTTTCTGCATTGCGGTTCTATCTGCTTGCCTCTCCTGTATCTGCTCTGCATGGCACTGCTACTCCTCTGTCCTTCTGTCATTACACCTATCCTGCCACCTCTACCTCTTCTGCTGGACACGTCTTCCCATCCTCTGCCACACACTGTCATTGTTGCACGGTACATTACCATCACCCTGTGCATCGGTACAGCTGCCCCCGATATGTTTGTACACTTTACCAGCTGCCACATCGGCTGGACGCAGATTTGTCTGGCCCATCAGCTCTGATCTACTTCCTTCCATCACTTGTGCATTGCCTTTCCTTGGTGCTCTGTGCAGTGTTAGGTTAACATCTGTGTTTGGGCCATACCTTTCTTGCTTGTCAACTTGGGGCACCTTACTGCCCTTGGACACCATTTCTTGAGTCACCTATACATCCTTGAGGCATCTTTAGCGGCACCATAGATTCTGACAGCTTATAGAGCGCCTTATATGGTGCCTTTGGGGTTGCTAACCTTTAGTGCCGACCTCTGGGGCACATTATGACCCGCCTTGGCTGACGTGGTGGTTTATGATGTGCCTTCTGGCGCGCCCTAGAAGATGCATTAGGTTACGGCACTGTGGTGTGGGTATTTTTAGCTGGCAGCACAGATTGTTGGAATGTGTCTGACTGTTACAAGCAGGAAAAGGAATTGCCTTGGGCACCCTTATTCATTGAGCCCACTGAGGGATCAAACTCGTGACCCCTGTCTCAGCAGTCATTCCATTGACCAGTGTGCTATACCTCTGTTGCTGTGATTGCAGGTCAGAGCGTGAAGTTAAGGTTAACGCACGATAACGTGCCACAGCTCCCTCTATTGCGCGATAACAGACAGGCGCCCTCTATCCCGCAATAACCCGCCATTGCTGCCTTAAGACCGGAACGCCCACTACCTTATATGGCATTCGTCACAGTAATGCTGCAACTAACGCTGGTAACATTAGGACGGTTTAGTAAACACACCCCATGGTTTAACAAGTTGCATGAATGGGATATAGCCATAGCTGGCTAGAATTTGTTTAAAAGAGATAGAGAAGGCAGAAAAGGAGGAGGAGGAGCCCTGTATGTCAAAAGCAATATTAATATATCATAAAATTCCTACGCTCTATCACTTTACATGTGATCAGAAAGCAATATTAAAGCTGCTGAAATACAGGGGATGTGCGGAAAAGAAGAAGCACTGTGGATTGTGTTAGAAAGAGGAGATGGCACTGTCATCCATACTGGTGTAGTCTACAGGCCTCCAATTCAAACTGAGGAAATGGATAGAGACTTAATCATTGATATTGAAAAGGTAGCTATGAAGGGAGAAGTGATTATATTGGGCGACTTTAATCTACCAGATGTGGATTGCAGTATTCCTTCTACAAATCTGGAAAGAAGTAAAAAGAGTGTGGATGCCTTCTAAGAAGCATTGCTCAACTAGGAACCAACCAGGGAAAGTCTGATGCTAGTGTAAATCTAGTACTCACCAATGGAGAAAGCATGTTGAATGTTCAGGTGGGTGCCCATTTGAGTTGCAGTGATCATCACACAGTGTGGTTTGAGGTAAAAGCCAAGATAGAGTCCAATCATAGCAAACTATGACTTCAGTAAAATGGGAAAATATCTGAAGGAGAAGTGGCAGGGTGGGAAGAGATAAGGGAAGTGGAATTGCAGTGGGCTAACTAAAAGAGGCAATAAAAGGGGCAACGGATACTGTATATAGGTAGGGAAAGTAAATAGAAACAAGAGGAAAAGGAAACCTCTATGGTTCACCAAAGAAGTGGCTGCACAAATAAAGGCAAAAAACACAGCTTTTACAAAATTCAGAAGATCACAAAAAGAGAAGCACTGAAAAGAATACAGGATAAAGCTAAAAGAGACAAAGGGAGAAATAAGGACAGCAAAAGCAAAGGCGGAAGAAAAGATGGCTAAAGATGTGAAGCGTGGAGACAACTTTTTTCAGGTATATTCAGGAGAATAGTAAGATCAGAGATGGAATTGCAAGACTCAAAAAGTGCCAAGGACAGATGTGTAAAGTGACATTGAAAAAGCAAAAATGCTAAACAAATACTTCTGTACAAATACAAATAGGAATGGAGTAGATACCACACCATTCACAGAAGATAATGCTTTTCAACAGCTTGCAAAACTGAAAGTGGACAAGGCCATTGAACACTGAAAAAGCTCAGAGAGGTCTTGGCAAGGCCTTTAAAGGATGTTTTTAATAGATCCTTGGAGACGGAAGAGGTTCTGCAGGACTTGAGATGTCGTATCTCTTCACAGAAGTGGTAATAAGGAAGAGGTGACAAACTATAGACCAGTAAGCCTTACCTCTGTAGTGGGAAAATTAATGGAGGCGCTTTCGAATGAAAGAACAGTGGAGTTTCTGGAAACCAATGGATTAGATGATCCGAGGCAACATGGTTTTACCAGGGGAAGATCATGCCAAACAAATTTGATCAAGCGTGACCTACCTAAATTTCAGCAAAGCCTTTGATACTGTTCCTCATAAGAGGCTTATCAATAAACTGAGCAGACTGGGGATGGGTTCCAAGGTGGTGAACTGGATCAGAAATTGGTTGATTGACAGATGACAGAAGGTGGTGGTAAACAGAACTCACTCGGAAGAAAGGAAGGTGAGTAGTGGTGTGCCCCATCAAAGTAAACTTAAATATCTTTTATACTTCAATAGAGGAGGGGTGACCTCAATGGAGTGGCAGGTACACCCTAAACAAAGGCATAGAGGGGGGTGACCTGCATGGAGCAGCAATTACAACCACTCTAGCCACCTTACAGGGCAGACTAGATGGACCAAACTGGTCTTTATCTGCTGTCATATACTATTATACTATGCTTTGCATAAAACAAATGGGCAGTAAGGGTAAAAGTCATGTGCTAGCTGTTGATGGCATGGCCAGCAGCATGTTCCTGGCAGTTACCACACTGAAAAGTACCTAATGCACTGTAGCACCATTCACTATTAACGGGAGGAACTTAGGAGTCTGTTTACTAAACGGCGGTAGCGGACTCCATGCGATATCGGAGCCACGGCCCCATTTAGTAAACAGACCCCTTAATGTCACCCACTGAGTTGACGTTAAGTGCACCTGCACTAATTGCAACATTGACAGAGAGTTTGCGATATTGACCTCCATACTAACCGCAATCTGTTCTCCATGTCCATTCTCTACTTCTAACCTGCCCATTCCTCACCCCATCCATGATGTGCAGTTACTGCGGGAATTAGTGTGCAGTGTCATTTTCCACATGGTAACAATAACCACAAGCCCGCTCTAAAACAGCATGTTAACCACTTTGCACACTTTATTAAAAGGGCCCTTTTTTGTAAGCCTGCCAGATGAAAACTAGTAATTACAACAGTAGACGTCATGGAACACACTATTTTTGCATATGACCTTGAATGTGTTTATCTCCCTGTTCCTCACGTCACCTGACCATAACTAGAATATGATAGCAACAAAAACCATATTTGTTCCATTTCTCTTCACTCCTTTGAGGAGCTGAATGAGCTGCTTGGCTGTCTAATCTAAAGCACTATATTACGAAGAATCTTTGGATCCTATTTGAATGAAAGGTGTTCTGAATTTAAAAATTAAGGGAGGGAGACCGCAAAAATATAATTATTGGGGAAGGCAATGTTGAAACAGCCAACTGGGTTGCTCTGTATCCATGGGACTAGAAGCTTATTTTCAGTGCATCCGGTGTGCACAATACACTGGGCGCCTGGAATCAGATGCAAAGTAGATGTCAAAAAGTTCTTCTTGTGGAGAAGTATGCGCACTTTGACTCTCGCAACCCATCCCGCCCCTTTTATTTGGGCGAAAGTACATGTTCTATGAAGAGCATAGATACTTTAATCCACATGAAGTGGAATAGATTTCACACAGGGAAACCTGCATGGATCTGCATATAAAGCTTTATTGATTATTTCTGCCAAGATGTAAGGACTAGGGGACTAGGAACATCCACTTGCGAAACATACAGTAAGGATCAAGGGTGTGCCTAGGGTTGCCAACTTTCTGAAGGAGAAAAACCTGACACCTGTGGCTCGCCATGCTCCGCCCATGCCCATCCCCTGCCCCGCCCCCATCCCCACCCACAAAAATTACAGAGGACAACAGTGTAGGCTAAATTTCATGGAAGAAGGAGAAGATCATGATAGGGTCATGAAGTGCCCTGATACTAAATGTATGTGCCATAGGTTTATTTATTTATTTATTTATTTAACATTTTTTTATATACCGTCTTTCTACGAATCAAGACGGTTTACATATAACAATAGAGGCAGTATATTTCAACTGTTTACAAGGAACGAATAACTAGATACAGAATAAGCAACATGAGAAACAAAATTATAATATACAGTTAATTGCAGTGAACAGTAATCAACTATTTACATATATACATATGTCTGTGGACAGCTACGGATGGGATACTGTAAGGTTAAAGGAATAAGGGCAGGGAGGTAAAAGTAATAGGTTTGGTATTAGGGTGGGAGAGAGAAATGCTCAAGGAAAAGATGGGTCTTTAATTTTTTCCGGAATTCAATGTGGCTCAAACAGTTGCGCAGCTCATGTGGAAGGGAGTTCCAAAGGGATGGAGCATAGAGGGAAAAGGTCCTGTCACAAGTGGATTGTTTACAGTGTTTTTTTGTTTAGGGTATAGACCAGGGGTCGGCAACCCGCGGCTCCGGAGCCGCATGCGGCTCTTTCTCACCTTTGCCGCGGCTCCGGAGCACACTGCCCGCCCGGTATTAAAACGTGGCGTTATGGGCTCTCTCCATTCTTCTGCAGCCGCGGCTCCCTGCCTCTTAAGGAACCGCGGCTGTGCTTTTAAAATCATCTCGGAGCCCTTCCTGTCTTGACGGGCTCCGTGCAGCATTGTCCCGCCTCTAAAGGAAGTTTTGGAGGCGGGACAATGCTGCACGGAGCCCGTCAAGACAGGAAGGGCTCCGAGATGATTTTAAAAGCACAGCCGCGGTTCCCTAAGAGGCAGGGAGCCGCGGCTGCAGAAGAAGGGAGGGGGGCTGACATGGAGGGAGGGAGCTGATATGGAGGGAGGGAGCAGATATGGATGGATGGAGGGAGGGGGGCTGACATGGAGGGAGGGGGGCTGACATGGATGGATGGAGGGAGGGGGGCTGACATGGAGGGAGGGAGGGAGCTGACATGGATGGAGGGAGGGGGCTGACATGGAGGGATGGAGGGGGCTGACATGGAGGGCGGGGGGCTGACTTGGAGGGAGGGAGCTGATATGGAGGGAGGGGGGCTGACATGGAGGGAGGGAGCTGATATGGATGGAGGGAGGGGGGCTGACATGGAGGGATGGAGGGGCTGACATGGAGGGAGGGGGGCTGACATGGAGGGAGGGGGGCTGATATGGATGGATGGAGGGAGGGGGGCTGACATGGAGGGAGGGAGCTGATATGGATGGAGGGAGGGGGGCTGACATGGAGGGATGGAGGGGGCTGACATGGAGGGAGGGAGCTGATATGGATGGAGGGAGGGGGGCTGACATGGAGGGGGCAGACATGGAGGGATAGGGGAGGCGGGCTGACATGGAGGGAGGGAGCTGATATGGATGGAGGGAGGGAGGGAGGGAGGGGGCTGACATGGAGGGATGGAGCACTGGTAATGGGGTTGAGGGGACGAGCACTGGAAATGAGCTGATTAGGGGAGGCTAGGACTGGTAATGATTTGATGGGGGTAGGACTGGTATTGGGCTGATTAGGGGAGGCTAGCACTGGTAATGGGGTTGAGGGGGGATTAGCACTGGAAGCGAGCTGATTGGGGGGCTTTGACTGGGCATGGGCTGATTGTGGGGAGGGGAGGATAGAGCTGCTGGCCCTGGAAGATAACTGGGGGCTAAGGCTACAAATGGGCTGATATGAGGGGATGGGAGAATGGAACTGGATCTGAGAGGGGCTGCCATGGTATTTGTACTAGAAGGGACTGGTCAGTGGGGAAGGAGGGGGACTGGAAGGAAATGGACACCAGTGGCAATCATGGGAATGCAAGTTGACATTGGAAGGTACTGGGAGTGAGGACTGGAAAAGGGCTGATATTGGGGAGGGTTACTGGGACTGGAAATAGGCTGATGGAAAGAAGTGAAGAAAACGAAAGAAGAGATAAGAAATGGCAGATGGACCATAGACCACAGAAAGAGAGCCAAGAGAAGAAAGGAAAGCAGAAGCCTCAGATCGGGACCAGCATGATCAAAGAATAAATTGGTCAGACAACAAAGGTAGAAAAATAATTTTATTTCATATTAGTGATTTGACTACAAAATCATCATCATTTTGAAATCAAATATTGTTACTTGTTGTTGTGATATTTTCTGGCGTATTTTTTTTGGTGTGCGAAGGAAGAGGGGTAGTCTTATACGGCGAGTATAGGCCAAACACCTATATTTTAACAGGAAAAGTAGGGGGTCGTATATAGCATTAAGGTAAGAAACAATATATGCAGTGTTAGATTTGTTTTAAATGTCGCAATGGTTTTGCGGCTCCCAGGTTTTTTTTTCCCTTCGGAAACGGGTCCAAGTGGCTCTTTATGTCTTAAAGGTTGCAGACCCCTGGTATAGACAATAAATTTAGAGCGGTGCTTTCTAGTAGTGTTGGAGAAGGCAAGGAGAGGGGAGAGACATGGAGCTGACTCATTAGAGATAATTTTGTGTATTAGAGTAAGGACCTTGAATTTCAATCGGTACTGAATTGGGAGCCAGTGGAGATCATAAAGAGTTGGTGTAATATGAGCTCGTCTGGGACTGTTTGTTATGAGACGGGCTAATGTATTCTGGGCAAGTTGGAGGGGTTGAATAGAGATCTTGGGGAGGCCCTGATATATTAGGTTATAATAGTCGAGTGATGGGGTTGTAAGAGCCTGACAGACAGTGCGAAAGGAGTCAGGGCTTATGAGAGGTTTGAGGTTCCTGAGAGTGCGCAGCTTAGCATATACTGTGTTGGTGGTTTTCTTTATTTGTTCGGAGAAAGATAAGTTTTGATCAATTATGATTCCAAGATATTTCACCTGGTTTTTTAAGGAGAGAGTGATATCGTTAAAGGTGAGGGTTGTGGGGGGGACGTATGAGGGATTAGAGAAGACTTGGAGTGCCTCAGTTTTGGATTGGTTGATTATTAGGTTGTGTTGAGTGAGCCATGATTTGAGGCTGGTTAGACATTCGTTTAACTTAGAGAAGTTTGGATTAGAAAGGTTAAATGGGGTGAAACTAGGTTTAAATTAGTGTTGATGGTAGGTTCTCTGCAGTTGTAATAAAGGGGAAACACTTGTCTTATGATGCATAGGAGCAAATTTGTAGCTGGCTTTCTTTAATGGGATGATGTAGAGAGAAACTAATGATGTCATTGAAACAAGGAAACGGTTGCAGCTGTGTAGGAGTCCTTCGCAGACATTCCTGTCATGGGGAGGGGCTTCACTAACACCCTTTCAATCATGAGGGAGACCTGCCTCTCCCTTGCAATTGAAAGCATGATATTGAAACATGACCCCCCCACTGGCAGAATGCTAACAGAGGACTCCCACACAGCTTAGCAGCAATGATGCACTTAAGTTATAAATTGACCATTTTAAGAGGAAAAATTGTCTCTGCCTCCTTTCTACCAAACCTCCAAGAGGTTGTGAAAGTCCTGGATGTGGAACTAGGCATAAACCAGTGGAAAGCTAGAGTGGTTTGTGTCTACTCTACCCCCTCCCCCCTCACGGCTGGAGAAGCTGAGCATGCATGCTGCAATCATTGCCTTAATCAGCCTCTGCCCATGGGACATGCTACTTCAGCGGGCAAGCTCAGCCCTCTCTCTGCCACCAATGTGATTGCTGTCTTAAAGAGCCTCTGTCCACAGGACGGTACTCCCACGGGCAGACTCGGCACTCTCTCCACCCCCATCGCTGCTGGACTAAGCCTTCAGTGGCCTCTTAAGCTGCTGAGGGCTGAGCCCAGCAGCGATGGGGGCGGAGAGAGAGCCAAGCCTGCCCACAGGACAGGAGTAGTGTGCCCCAAGCGCAGAGGCTGTTTAAGGAAGTGATCACAGCCTTAAACAATCTTTTGCCCACGGGGCATGCTGGTCCCACATGCAGGCTCAGCTTCTCTGGTCACACTTTCTTCCTGCTTGGGGAGTGGGAGCATCTACCAACAACGACTGTCCCACCTGCTGCCAGCACTGGCTGTGCGTAGGAAATGGGATCCCTAGTGCACAGACATACAGAGCATTAAGGCCAGCAGCATGATTAGAATCAAAGAGGGCTCCAAGTCCAGGGTGGGACCATGGCGAGGGGGTTGTTACTGTAAGGCAATGGACCCGGTGCTAGTCCACTCCCAGGCACAGCACCACACATAAGAGCTTTTCTTTAAGACCCTCCAAAGTGACAGTATCAGAGAGTAAATCAGACTCACTCGCCTGGCTCTGAGAGTCTGACTCTTGCTCTGCAGGTCCTGGCTCTGGAGCACTGCCTCCTTTTCTGCACCTCCCACGTCCCTCCCTCTGTTCTCATTAGCTGACTTTACTCAGCCTGGCTCCTCATTGGATGGATTGGAGAGAAACCTGTCACTTGATGGTGGTTCCAACCATGAGTACCAAAAAAAAAGGCTTTTTAAGTGCTGGTTTTAACTCTCTGCTGGCGGCCAGGTCCGGGTGGGCAGCGACAACACACATGACCAGCCGTGCTGCCCCCCCCCCCCCCCCAGCTGCTGTTGATTCCATTGCGGGGAGGAGGCAGCAGTAGCAGTATTTCAGAAGGCGGCTGCTTCATGCCATTGCTTTCTTCCCTGCGGGGATCAGAAGCGGTAGGCCATGTGTGCTGAAGGACATGGCCTGCCGCGGGAAAGAAAGCGATGGCAGAAAGTTCCCCCCCCCTCCCTCCCCTGCCTGCAACAGAATCGGCAGCAGCTGGGGGAGGCAGCAGCATCTGAGTGGGGGCGGTGACATGGCTTGGCAGGGGTGGAGCATCCAGGGTTTCTGCCTAGGGCAGCAGAACCCTTGGGCCGGCTCTGCGGCCGGGCCATATAAAAACTGGCTAGGCTGGCTGAAAACCGGCCAGTTGGCAACCCTAGTTGTGCCAGGATTCCACCCTTGGATGCTCTAAGATCGTAGAGGTTATTCTGGGGAAACCCAATCATTATTTTGTATGATAGACTTCAAAATGGTCTCCTGATGCTGTGGGTAATAGTGTTGATGCTTGAACAGGAAAGTCCTGAACCAATCTACCAGCATGATGTTATTAAAGGACTAAATAAATCCATGTCCCAGACCCTTCTAGATATGAACAATCCCAAAACAGAGTAATAGGGATGTTAAGCCCAGTATTTTACTAAAAAATTCCCTTAGGATTATAGAAACTAGTGACCTAATAGCTTCTTTAAAAAATGAAAATCTAAGCCACCAGAAAAAAAAGCTACATAATGTATGTATCATTAATTAAAAATATATCATACAGCCTTTTCTAAAAAGTGCTATTAAAATAAATAAGTAAATAAGGAAGGCAAGATAATGTTCTTTTCACGTAATCAAGTTTATCACCAAACTGCTAGCTTAGCAGAAACGGGCATATTAATAGCTCAGGAAAGCAACTGTAGAGTCCGGCGCATTTATTGCCCTCACACAAGCCCAAACCATAAAGGTTTAAAAGAGCAATAAAGCACACATAATGTCTTCCTTTTACATCTTTTAGCGCATAATGTGCAATAAACAATAAAACTTTTAAATGAAAAAATAATTATTTGTGTTTACAAAATCTGGTGCTCCATTTAATTTGTAGAGTATGAAAGGCGGTCGGTCAGTGGGCTCTTAGGATCTGAGAATGAAAGATACCTTCCGGGCCACCGCACTGCGTCTCACATTGCACAGGAAGATATCTTTCAGCTGGAGATCAATAAAAACAGAGAACATCCTTCTATCCTGCCCCTTTCCCAGCCCCCAACCCTAATCCCGTGAGCATCAAATTAGCATTGCCACAATTTGCTCTGCATTTAACATACTGAGAATGACCAGCCTAGCAAGTAAAGTTGTAGCTTCAGCTCTGATATTGTCATAGGCACCAAGACAACTTCTAGGCGGAAAGGCCATCCTCTGTCAATAGGGTTAATCCTCTTAGCCGAGGAGAGCATAGGAGAGGAAAAAGATTCCTCAAGCTTCTTTCTTTTCAGTGCCCTCAGATCTGCAGTCAGCAGTTCAATCTGACAGAACTCAGCTACTTCAGTACCTCGCTAGTGAGCTAGATGAGGGAAGCTGACCTTCCTTCTCCCCTGTTTGTGTTTTTAGAGGCACAGGACACCAGATGCTGATAATTTAAAGGGCACACTCTTTACGTGGTAGGGTAAAGAAGACATGCAGTCGTTTTTGCTCAACAACTTTTATTTATTTATTTATTCATTTATTTAACATTTCTTATATGCCGCCTTTCATGATATCAAGGCGGTTTACATTGAACAAACTGAAATTACATTGAACAGGGCATTATAACTTGGAGATAACTATTTTACAGGGAACATGGGCAATGGAGGGTTAAGTGGCTTGCCCAAGACCACAAGGAGCACCTATGGGACTAAGAAACCCCAGTCCTTCCGGCCCAGGGTTGCTGTCCTATGAGGGAGTCAGGGCAGCACCCATGAAGGATTCTTCAGGGAAAATTTGTTGGGGGATGTTTCCACCAGTGACGGTCACACAACATTTTTCTTATTTTGGTTTGATTTTTTTCATAAGAGCATATGAACCTATGAATAGCAATACTGGGTCAGACCGAAGGTCATTCAGGACCCAGCATCCTGTTTCCAACAGTGGCCAATCCAGGTCACAAGTATCTGTCAGGTTCCCAAAAAGCATACACAGATTCCATGCTGCTTATCCCAGGGGTAGAAAGTGGCTTCCCCATCTACTTTAATAATAGTTTTCCTCCAGGAGCTTGTCCAAACCTTTTTGTCCAGCAATGAATTTCAGATTTTAATTACTGTACACATTGAGTGAAAAAATATTTTCTCTGATTAGTCTTAAATGTGCCATATTGTAGCTTCATTGCATGTCCCCTAGTTTTTCTACTTTTAGAAGGAGTGAACAGCCATTCTGCATTTACCCGTTCCACTCCATTCATTATTTTATAGACTTCTATCATATCTCCCCTCGGCCATTTTTTTTCCAAGTTGAAGCGCCCTAACCTTTCAAGCCTTTCCTCGTAGGGGTATCCTATCTTCTTTATCTTTTCGGTGGCTCTTCTCTGCACCTTTTCCAACTCTGCAATATCCTTTTTAAACTGATAAGAACAGATACCACACTTGATCTTAGCCAAAAGGCCGAGAAGTGATGCGATATACTTTTTAAAGTTTGGCGACTAGAATTGCACACAATATTCAAGGTGTGGTAGCATTATAATTACCCTTGGTTTTATTCTCCATTGCTTTCCTCATTTGGGGGGGCAAAGGGTGGGGGGGGCATATTTGCATGTATATTTGCATATTTGCATATTCATGATGGTTATCTTAAAACAAAATACTAGATGAATAGGAAGCCTGTATAACAAACTGGCGAGGGATGAGCTGGCACCTCCAAGATACTCAGAGGGAGCAGAGGCTCTCATTCAGTGGCTTTGCAAAAATAAGGGAATGCAACATATTTGCAGGCTATACAACTAAAATGCAGCAACAATTGTAGATGTTTAGTTCTTTAGCCTGGCACTCTAAGTTTAAAAAACTACTGACACCTATAAATATTTATTCTGCAAAAAACAAAGGAGATGGAAGGTGCTCACACGCCAAGAGACAAGAGGAAAAAGAGAACCACAGTGCAGTTTCTAGCACCAAAATAAATTATAGCCAATTTTAGTTTGCTGTTAGAAACTGTACTATGGGTCTCTCTTTTTCTTTTTGAACACCTGTTTTGCGTCCAACGAAACCCCTCTTTCAACAGTAGGTGCTGAACAGAACTTGGACATTTTGTCATCAAACTCTACATACAAGAAAAAAAAAAAGCTGATTTTGCAGTCATCTCATTAACAGTCTCTGCAGTATCAGGCAGATTGAACACACACAAAACTCTACAAAATTCACTGAAAACTATAATAGCACCAGCTTATAAAACTAACACAATAAGAAAGGAGCAGCACCATAAATATTGCAGTGAGCCTTAGAAATCCTTTCACATATTCAGAAAACTGAACAAGCCAGATTACTACAAATGCTACACAGAAACTCCATGCTAACAGAATACGTGGGGGTATGTCTACTAAGTCAGCTAACAGTTGACCCAGACTATATCTGCAACTAGGTCCCATTGAATAACATGAAACCCAGATGCAGATAGCCCAGGTTAACAGTTAGCCCAGCTTAGTGGACATACTCCCTGGTTACAGTCACACAGGCAAAACACAGTTATACCCTCACCAAGTACAGAATAAATTATAATAAACTCAAAGTAGAAATATGTAGATAAAATTAAATTGAAACCCCAACAAGCCAGGCTCTGTATGCAGTGTAATACAAGAAATAGAGGAGGCAGGAGACATTTTACCTCACCTTTGCTGAGCAGTAACAAGAGATGCAAAGACCTCTCTGATTCCACGCGCAGGCCTCTCTCTTCTCTTCTCTTCTGCCTGCAGGGATTGGATCTCGATGGGCAGACTGCTCGCCCCTGCAGCCCCTTCTCTTTTTCCAGCGGGGGATCTGATCTCCCTCAGCCAGATTGAAGAAAACTTGGCTGCGATCCCATCCCGTACTCTTCTGCCCACTGGGGATCTGATCTACCATGGGCAGATAGAAGGGCAGTTTGCCACAGCCATCCCCTTCGCTTCTTCCCACAGGAGATCGGATCCCTGTGGGCAGACAAGCAAAGCAGCCATCATCAGGGTAACTCATTTGGGGAGCAATGCCCCTCCTTATCCCCCCCCAAACTATGCCCATGGCTTTCCTTATGATTCCTAGCATTCTATTTGCTTTCTGGCTGCTTCTGCACACCAAGAAGAGGATTTCAAAGTAAAATACACAATCCCTACGCCCTTTCCTTGAGTGATTTTTGTTTGTTTTATTTTTTTATTTGCTGGGGGGGGTTCATTTAGATAAATTAAACAAATAACAAATTAAAAAACAAAACAAAAGAACCATGTTTGCCAATGTCGGCAAAGTACCCCAGTTCAACATTATTGATACCTGAACCACAGTGGTAGTTTTCTTTGACAATCCTTCCTTCCAAGGGATTGAATCACATTAATAACTGGCTCTTTTGTGCATGAAAATGCCTTTGAAAATTGTCCTGAATGAGGGCAATTTTATAACAGGCCCTCTAACTTGTGTAGCAGATATATGCATAAGTTCTGCCTATTTTATAAAGGGAACTTGGGTGCATAAGTGACTTTATGAAATTCCTCCCCCACCCCCTCCACCCCCAGAAAATGGCTGCCAACATTTATAGATGATCTGAGGCTCACCCAAAGTCCCAGCAAATTTTACGCTCATATGCCGCCTATTTTATGGCATATAGATTTAAGTGCAAATTCCCTCCCCTCCCACCCCCCCAGGACTATCCCTTATAACACACAGAGTGGCCCCTTTATTAAAGTGCATTGTGGTGTTACACCTAACGTGCGTACGTACAGCATGTTAGGTGCAACACCGCTGTGTTTACTGTGGGGGGCATGGACAGCTTGTTCCTGTCTGTTAACAAGCTGCATTGTGATTTCACACATGATAAGATTAGCATGGATGCACTTAACCACCTATCGGGGTGGCAGTAATCATACCCATGCTGATTGCGGGCTTTGCAGATAGCATGGTGCACTGACTACAAGGTGTTCCCATGCCCACTCTCCATTCCTATTCTGTCTACTTATCACCCCAACACTCAAAGCACAGTTAGTGCAAAACTTGGGCCACACTAACTGTTACAGCAGGTCACAGTGCATCACTAGCACATACTGTTTGTTTGTAAGTGTCATCAAGTCAGTGCTGACTCCTGGCGACCCAGCAGCCCCTGGGTTTTCTTGGCAAGGTATGACTGGAAGTAAATTGCAGGGCCTTTTCTTCTAGGGCAAGGGAGGGTAAAGTGACTTGTCCAAGGTCACAAGGGGTGTCAATGGGGGCCAAACCCCTGATCTCATGGGTACCAGGCTGTTGCTCTAACCACCAGGCTACTCTAGCACATGATATAAGTTGCACTAACTGCATAGTGCACTTTAGTAAAAGGGCCTCAAAGGCTCTTGCATTAATATAGACCCGCCTCAAAGCAGATGCAAATATTTGCAAGTATTCTATGGGGCAAGTTTACTAAAGTGCGATAATGGCTACCATGCCTTAAGCCCGCTTAGCGTGGGACTGTGGTAATGTAACACCGCTGAGGTCTGGAGAATACCTTTCCGCAAAAGATGGTGTGGTCAGGTGGTCAAGCGAGGAGACAGGGAAAGGCGGGATAGCCAGGCGTTTCTCCCTCAGAGGGTACACAGCCTGCCCTGCTCCCACTGGCTTCTTTTCCTTACTCCAGCAAGGTTACTCCCAGAGGTTGGGATGGGAAACAGGGAGTCATTTTTAGAATTCCAAACTCTTTCAATTGAAAGCAAGCTCTGCTACGAGGAGACATGGGATGAGGGTGAAAGGGGATAGATTCAGGAGTGATATGCGGAAATATTTCTTTACGGAAAGAGTGGTGGATCCGTGGAATAGTCTCCCAGTGGAGGTGGTAGAGATGAGGACAGTATCTGAATTCAAAGAAGCATGAGACAAACGCAGAGGATCTCTAAAGGAAAAAAGGGGGCTGTTATAGTGGTTGATATGGAAGGGCAGCCTAGATAGGCCATGTGGTCTTTTCTGTCGTCATGTTTCTATATTTCTAATTGTTTTCTTTAAAAGATGTTTCAATCATTATAATGTTTCTCATATTAGTTTTAGTCACAAACACAATAATTCTCAACAAGGTTGTTATAAAATGTATTTTGTTATTGGTTTATTCAATAAGGGCCCGATTCTATGCCACAAATAGCGGGGATGGACGTCCCAACACTATTCATGCCTTCTCCAGTCGCTTCTAACGTCCCTGCCGGTTGTACGGGGAAGTTAGACGGGGGCAGGGAAGGGGCTGAGTCCAAGCGGGCACTAGGCAGTCGCTGGCCCTGGATATACAGGGCTGCCCTGTACGTCCAGGGTTGGTGACTTGTGCGGATGTGGAATAACTTCCCTAGACCTTTTATCTTCGGCAGCCCGGGGCTTGGATTGGGTGGGGGGGCCTGAAGGCATTCCCTGCAGCCCGATCCTGGCTTTAGGAGGCCGAATTGGGGGTAGGGCTGCGTGGAATGAAGCCCTGAAGTCCGGCGGCTGGCATGGCAGCTCTTCAATGGAGCCGCGGTAACATGACAACATAACACCATGGCACCGCGGCTCCATTGAAGAGCCTTCACCGAGTTAGCCTGATACAGTCCTGTACATGCCGGCTGGGCTGAATTGCAGTCCCAGCCTGCACGGCAAGGACTGTTCACGATTCTGATCCCGTGGGGCTAGACTTGCCCTGCGGGATCAGAATCGCAATCCCCTATGTACGTCTGGCTCAGACTGGATGCACAGAAGGGATCTACATCCAGGACTGAATAAGCCTGTAAGTTATTAAATACGTTTAATATTGTCTGAGTTAAATATTAGAACCAGCCAGCTGCATATTTTAAACAATGCTAGTTAAAAGCGTACACAAGTGTGGACTGTTCTGACAATTCCAAAAATCAAAACTTGTTTTTCTCTCTATCTCTTGAACAATTTCAATTCAGACCCAAATATTAGTCTCTCAAATGTTCAAGTACAAACCTTTCTTTACAACCCTGTTTCATTCAGGTAAGATCAGAAAGTGTTTTCATTAAGGATAAGTATTATTCTAATTCAACATCATTTTTCTTTAGGA
This sequence comes from Ichthyophis bannanicus, assembly GCA_033557465.1. Taxonomy (NCBI): domain Eukaryota; kingdom Metazoa; phylum Chordata; class Amphibia; order Gymnophiona; family Ichthyophiidae; genus Ichthyophis; species Ichthyophis bannanicus. The sequence goes on along the minus strand of CM066040.1, from coordinate 274,823,694 downwards.
CCATGTTTTTCTTTTCTGAATGCTAAATATTATCTATCTTTTTCAGGATTCTTTAATTGGAACTGAAATCCCATTTGAGCTCAAAAATTTTTTAAAAATATGCATATGGTTCTGTCTCTATGGTTGGAAGTTACTTATCTTTCTTCACATCTGTTTCCTTTGGAGCCCTTTAGTCACAGGAATCTTCTTCTTTTGATGACTTCAGCCAAGAAGCTTCTCAGGAACGGAAACAGTAACTACTCCTAACTCAAATCAAATCAACAAAATAAAATTCTAACTAAATCTGAATTTGGGTTCCACCCCCACCCCCCTCCACACACACACAGACACTTATCCCTAACTAACAAAAATAAAAGATAATTATTGTTCCCTCGCTACACGTTCACACCCTCTCGCACCTGGGCCCAGACACACACCACCTGTCCTAATCTCATCAAAAATAAGGAAAAAATTACAAATGTGGTTCTGCTTTTATAAAGCTGAATTCAGAGTTTTGAGATCAGCACTACCTCTGCAACAGAAATACTTTTTCAGAGTTTTGTACTTCAGTTTATAGAGTCTACGAAAGGCTCTTCCAGGGAAAAATTTCTTCTGCTTACAGCATTCTCCTTTTACACAAAATCCTTCTTATTAAAGCTTGTCAAAAAGTAAAGCTTATCGAAATATGATCAAGCAAGAGAAGTCTGAACAGCTCTCCAAATCTCCGAGTTCTGAGGAACTTTGGCTCTCGCGCTCACTCAACACAAGAGCTTATGTCTTTTATGGAAACCCCAATTGATCAGTTTCTCAGAGACTGGGATCATTTTCCACAGCATTTCTCAAAGCAAACCAAAGCTGAGCTGTCACTTCACTAAGTCCAAAACCAGCTTTTCCTTCAAAAGCTATCAGTCTCACAACTTTAAACAAAATTATCCTGGAATTGACAGGGAAATCCAGGAAAATTATATTCTCAACCCTTCAAATGAAAGGTAGAAAGAATTGTTTATATCATTGAAATCAATTAGTTAGATGTACCCTCAAACTCAAACTGCAGCGCTGCAGGTACAACTCAGCAACAGATCTCTAATCTTCTCTTTTAAATGTTCAAAAAACAGGAACTAATATGGGAAATATTAAATGCTGTAAAAGTTCCCGCTTTAAACCCTAATAAATTTACTCTCCTTCACTAGCAAATTCTAGTTGTTATGTTCTCAGGAGACTTCACAAAAGTGGATTCCAATAAGTTTTTGCCTCACTAAAATTACTGGATTACCAGTCCAAAAATCCCTATTAGTTTAAACTAACTATGCCCTAACTTCCTTTCCTTTTCAGAGCAGTGTTTTTGTTCTCTGCAAAACAGAAAATGCATCTCAAAAATAGTTCTAAGCTTTTACTTCTGTCAATATTCATTTTCCTGTCCTGTTTTCAGTTCAGTCCCGTCCAAAATCCTCCCTAATTTGCCACTCACGTTTCATACATACCTCATACATCCATCCGTTTTTGGATCTTCTCCTAACTGACACCAGGAAATGTTAGCAACTACTGTAAATACAGTGAGGACTGTTCCAAATATTAGTGCTCTTCCACAGAAAAATAGTGCCATAGCACTTGTAACCACCCACACACAGAAACGTCGGCCCATTTTCTTCCCCATAAAAGCCATATACACACTTTTATACGATTTAAAGAGCTAACACATGATGCTGAATCAGTCACACTATTAGGAGCTCAAAACTACACCATAAAATCTACCATTTTTGTGGGCTTATAAGAGTCAAACAATGTCTTAACCCATCTGTCACATATGCCCTTCCATGCTCACTCTCAATACCCCCTCCCTCCCCTGTTTCAGCTCTGTCCATGCTCAGTAAGCCACTTCTTCCGGGATTGAATTGACTTTCAAACTTGCAATTTTTAAGTATTAACAGAATTCCCTACGCCTCCCCAACCTCAATCTGATTTTATTTTTCAAAAATCAGGCTTCCGGAGCCCACTGGGAGCTTTAAAAGTTGTGGTTCCCATCTTGATTTCGCCGCGATTCACGACTTCTTTTCCATTTAAAAATAACTTTTGGTGCTTCTCCACACCACTATAAACTTCTCCCAGAGCCTACCTTGACCCCAAACACATAAAGCTTTAGCCAAACCGGCAAATTCTGATCGGCTATTTGCAGGCATATCCCTGGACAGTTTGGGTCCTTCCCAATCCTTAGCTCCATCCCTAGCCAGCAAAAATGGCAGTTAGAGCCCTTGCTCCTGCCCCATTTCTACCGTGGCTTGCACTTCCCCCTTGCTTACAGTCGTGGATCTGCACCGGGCTGCAGTAAAAACTCCCGCGGTGGCAAATAGAGGCCGTGGAACGCAGATGGGCAGAGGGTATCAGGCAGGACAGGGTTAAGCATGGCAGGGGCAGAGGAGCAGGGAGGGCAGGCCTGGGGGAGGCTATTTTAACAGCCAGCAGGACTGGGATCGCCCTCTTGTCCCTCCAGACGAAGACACAGTGACGGCTAATTTTGAATAGTTGAATTGCACTGCTGTATATATTATACACGTATGTTGATTTAATGGTTTTGTAAAGTATACAATGCTGCGGCCAAGAAACACCATTAAACTAACTTGTGATCTGAGATCAAAAACGAGCCCTGGTATTATTGGGGGGGGGGGGGCACATAGGGAGGCCTGGCTACCCTCTTGCCCGGCTGAGACATTTATTTTCATTTTATTACACTAACCATTACTACATCTTTAAGGAGGCCACTGGAGTAATAATCTTGCAGTGACTGCACAGCATAATTTGGGGTCGGATTGGGGTGGAGAGCGGGTGATGGCTGCTAGGAGTGTTAGCACAGGGGAGATAGCCGCATGCTAACCATCCCAGCAGTAATTAGGCAGGTGTGCTTACTGACCCTCAATCGGTAACAGTAGCTGTACCTATGGCAGTGTTGGCCAGATGCCTTAGCATGGGGGTGGTGCCAGACCCATGCTAACCACATGAGGACATGCCGAGAACACCCCCATTTCTTAGTGTGGGTCTGGCACCACCCCTATTCTACATTTTGGGGCCCACCACACACAATAACACACTTTACTAAATATTGCTCTATTTGCATAGGGATGTATTTTATAAAGTAGACGTGAGCATAACCCCTCCATCTCTGTTCTGCCCCAACCATGACCCTGGGAATGCTTACGCATATATCATGTACAGTAAAAGCAGACGCCTTTACTGTGCACCTACTTTTACTGGTTGAGCAAAGAACTAGATTAAGAGCATGCAATGGAAGTGGTCTACTTAGACTTTAGCATAGCCTTTGATACTGTTCTTCATAGGAAGCTTGTGAATAAAATGAGCAGCCTGGGGGTGGAGCCCAAGGTTGGTGAATTGGATCAAGAACTAGTTGACTGACTGACTGCAGAGGATAGTAGTGAATGGAATTCTCTCTGAAGAAAGGAGGGTGAGTAGTGGAGTGCCTCAGGTATTTCTCCTGGGACCGCTACTGTTTAATGTCTTTGTGGGTGATATTGCTGAAGGGTTAAAAGGAAAAGTTTGCCTTTTTTGCAGATGACACAAAGATTTGCCATAGAGTAGGCACTTCAGAGGGAGTAGACAACATGAGAAAATATCTACAGAAATGAGAAGAATGGTCTAATGCTTGGCAATTGAGATTTAATACAAAGACGTGCAGAAACCCAAAGGAGTTGTACACGATAGAAGATGAGAGGCTGGTATGTACGCACCAAGAGAAGGACCTCGGCATGATAGTGTCTGAGGATCTCAAGGTGAGAAAGCAGTACGACAAGGCAGTGGCCAAAGCCAGAAGGATGTTAGGCTGTATATAGAGAGGCATCACGAGCAGGAAGAAGAAGATAGAAGTGTCGTTAGTGAGGCCTCACTTGGAGTATTGTGTTCAGTTTTGGAAACTGTATCTTACAAACGATATAAAAAGACTTGAAACAGTTCAAAGGAAGGCAACCAAAATAATATGGGATCTGTGTCAGAGGGCATATGAGAAAAGACTTCAAGACCTAAATATGTATACCCTAAAGGAGAGGAGGGACAAATTAAGCAATATAGGGCTTATACAGAAAAGTTGCTATAGACATCAAAAACATATATTAAAAGAAAAAAAACATATATAAAGGAAAATGATAGCTAATCAGCTATCAACCATTATACTGTAGTGATCCAATTCAAAAACTACAAGAAAAAGAAGAAAAGAGTCTATCAAAAAATCCCAAATGTTAATAACAAAGACAAAAGCAACTATCAGTGTGAATCAAGAGTTGAAATTAGAATACAAGAGTTAACAATCAGGGGTTGGAGAAACCAGGTTAGGACTCAAAGTAGAAATCTGTTTAGTGGCAATAAAGACAAACAAATCTTTTTCAAAGACAGGTAAGCTGTAGAATTAAAGGACATGAAATGAAGCTGCAAGGAGATAAAGTTAAAAGCAACATCAGGAAATACTTTATCAAGGAAAGGGTAGCAGATGCCTCGCATGCCCTCCTAAAGAAGGTCGTGGGAGCAAAAACGGTGACACAATTCAAAAAGGTGTGGGACAGACAGAGGATCACTACATAGCAAGAAGATGGAATCAAAGCAAACGTAAATAACTTCATAAATAAGGAGGGGTAACCTGCCTGGCACAGTTGGTGCAATCTTAAGCAAAGGCAAGGAGGGGAAGTAACCTGTACAGAGCGACAAGTGCAACTCTACAACTCTAGACATTGCTGGGCAGACTAGATGGACCATGCTGGTCTTTATTTGCTGTCATTTACTATGTTACTATGTCAAGAACTTATATACCACTAACAGTGATCAAAATGTCATTCAAATAGTTACAATAAGATACTCTAGATATGGACATAATGGACCCGACCCCGCCTCTGTTCCGCCCCGGAATGCCCCCAACACGCCCCTATGCTAACCGGATACCATCGGGGCACGTAGGGGACGTAGACGGGAATATTCAATGGCACTAACCATGTAGGTGCCCTTGAATATTCCCATCTAAGGCATTTACATGGTTTACAGGGCTGTAATATATCAAAAGAATACCTACAAAAATTTAGAGCGAAGTAAATCCCCGATGAAGCAGAGTGTTCGTGAAACGGAGATCTTTGTAGGGTGATGGATAATATAAACTTCCTTGGAAGAAGCTCAGGAAATTTCTGGAGTTAAGTACTATGGAGCAGTTGAGGCTGCTTAGAAAGAATGTTGTTCTAATTCAGCTTTGCTCTGTTTTGTTCCCGATACAAGCACAGGCCATTGTTCGTGCACTACAGTGAGTTGCATAAGTGCTGTGTTGCTGGGAAGTTAAAAAGTTACCTATTATTTATTTCACTGTTTAGTTATGGTTGGTTATGAATTAAAAGTGTTGTAGAAATTATCTGTAATTATTGAAAAGAAAAAATTGAGGAGTTTTTTAGACCTATGATGGTATATGACAGCATATCCCTTTCAGGCATATAGAGCCCGATTCTAATCCCGACGTACATCTCCTTTCTACGTCCGGGCTGACCTGGACGTACAAAGGAGATCACGATTCTGATCCCACGGGGCACGTCTAGCCCCGCAGGATCAGAATCGTGAACAGGCATGTATGTGCAGGTCAGGACAGCGATTCAGTCCCAGCCTGCACGTACAGCCATAGCCTGGCTAACTCAGCCAGGGCTTTTAAATGGAGCCACGGCACCATGGCGTCCTGTAGCCATGGCATCACGGCTCCATTTAAAAGCTACAATGCCGGCCGCTGCTAAAAAAGTTAATTCTCCGCAGGCCGATCCCTGATCCGGCCTCCTAAGGCCAGGGTCGGGCTGCGGGGTATTAATTTGCCCCCCTCCCAGCCCCTTCCACATCCCGGGTACACCAAAAAGAAACATCCAGGGTAATTATACCACCCTGGGGATGGAATAACTTCCCTGGCCATTTCGCCGTCCCTGGACGTACAGGGCCAATATTAGAATCGGCCCTGTATGTCCAGGGCCGGTGACCGCCCACTATCCACCCCCGGGCCGCCTCTTCCCTGCCCCCGACTAACTTCCCCACACAACCGGCGGGGAAGTTAGTCGGGGCATGGAGCCGGCACGAATAGCCCCCATAGTAATTTGCCGCATAAAGGGAGAAGCAATACCACTGAAGTCTTTTCTCCTCTGTAGTAGAAAAAATATAAAGGACTATCTTTTAGGGATTAGGATAGTTATCCTTTTTAAGATAAATAGATTAATTTTGTTAGCGGGGGGGGGGGGTTTGTAGTGATTTATATGCCTTTTGAATATCGGGCCCAATACTCATAAAGGAAAAAGTAGGCATTATTTCAATGAATCATAAAGCAGCACTTTTCATTTGCTTCACATTCCTAAAAAAAGAAAAAAAAACACATTGCAGCCTGACATATGACATTTTAGAAGCCCTATTCGTGTTTTGAAAGTCCAAAACAGACATAGAGATGTCCAAAGCACAGAGACATCTCCAGAGCTATTTTAGAAGCCAGCTCTGGGGACGTCCCCAGCATGAGGATGTCCAAGTCTGAACAGACATGTGGAGGACGCATGGCTGAAGTGTTGCCAGGGTCCTGGATGTCCCCGCCTGATCTCAGAAGCATCATGGATGTCCGGCCTCACGTGTAATGTTAGACCTGGTCCAGGCCCAACAACCATCTAAAAGTGCTCATTTTAACTGAAAAAAACATGCAGAGGGTGTAGAAAAGGAAGTACCGCATCATCCCCAGTACTCAGCACAAAATCAACTACAGCAACAGTGAGATGTGAACGTTGACTACTCTGCTCCTAACCCACTACTCTAACCACTCAGCTAGCTTAGACATCCAGGTTCTGAAATATGGTTCTGGGGATGTCTGTGTAGACAACCCTGCAGACACCCATATAGAGCACGTCCACAACTGTGAAGTCACATCTGCATCGGGATGTGCCTGCTTTTTTTTCCGATGTTCTGGCTTAGATGTCCCAGGTTGCACTTGGACGTTTCTTCTAAAATTCCCCTCCACAGGTTTAGTTTGATGGTCCTGTAGGCAGAGTCGGGGCAGGGTGTTAAACACTCTGGGCCCCATCATGATCGGGGTATGTCCGGCCCATCCAGATGTCCAGAATCTGGACAGACCGGATCTGCACCCGATTCTGATCCTGCAGGGACTATACATCCCTGTGGGTTCAGAATCGGGTGCAACCAGCCTGGATGTGCACGATGTGCCCCAATTCTGTGTCACTGCATGTCCTGCTCCTTCCCTGCCCAACCCAGCCATGGCTCAAGGATGCCATGCAGAGGCCCTCATGCACTGCAGGCAACATACCTTTTCTTTTTATATTGTTTATTTAAATTTTCTTGAATGCAAAAATGAAATACAAGAGAATAATCCAGCCACCAAACAAATACTCCAAAAACAAGATACTATGCTCATTATACAAAACACATCAAGAGGGAGAGAGCACCACACACTCCCCGAAGGGAGACTAAGAAAATTAGAAGAAAAAAAAGAGTTATAAAACTCCAAATCAGGGAGCCAATAAGTTCTGCATTTGACTGAGTCTGTGGAAGTTGTGCAAATGTATTCTTTTTTTCCTAAGACTGGGACCTCGGGTCAGGCCAGGGATGAACTTTCTTTGGTTGACTCGGTAGGTCCCAATCTTACAGAGTTTTTGCAGGATTCACTCGATATCATCCCGAAGCGGTGTACTTTGGTGGTGACCTTTGGGTCTGAATCAATTAAATTGAGAATTATGCGTGCTTATTTCAAATGCAAGGATGGGTTATTTTGTGGATATAAACTTCAAGTTTTTCCAGATGTGGGTAGGGTCACTCAGGCTCGTAGGAAGCAGTTCCTCGAGCTCAGAGCTAGAGTGGCGGCTCTGGGGCCTCTTTTTTCCTGAAGTTTCCCTGCCGTTGTTTAGTAACTTACGAAGGTCATGATTATATTTATATTGATGTGGCTGCTTTACGGCAGTTTCTTCTGGATAAGGAGAATGTTAGTGGGCAGGAGGGTATTTAGGTGGGTTGGCTTAATTTTTATAGGCAACATACCTTTTATTCGCTGCCGCCCAACCCCTGGATCAGGGAGAAGGGCATCTCACCCTGCAGCCTATGTCCTCGGGGGGGGGTTCTGACAGTGCAGGTCGCTGCCCTCCGGGGTGACTTATCCCACCTCTACAACCCCGGACATACAAGGCCACGACCGTAATCAGCCCTGTACATCCAGGTCAGGCAGTCCACCCCTTTCCCGCCCACACTCCTCCCTGTCACTGCCCTTTCCCACCCCCATCCAGAGCTCTCCGCACATCTCTTACGTGCGGGGAGCTCTATGCAGGCAATACGGTCCCTGCAAATAGCAGGGAATGAATATCTATACCGGACATTCAGCCCCGCTATTCAGGGATCACACTGACCCTCTCTGAGCAAACGTTCCCCTTCTCCCCCTCATAATTATCTTTTAGATCCCTAGCACCCCCTTCCCCGCCAAGACTTTGATAATTAAACTCAATCAAAATCTTTTCAATACCATCCCTCTCAGAACAATCCTACAGAAATGCTTATTTGGACATAAGACATTTAAATATTTAGCTTTATTTTGTCAATATGTACATAACGAGAGAGATGTTCAAAAAGCACAGCAGGGGAAATGGACTATTTGCAGATGGTCCTTTCTTCCTGCACTGATGAATCTTTGAGTTTGTGTGGCTGTTAGGAGCCAAAGCTGCTTTTTGCAGGCCCCAAAAAGCTGCTGCCCTAGGCAACTGCCTAGTCTTCCTAGTGGTTGGACTGACCATGTCTGTGGGTAAACAAGAATGACCTGATCCAGACAATATGGATTTCGACATTAAGAGCTGGAGATCTGGAAGCACAACACACATATTGCTACATGAGCACCAGATGTTTTCTTCTACAAAACTACTGAGACATCAAACATTTCTACGAGTTGATGCAAAAACATTTTTTGCTTTTCTTACTATTAATGCATGGTAGTGCAAATTATACAGAACTGAGAGTGGAAAAGTTAAACTAAGTTATCAAAAGAAGACTTGCTGACAAGGGGAATGATTCGAACTGCTGCCATCCTTTGCAAATAGCATCTTAATGGGCTCAGTAATTAGAATCCACTTATGGGACAGAGCCAAACTCTCTATGACTATGCTGTATTAATATTCTACCATGCTGCCTACTATAAGACATCATCTGCATTCTGCTGACATCTTTATCTCTGTTGCACATTTTCTATACCACACCTTTATGACATCTGGGCGATTTACAATGATGTTAAAAAATACAGGAAAGTGGCAGCGCCAAAGGAAAAAGAAAGGAACTACAAAATCAATAGGTATACTATCAACAGCTGAGAAAATAGATGAGAGCATGAAAGGGCAGTCAAGGAGGCAGGAAGGGGAGGTCATAGGCAACAAGAAACAGGTGAGTTAAGGAGGGACTTGAACTTTGGGAAAGAGGATTCCATTCAGAGGTCAGTTGGTAGGGAGTTCCACAGGGAGGGGTCCAGAAAGAAGAAGGCTGAGTGGCGAGTGGATTCATAGTGAGCACGGGATGGGGAGGGAAAGAGCAGACAGTTGGAGTGAGCGGAACAGACACTGCAGATGATATCAATAATGGAACTACATCATAATGGAACTGTATCATAATAATGGAACTACATCATAGTTCCATTATTGAATGTTCTATTGTGCTGTTTTATGTGAACGTTACTGATACTGTTTCATGTAATTGCTGTAATTGCCGGGGGAGTGAGTGGGGTGAGGATTAGTGCTTTGGGTTGGAGGGAGGTGGGAAGGTTGTATTGTTATGCAATGTTTCTTGTAAGTCTTTTTGATTGAGATTTTCTCAGAAATGGGGTTGAAACTTTTGTAAATAAATAAATAAAATTATTTAATCTGCCTAGCTTCAAGTTTGTTCTTATGATTTATTATACTGACATTTGTTCATTTTATTATTGTTATGCTGTTTCCATAATGTAAGTTGTTTATGTCAAATAATATCTGTTGCATGCTGCCTTGGGTGAATTTCTTCATAAGGGCAGTGAATAAATCTTAATAAATAAATGCTTTTATGGGATTAAAGTGAAAATCCAAGGGTTCTGCAAGGTCGGTAAAGCTGTGATATGGTCTTGGAGTACACTAGCTGGATTGAACATTTCTGGAGTGCACTTATTCAGCTCTGTGTCAGGTGTGTCTATGATAAAGATACCAAGTCAATAGCCTAGACAGAGACTTAAGACTCTTTTAAGGGTGCTTTTATAATAGGGGGCCTAGTTTAAGAGAGCAAGTAGGCACTTAAGTGCTATTTTATAAAGACAAGCGGACACCTATTTGTCTGTATAAAGTACTTGTATAAGTGGCAGAAATCATGTCTTGAATGCAGACGTAGACAATTACACCTGCTAGACAGCATGGACACATGTAAAGTACAGACATGCACGTGTAGATGGAGGTATTCCATAATCCATGTGTGTACTTGCAAACTCTACCCATGCACAGTGCAGACCATATCCCCCATCCTGCTATTTTATAACAGGTCGTTTATGCACATCTGTGACCATCTACACGCATAAAAGACTTTATAAAATTACCACTTTGAACCAGACAGTGATCACTCTCAGTCATTGTTTTATTTATTATTTATTTATTTATAAAAATGTATATATGAATTCCCTTTTCTAGCCATCCCCCAGTTGACCAACATTTAATCTCTCCTTCCCTATTCCCCCCTGGGTGGCCAGCATCTCCCTTTCCTTCTTCCCATCCCACTCCCAAGGTGTTCAACTTCTCTCCTTCTCTTCCTTTCTCCCCCGTGTCCAGCATCTATCCCACATCATCCTTGTCTCTCCGCTACCACCTCAATCACCTTATGTTTATGTTCATTTGGGGGCTTGCTATACCGCCTCTCAAATTAAAATCAAAGTGGTGTACAATTAAATATCATAACAAAAAGCAGAAAGAACTCCACTACTTTCAAATAGGACAGCCTAACATAGGTGAAAATCGAAGAGGGAGTAGATAGAGGAGCAAGAATTAATAGTGAGAGCAAATTGGCTACCAGGCTGCCTTCCCAGTGACCAGCCAATACCCCTAAGAACTAATGAGAATAAATGAGTTTTGAGATCTGACTTGAACTTATTGAGGAATGTTTTGGATCAAAGGACAAGGGGAAGGGAGTTGCAGAGTGAAGTTGCCTTGAAAAAAGAAGACCACCTCGTGGGTTGATTCAAGATGTTCCCATGTCACTTGGGGAATAACAAGATAGAGCTCTTGTAATGAACAGAATGTCCATGCAGGGGCACATGAAGTGATTAGGCAGGAGAGATAGAGAGCTAGCCCTAGGTTTAGTGCCCTATAAGCAAGAACCAAAGTTTGTAGTGGATCCTATGAAAGATTGGCAGCCAATGGTGCTGTAAAAACAGAGGCGTTAACGTAGTCATGTTTATGTCCGAGTTCATATAATAGTGTTCTGTATTGTCTGCAGCCGCTTTATATTTCATACATTACATTGCAGAAGTCAGTGTGTGTGATCACTAATGCATGGGTCAGTGTGTGTTGTGCTGTCTTGTCAAAGAAGACCCGAATGGCATGGATGCGCCTTACGGCAAAGAAAGCAGTTTTAGCAACTGATGTTATGTGACAACCACAAGAAAGTTGATAGAAAAGCAGAATCTCAAGGAATCTGAAGGATTCAACAAGTGGAATGGGGATAGTACGGGAAACATGGGGGAAAGAAAGGGTGAGTATTCCTGCCAGTTTGCCATGCAGCTATGCTCTTGTCTATGTTTAGTTTGAGTCTTAGATTTAAACCAGGTGAAGATGACGGTAAGACAATGATTAACAGAGAGATCAGGTATATAAAGGTCTGTATAGGTTTTGGATGATAGTGGCTAGTGGGCAGAAGAAAAGGTTAAAATCACCCAACAGAAGCAGAAGAACCTTCAACTCCAACACCCTCCTCATTCCAGCTGATATAAGAACTGTTAAAACCAATACTAGTAATAGAGCGTTCTCATACACAGCACCTACACTCTGGAATCATTTGCCGCCAGAGTTACGTGATTGCAAAGACATAACAGTCTTCAGGAAAAACCTCAAGACTCATCTTTTTCAGAGTCATTATAAATTGATTTAACCCAAGGGGCTTAAGTCCAGGACATATTTATGTACACCTGCTCATTTATGTATATTGTATATATGTATATATGTAATTAGTACCCATATACTAAACAATCCCCTTGTGTGTTTTGCCTACCCTCTTGATCAACCTGTTCACATCTAAATTTTACTGTGCTGATTGACAGTCCTCCTTATGTTCTCCTTATGTAATCACACCGCTGCTGATCGCTGGAAGTAGCGGTATATAAATGTTTGCTAAATAAAATAAATAAATAAATAAATAGTAGTGATACAAGCAGTGACCTCTGTGGGACTCCACAAGAGAGAGGGAAAGAAGAAGAGAAACAAAACAAGATCAACTCGACGGGCCCAAGGGTTTCTGCTGCCCCAAACAGGAACACAGGCCTGCCGCCCCCTGCTTCTGCTGCACTGAGCCGAACAGCCTCCCGCTGCGCCTGACACCCCCCACGCCAAGCCATGCCACCGCCTCCTGCTGCAGTGACAGTGACAGTTTAAAAACAATGGCTTTGTGCTTCAGCACATGGTCTGCTGCGGGCACCAAAGTGGTGGCAGAAAGCTGTCATGCCACCCCCCAAGATCTCCTGCCCTAGGCAGCCACCTAGCTTACCTAGTGAATGGGCTGCCCCCCCCCCCCCCCGAAACCAGTGGAAGACCTGTCTGGTCAGACCAATGTGTTTAAAGTGAGAGACTGTGCCCTGCTTGGAAGCCTGACTGGCAGAGGTAAATAATATTTTCCATATCCATTTCAAACTTCTCCTTCTGACCTATAAATGCACTCATTCTACTGCTCCTCACTACCTTTCCTCTCTCCTCTCTCCCTACACCCCGCCTCGCGAACTCCACTGTTCTTCTGGCCTGCTTCTCTCTTTGCCCTTTTCTTCCACTGCCAACTCCAGACTTCGATCCTTTCATCTCACTGCCCCTTATGCCTGGAACAAACTACCCGAACCTGTACACCAGGCTTCATCTCTGCCCCTTTTCAAATCCTTGCTGAAGGCTCACCTCTTTCAGCTGCTTTTCTATCCTGGTCCCTTGTTTCCTTGTCTCCTTACCTTTCCCTATTTCTACCCTTATTGTCATCTATTCTATTGTCTGATATATATATATGTATGTACAGGGCTGTCCCAAGGGTTTCTGCCACCCTAGGCAGAAACCCTGGCCTTACTGCCCCCCCCCCAGCTGCTATCGCTGCCCCCCACCCCCCACTGCCACCACCCTCCCAGCTGCCACTGATTCCGTCTCGGGAGGGGGAGGCAGACAGTGGCAGCAGCGTTTTGTTGGCACTTTTGGAAATACCGCTGCTGCCTGCCTCCTCCCCAAACGGAATCGGCAGCAGCTGGGGAGGGTGGCATGGCCACCCTTGTGTGCTGCTGTCACTGCCACCGCCCATGTGTGCCATTGCCTCCTCCCACACAGGCCGGCCACCCAAGGCGGCCACCTAGCTCACCAAGTGGGCGGGCATGCTCTGTATATGTACAGCCCTGCATATGCCTTGTAGTGCTATATAAATTATTTTTAATAGTAGTAGTAGTATTTTATTTGTCTATGTTGGTTGTGAGTTGAGCAGAGGCAATCTTCTCAGTGAGTTTGGAAAGGTATAGGCGGTTGGGTAAGGGTCAATAATTAGAGGGGACCTGCAAACCACGTAAATGCCGGTTAGCAGGAATATTCAACAGAACTAACATGGTTAGTGCCACCGAATATCCGCGGATGTCACTGCTGCACGCCCTGATGTACTAAAAGCTTTTCCCATTCTATGTCTGTGGGGGGAAATGCTTCCTTAATCTGTCTCTTGGTGCGATCTCAGCATGCTTTCTCCTTTCCAAGCAGCCTGGAAACGCAGAGACACGTGTCACAGCAATGGAACGTGTCAATTTGTTTTAGCATCATTCAAAGAATTAAATGAAAGGCAAACCCTACTGTTCAATACAACCGTGTATGAAGTGTCTCAGAGGACAAACAGCAAAAGCACTGGAAGAAGGGATAACAGGGAATAATTCTGATATGTGGGAGGGAAATTACACACTTTCAAGAATATGAATGCGGTGAATGTCATACTGTAGGCCCTCATCATCCTGAGCTATATAATAATACAACCGTGAGGCAACTGATGGGCAAATAACCTATGGACGTGTTTGCTTTTTACTTTTTTTAATGATTTCTTTTCCTGTGTTTTTATGCAATTTGCGAAGAGCTGTGTGAAAATGTTTTATGAAACTGTCAGCAACTTGCTGTCTTTGGATGCTTCAGACATTGCCTTTGTTTATGTCCATAAATGGCACTAAGCGCGTTCAGTGACATTTCAGATATGTGTTTGCACTGCTGAATATAGACTTGGTCACCATGTTTTAGAAAAAAGGGGTATTGTGTCACGGGACATCTGTTTTATTGTTAATTAGACAAAGTATGGAAAGCATCAGAAGATGATAGCTAGGTAAGCTCTTTCCCCTTCCTTTCTGGGTCAAAGTTTGACCTCTGGGGAATTAATGCTGCTCTGGGGATATTCATATTTTAATGCTAAGTTCATCCTGAATGTTTTGTAACTTGGCGACACAGCAAGTTATTATCTACATGTGTATATCCACTGAAATGATCCGGTGACACCCTACCAGTGTATTATCTTAGAACTGCATAGCAAAACGAGAGGGTCTCAATCCATTTCAGAAAGCATTTTTTATTTATGGTCACAGGTCATGATTTATGCTTGTCCAAAAGATAATGAGTTCTAGCTACAATCTCCTGTTACATCTGTGGCTGAACGTTCAGAGTCACTCATGGTACTAACAGGAGGGTTGCAGTTTTCACAGAAACCGTCTGAGTTCACAATAGCTGATTGGTTTCGTCTCATCTTTCATTATTTGTGGAAGTAACTCAGTACAGTGAATGGTGCCACGGTAATACTGCTTTTTTATGATGTGGCTACCTGCATGCCGGGCCTTAGACTGAGATCACTACCAAATGTCTTTCCGACGGTAATGGCTTTCAGTCCTCATTGAACTGTGGTCAGGCTCCATCTGGTAATCTAAAGGTGAAAGATCCTGTAGCCCTATACCAATTACTTTAAGCTATCCAGTCCCCCTCAGTTTAGGTAATCTTATACTCTCGGATGATCTTGATTGTAGGAATTGTGGAGCTTTATATGCAATCCTCAGGATCTCTGGTGGTGGCAGCATGGGACAGCAGGATGGTGGCTGTTTCTGCCGCTGCTCTGAGGAAGTGGTCGCAGACAGAGTGAGGCAGGGAGAAGAGAGAGTACTCTCCAGCCCGGTAACATAGGGCACACCCAATCTGGCCCTTTGGCTAAAAGTTTGCCTACCTCTGCATTAAAATCATTCTATGAATTTTAGAACTATATGTTTGCCTTATGTGAGATGTATATTATTAACAGAGTGGAGGAGTAGCCTAATACCCAAGCGATCAGGTTTCATTTCCCACTGGTGCTCCATGACCTTGGGCAATTCGC
Source organism: Ichthyophis bannanicus (assembly GCA_033557465.1). NCBI lineage: Eukaryota > Metazoa > Chordata > Amphibia > Gymnophiona > Ichthyophiidae > Ichthyophis > Ichthyophis bannanicus. Next base: position 274,808,118 of record CM066040.1, on the reverse strand, counting down.
TTTACCCTCTATTGCCTTGGAAGAAAGGGCCCGGCAATCTACTTCCAGTCATACCTTGCCAAGAAAACCCAGGAACAGCTGGGTCGCCAGGAGTCAGCATTGACTTAACAGCACTTTAAAAAAAATGCCGTTTATTGAAAAGTACTTACTGTATATTCCTCAATCAAACCAATGTTTTATCTTACAATTGTATATCACATTGGGCAACATTAGTTCATAAGGTAATTCCTAAGTATAAATAATACATTTATTAAAAATCTTTCTGACTAGAGAAAAAATAAAGACTGATTTTTCATATACCCCCAAGAACCACAATGCAGCTCACACCCTCTTATAGTTGGGGCAGTTTTATTGTAACGCACCTGCAAGAATGTTAGAGCCACTGATGCCATGCCACAAGATATATTTCACGTGGCGTTTTTAAATGCATAGAAAAATGAAAAAATATTTTACTTTTGCATGATGCTGTTGTACTGATGATTACAAGAATAGGTTGAATTGTTTCTTTCAGGGTAGTTTCTCTGAATGGATTTATCCTCTCAGTCTCTCAAATTTACTTCTAATGCTCAGCGTAGTACCTACATCATGACAAAGAGAGCCTCCCTCTGGAGTTCATAAGATGTTATGTGAATCAGTTTTTTTCAAGGTGTGCTTGGAAATTCCTCTTCATTAAGCCTGTGGCATCCAACATGGTGAGAAATAACTCGGCATCTTTCTGCCACATTTTCTTCATCTACAACTGCATTTCTTGATACTTGAAGATTTTCTCCCACTGAACGCAATTCACAGAGTACTTGCTTGGTACTGCCACCTCTATAATCAATGCCATTCTGATGGTTTTCTCCTTTAACCACTATATCCAGCTTCCTAGCATCCAATTTTTTGTCCCAGGTGATCATAACCTCTTCATTCTCTGTAATTCTTTTAGGGTCATGATCCCAGCACTTTTCAGGCACAGTGATGATGTTGTAGTTTTTAAAGAATTTCCATTGGATGAGGTATGCTACTTTATTGAACCTTTCTGGAGTGGAGGAGAAGCCTAGTGGTTAGAGCACTGCCTTGGTAACCAAGAGATAAGGTTCAGTTCTCACTGACACTCCTTGTGACCTTGAGCAAGTCACTTAATCCTCCATTGCCTTAGAAGAAAGGCCTGGCAGTCTACTTCCAGTCACACTGCCAAGAAACCCCAGGAGCTGCTGGGTCGCCAGGACTCAGCATTGACTCAAAGGTACTCTTTGCATTTCTGTACAGAAATTTTCTGCCATCAGAACTTTACAGCCAGCTATGAGGTGAGTCACTGTTTCCAGCTCATTCCCACAGAATCGACGTATGTCTGTTTTGACAGTTTTTTCAATGCTTGCTGTAAATCATCATCCATAAGCTGCTGTCCTGGGCCGCAACTATCAACATCTCATCCTTTGGTTTCAGTTCACCTCTCCTTAACCATTAATGTGTCCATTCTTGATCAACAAAGGGTTCCTGGAGTAACACTCTGTATTTCCCACTGTATTTGTGCATTTTCCACTTGTTTTTCCTCGTTTGCTGATCTAATTCTTTGAAGAGTTTTTTCTCTTGTTTTGAAAAGTCTATTACTTCATCCCTGTGTATGCTTGTGGAGTCTCACTCATTCCTTCTACTCATCAGAATGTTTGTCCAAGTTTGATGATAAAGACAGATTCTGGACTTCTACTTTCATATTTTAATACTTTTTGCATATTTGAATCTGTTAGGTAGGCCTTCAGGCCTATGATAGTATCTCTGAATGTGTAATCAGTCTCTATGAGGCCTAGCTCTCTTTCAGCTCTAGGGATGTACAGTCTCGGCATACACTGATTCTTGTAAATTACTTCATGGGCATGGAGGAGTTTTCTTGTTCGCACATCTGGTTTTTCAAGATCGTTAAGAGGCCCGTCCACAATCCCAAAGCTGTATGAGAGTATAGAAATTTCTAACTGATTGATGGCTTGTATCTTATTCCGTGATGTTAAAGCAATTTTCCATAATAATTTTAGTTTCCTTTAGTATTCTTTACTGATCTTTTCTCTCAGTAATTTCTATTTGAATGTTGTTCCTTCCTCTAGTCCAAGATACATAATTATATATGTCTTCCTGTTCAAGGTCCTTGATGTCACAGCCCTCAGCCAGGTGGATGTTTTCCATTTTGCTCAATTTTCCTCTAAAAAAAGTTGCCTTAGCACATTTGTCAAGGCCAAAAATCATCCTGATGTCATCAGAAAAGCTTTTCAATAAATAAAGTTGCTCTGCTAAATGGTTGCTGAAACTGTAGAGTTTCAGATAATCTACAAATAGTAAATAAGATGTTGCTTTTGTGTTTTTACCTTCTTTAGGTTTCAGGCTAAATCTGTACCATTCCCCTAGACATATCCTTGTCCTCAGCTGTTCCATTGTCTGTCTTGACTAGATTGTAAGCTTTCATGTCTGTCTGTACAGCGCTGCATACACCATGTAGTGCTATACAAATGATCAGTAGTAGTAGTAGTAGTAGAGTACTTATTGGATTAAGTGTCATACAAAACAAAAGTGGTGACAAGGAAATTTTCTGAAATATTCCTCCTGGATCTTAATGTTAGGAATGATGTATTGACTATCTTCATACTTCAAAAAGCATGTGGTTTGCCACATTGTCATGGTAAATCTAATGTACTCTATCAAAACAGGATTTACTTTATACATTTCAAAGCAATTTAATATCCAAGAGTGTGGGATGCTGTCAAACGTTTTCTTATAATCAATCCATGCTATACTGAGATTTCTGCTTTTCTTAGTGCCTGCCATGATGGCCTTATCAACATTAACTGGTCTTTGGTTTCATATGCTTCCCTCTTATTGGCCTTTTGCTCTATTTTATTTATTTATTTGGAAACATTCCTTGGGTAGCCCTTAGCTCAGATATCTTAAGTGTGCCCTCAGTCCATGTAAGGCCTACTGGCCAAGGACACTTGTGATATAAAGCTACTTGGAATAGAAATACTTTGGTGTGCAGGGACATGGTCTTTACCTGAGTCTCCCACTTACTTTAGAAGCAAAGGTATCATTTAAAGTTACAGGGACCTTTGCACAGTAGACAGATACATAGAAGTTAAAAGTTCAGTTTGACTATTTCTGCTTCCATTGTTTGAATTGTCTGTTGCAAGCCTGCTCACAGGGCAGGGTAATTAAATTATCTTACAGCCCTTCCACAAGTATGTGATCAACTCTAGTCTTCACAGCTTCCACAGCTTCCAGAGCCTCCACACAGCTAAGCTTTCAGCCTTGTATCTTTGTTGCCAGATTTGTTGCTGATGATATAGAATTTAACTGTTGGTTACACACTCATTTTTGGGAATATTCTGACTGCCTACATTCCTTGTGTAGACCTTAAATCAGATATCTTAAGTGTGCCCTCAGTTCATGTAAGGCCTACTGGTCAAGGACACTTAGGAGAAGGACAAGTTCAGGACGTTACTCCCAGCAAAAGCAGAATAACATCAGAAACAGCCACACTTTTAAACCACACATCAACGACAAGTGGGAAGAAGTGGGCAGAACAAAATCAATGCAAAATACATGCAAGCCAATTAAATGCTGGAAAGCAATGAGCACAAATGCTCGAAGCTTAGCCAACAAAGTTCCGGACCTGAAAGCCCTAATGGTGGAAATGGTCTTGGACATTGTGGCCATTACAGAAACATGGTTTAATGAATCGCATGATTGGGATATATCCATAACTGGCTATAATCTATTCAGAAGAGAAAGAGAAAGTGGAAAAGGAAGAGGAGTAGCCTTTTATGTCAAAAGCAATATTAAAGTTACTGAAATTCAGGGGGCATGGGGAAAAGAAGAAGCGCTTTGGATTGTGTTGGAAAGAGGAGATGGCATTGTCATCCATACTGCTGTAGTCTACAGACCTCCGACTCAAATCGAAGAAACAGATAAGGAATTGATTATAGATATTGCCTAGATAGCCACAAAGGGGGAAGTGATCATATTGGGTGACTTTAATCTACCCGATGTGGATTGGATTACTCCTTCTGCAAATCTGGAAAGAAGCAAAAAAAATTGTGGATGCTTTCCAAGATGCGTTACTTAGACAAATGGTGATGGAACCAACCAGGGAAAGCTCAATGCTGGATTTAGTGCTCACCAACAGTGATAGCATGTCAAATGTCTGGGTGGGTGCCCCTGTGAGCAGTAGCGATCATCACACGGTGTGGTTTAAAATAAAAGTCAAGGTGCAGTCCAATCATAGCGAGCTGAAAGCCCTAAACTTCAAAAATACTGACTTCAGTAAAATGGCCAAGTACCTGAAGGAGGAGTTAGCAGGGTGGGAGGGGATAAGGGAAGTGGAATTGCAATGGGCTAAACTAAAGGTGGCAATAAAAGGGGAAGCATAAAAATGTAAGGAAAATAAATAAAAACAAGAGGAGAAGGAAACCTATTTGGTTCTCCAAAGAAGTGGCTGCACAAATAAAGGCAAAAAACACAGCTTTCACAAAATTCTAAAGCTTGCAAACAGAGGAACACATAAAGGAATACAGGATCAAACTAAAAGAGACAAAAAGAGAAATAAGGAAAGCAAAATCAAAGGCAGAGGAAAAGATGGCTAAAGATGTAAAGTGTGGCGACAAAATTTCTTCAGATATATTCGGGAGAGGAGGAAAATCAGAGGTGTAATTGCAGGACTCAGAAGTGCTGGGAACGGACTCACTGGGAGACTATTCTATTGAACAGGTGCAATATATGAGAAAGCACTGTTCCTGAGCGGGTGTCCAGTTTAGTCCTCCACATCCGGGTAGTGCACCTCCTCCTACAGCAAGGAGACTGGACCAATCAACTCTTTAGTAATCTAGCCTGTATACTGCTGGAACTCCCATCAGCCCTCCAGTGTGTCCAGTCTCCTTGCAGCAGGAGGTGGTGTGAGCCTGGCGCTAGGCTCATTTAGAGTCTTGTTAGCTGTTTCATTTCATCTCTTTATTTTATCTTTCATTTCTCTTTATTTTTTCCTTTAATTGCAGCCTATACCATTAAAAAAAAAAAAAAAAAAGGGCAAGCGCGGTGGAGGAGCCGAGCCGGCACTGCTCTTCTCACCCGGTACTCTACTGGCAGCTCAGAGTAAGCAGCAGACTGTGATCGCTCCCCCAGGACGGTTCGGGGGTAGGATCCGTATGCTCCCGGGCTCAGCAATTGTTGCCTTTCACATGGCACGGCACTAAGCAGTCCGTCAGAGGAACCGGCGCTTAAGCTTACCTCCAACAATCAGGTTCTCTGCACATTCCCGTTCATGATTTGAGCGGCATTGCGGGCCCTTCATTTATTGCTGGTTGCCTGGTAAGTGCCTTCTCTCTGGTTTTTAGGGGATGTTAGCTTCATCGGCTCTTTTCTTTTCTTTTTTGGTTTTTGGCGCCTTTTTCCTCCAGCGCAGCTCGACCGCGGTGGCCATTTTGGTTTTGCGGTTTTGGCGGTAAAGAGATTAGAGTCTGTCAGTCTTGCTAATTTGGTGGCGTTTTGGGTCCCGAACAGTATCGGGAGGTCGCTGGTTTCCCTGCATCTAAAAAAAAAAAAACAACCAAAAAAAAAAAACCGAAGCCAGAGGACAAGAGACGTGCGGTGTAGGGATAACTGCATTGGGCCTCTGCCTTTCTCTCTGCAGGGCTGCTTATCTCAGTCTGTCCCTTCCTGTTCTGCGGGGGCTGTAGGCTGTTCTTCATGTCCTCAAAACCGCAGTTTGTGGTCTGCGGTTCGCGTAGGCGGTTAGTGTCAGCTTCAGTGTTCTGCGGGAGCTGCGCTGTGGTCTCCTGTGATATAGATCAACAGATGGAGGGCAGTTCTCAGACAGAGCCCTTGGAATCTACGTTGTCTGCTGAAGGAAATGCTTCTCCAGGGCCTCTGTTGCCGCCTGTTCCTTCTGGGTCTAAGGGACAGGTGTCTGGGATTCCGGTAGAACCAGGGGACCCCCCTTCTGCCTTTACGGATTTTTCGCCAGACTTCGTGCTGATTATGCATCAGGCCTTCAAATTGGGGTGGTTGGGCAAATGGCCTGAGTCCTTGTCCTCGTCTCCTGCCCCTCCGCCTGCTAGTTCGGACCTGGCCGGACGTGTTTCCAAGCCGGCTAAGAGACCTCGGTCCTTAGACTTAGTTCAAGAGGATTTGGAAGGGCAAGACATGGATGTGGATGTAGATCCAGAGGGCAGTATGGATGATCTTGAAGAAGGGGAGATTCCGGACCCTGAGGATCAGGCTAGGATTGTTCGGGTATTTCGTAGGGAGGAATTGATTCCTCTTATTACGGGAGCTCTTCAGACGCTCAATCTCGCTGCGCCGCCTCCGGGGGACGGCGAAGCTTTGGAGGATCCTCTTATTCAGGCGGTTCGGGATTCCCAGGTGGTGTTCCCAGTACACCGGGTTGTGGCTCAAATGATTCAAACTGAGTGGGACCAGCCGGACTCTGGTTTGAAAGGGATACGGACGATGCATCGCCTCTATCCTTTGGCAGACAAGGATAAGGAGACGTTTAAGTCGCCTCGGGTGGACGCAGCAGTATCGGCAGTGACGAAGAAGACCACAATCCCGGTGGAGGGGAGTGCGTCCTTGAAGGACATTCAGGACAAGAGAGTGGACGGATTGTTGAAACAAGCATTCGAAACCAATGCCTTGTCATTACAGGCTTCTATCTGTGGGGCCTGGATAGCTAGAGCCTCGTTGCGGTGGGCTCAACGGTTGCGCCAGAATCCACTCTTAGATCAGCAAGTGTTGCTCGAGGTCACGCGCTTGGAGTCTGGTTCAGCATATTTGGCGGATGTCCATTATGATTTGATCCGGACGTTGGCTAATAGTATGGCTTCTTTGGTGGTGGCGCGCAGATCAATTTGGCTGCGAAACTGGGCAGCCGACCCTTCTTCCAAATCTCGCCTCAGCAAACTCCCCTTTAAAGGCAGGTTCAGGGACGATTTGGATAAGTTGGTAAAGGACTTGGGAGAGTCTAAAGGTGGGAGACTACCGGAGGACAGGCCTAAGTCTGGTAGAGGCTTACCAGTGGTCCGGAGTCAATTTCGGGACTTTAGGAGATTTAGGTCTTCCCGCCTTTGAAGTTCCCAGCGAGGCAGGTTTGCGTCTAGGATGCAGTCCTTTCGCGGTTTCCAAGGAGCTGGCAGAGGATTTTCAACTGGTTCCTCCGGTTCGGCCTCTTCCTTCAGTCACAAACTGCAATGAAGTGAGGCGGACCCCGGAGGGAGGCCAAGTGATCGGCGGTCGACTTCGGAACTTTCTTCCCTCTTGGGTCCATATAACAATGGACCAGTGGATCCTAGAAATTGTCAGAGAAGGTTATGCGTTGGAGTTTGCCGTTCCGCCGCGAGACTCCTTTGTTCTGTCTCCCAGCAGAGGGCAGCAGAAGGTACTGGCCATTCGAGCTACGTTGGAGCGTCTCTTAGCGCTGGGTGCGGTCGTTCCCGTTCCGGAGAGTGAGCGCGACCTCGGTCGTTACTCCATTTATTTTGTGGTGCCAAAGAAGGACGGGTCCTTACGTCCTATTCTAGATCTCAAGGGCGTGAATCGCTGTCTGCGGGTTCCTCATTTCCGCATGGAGACCCTCAGGTCCGTCACCATCGCAGTGCGGCAGGGGGAGTTTTTGACTTCTCTGGACCTCACCGAGGCTTATCTGCATACTCTAATCAGAGCGGCACATCAAATGTTTCTGCGGTTCGCGTTTCCCTGGGGTCACTTTCAGTTCCAAGCATTACCTTTCGGCCTGGCCACAGCTCCTCGCATTTTCACCAAGGTAATGGTGGTGGTGGCGGCGGCCTTGAGAAGGGAAGGTGTGCTGGTCCACCCCTATCTCGACAACTGGTTGATACGAGCGAAGTCAGCGGAGGAGAGCTTACAGGCTACGGACCAGGTAGTGCCTCTCCTGTAGAGCCTCGGCTGGGTGATCAATGTACAGAAGAGTCACTTGGTTCCGACTCAGGTTCTCGAATATCTGGGAGTTTGCTTCGACACGTCAGCAGGAGTGGTGTCTCTGCCGGATCGGCGTGCACAAGGGTTGCGTCATCTGGTGCGGTTTTTCTTGGCGAGTCCCGCTCCATCTGCATGGTGGTATCTCCGGTTGCTGGGAACCATGGTGTCGACTCTGGAGGTGGTTCCGTGGGCCAGGTTCCATATGCGGCCTCTTCAGCGAGCCCTGCTATGTCGTTGGTCCAATCAGTCGGATTCTCTCAATCGCCTGTTGCCGTGTCCGAGACGGGTTCGGAAGGCGTTACAGTGGTGGCTGTGCCCGAGGTCACTTCGGGCGGGAGCCCCCTTGGAACAACCAGTTTGGTTACCGGTCATCACGGATGCGAGTCTAACAGGCTGGGGAGCTCACTGTCAGGGCCGTTTCGCGCAGGGGACATGGTCTCCGCAGGAGGCTTTGTGGTCGATCAACCGTCTCGAGCTGTGAGCTGTGCGGCTAGCGTTGCAAGTCTTCGAGTCGTCGGTACGGAGTCGGGCGGTTCGCATTCTGTCGGACAACTCGGCGGTGGTGGCGTACGTCAACCGGCAGGGAGGCACGGGAAGCATAGCCATGGAAGAAGAGGCGGATGCGCTGTTCGCTTGGGTGGAGGTGCCACTCCTGGCCATTTCGGCAGCGCATATCGCGGGAACAGAAAATGTGATGGCGGATTTTCTGAGTCGGATGCACATGGATGCCTGAGAGTGGGAGTTGCACCCGCAGATATATGCTCAAATAGTTCGTTGTTGGGGCCCGCCGATCATGGATCTCATGGCGACCTTCCGGTCGGCGAAGACAAGTCGCTTTTTCAGCAGGCGGCGAGAGCGCATGTCCGAAGGCATCGATGCACTCATCCAACCGTGGCCCGAGTTCAGGCTTCTGTATGTCTTCCCGCCGTGGGCTCTGATCGGAAGGGTAGTTCAACGCATCTAAGCTCACCACGGAAAGGTTTTGTTGGTGGCGCCGGATTGGCCCCTTCGGCCTTGGTACGCAGATCTGGTGCAGCTGCTTGACGGCGTGCCATGGAGGCTTCCTCCCTTAGTGGATCTGCTAGTTCAGGGGCCCCTGCGCATGCCTCAGGTGGATCGATTCTCGCTTACGGTATGGCCATTGAAAGGGCTAGGTTGAAAAGAAAAGGGTATTCCCCGGCGGTTATTGCTACACTGCTTCGAGTTAGAAAAGCTTCTACATCCCTTACGTATGTTCGAGTTTGGCAAATTTTTGAAGATTGGTGTTCCCGGCATGACGTTCGGGCAGCGTCTTCTTCGGTGGCAGTCATTCTTAGTTTTTTGCAAGACGGGTTTGACAAGGGACTAGCCGCTAGTTCTCTGAAGGTTCAGGTAGCGGCTCTGGCGTGCTATAGGGGCAAGATTCAGGATGTCCCTCTTGTGGCGCATGTGGACATTTGGCGTTTTCCGAAGGCTGTGTTTCAGTTGCGTCCGTCGCGCAGGGTTACTTTGCCACCTTGGGATTTGAACCTGGTGCTACAGGCTTTGGTTCGGGAGCCTTTTGAACCCCTTTGCCATGCCTCAGTTAAAGACTTGACGCTGAAGGCGGTCTTTCTCGTTGCCATTTGCTCGGCGCGACGTATTTCGGAACTTCAGGCGCTTTATTGTAGAGCTCCCTTCTTGTCCTTTTTCCGAGATCGGGTGGTTTTACGGACGGTTCCCTCTTTTCTGCCAAAGGTGGTCTCTCCTTTTCATGTGAATCAGTCTGTGGTGTTGCCCGTTTTTTCCCCAGAATCTTCTCAGGAGTCCGACACCGCTCTCCATAGGCTAGATGTGCGGCGAATCCTGTGTCGGTACCTGAAGGTTTCCGAGTTCTTTCGAAAGTCGGATCACTTGTTTGTGCTGTTCGGTGGAGCTCGAAAGGGGGAGGCGTTGGTGAAGGCCTCCATTTCTCGGTGGATTAAGGAGGCTATCACTTCGGCTTATATTCTGCAGGGTAGAGTTGTTCCATTGGGTCTGCGAGCTCATTCTACTAAAGCGCAAGCAACGTCTTGGGCGGAGCATAGTCTGGTCCCGCCGTTGGAGATTTGCAAGGCGGCGACGTGGTCCTCTCTCCATGCCTTCAGTAGACATTACCGATTGGATGTGGCGGCAGCACGGGATACTTGTTTTGGGTCGGCGGTCTTGCGTGCCGCGTGGCAAGATCCCCCCCGGTGTTAACTGCTCTGGTACATCCCGGATGTGGAGGACTAAACTGGACACCCGCTCAGGAAATAGAAATTACACTTACCTGGTAATTGTAGTTCCTGGAGGGTCCAGTTTAGTCCTCATTCCCGCCCGGACGTTTCGGTGACTACTTTGTCTGGGCGGCGCGCTAAGTCCATTGTGAGACGCTGTCGGTATGTTTTCAGCTCATAAGAGAAAAAAAAAAAAGACAAAACCCCGCAGGACAAGGACCCTTGGTGTTTTTTCTAGGGGTTTCTTCATTCCTTCGGGTTTTTTCTGTTGCGTTGTTTGTTCTTCTGCTTGCTGCTCTGCCTGCCGGTTTCTTTTAAGTGCCGGGGACGGAAGCAAGGTGCAGAGTTCGAGCCCTCTCGTTTGGGGAGGGGGTCACTTAGCTGATTAAGGGGTCCTCTATACTGATCTATACCTTTTTCTTTAATCTGTTCTTTCTTGAGTCTGCTTTGTTACTAGTTCACTGGAGGGCTGATGGGAGTTCCAGCAGTATACAGGCTAGATTACTAAAGAGTTGATTGGTCCAGTCTCCTTGCTGCAGGAGGAGGTGCACTACCTGGATGTGGAGGACTAAACTGGACCCTCCAGGAACTACAATTACCAGGTAAGTGTAATTTCTATTTGCTTGTTATCTGTTTTGTTTTTCGAATTGAGTCAGAGACTAAAAAAGTGTTGAGGTTCTTCCTTCTTCTAGTTCTGTTTTCGGGGGGAGTTTGAATCAAATTTGAAAGATGAGATGCGGCAGTTTTGTTGATTAGCTTGAAGGTAATCGCTATGGATTTATATTGAATCCTACTGGCAACAGGGAGCCAATGGAGAGTGTATAAAATGGGAGAGATGTGATCAGATAGCCTGGCTTTAAAGATTATTTGTACAGTGACATTTTGAGCCATTTGGAGTATGTTTAGGGTTTTTTTGGTTATGCCTTGCAGTATACTGTTGCAATAGTCGAAGTGTGGTTTGATTAGTGCGTGGACAATGGTTCTGAAATCATCTATGTCTGTAAGTGATCTGAGTTGTTGAATGGTCCTTAGTTTAAAGAAGATGGTTCTAGCTGTTTGTTTTGTGTGGGCAGTTAAACTGAGTGTCCTATCAAGGATAACTCCTAGGTATTTTACCTCCTGTTTAGCTGGGAGGGTGATATTTTGAAGATTGATAACTGGTGGGGGGATGAAGTTAGGGTTTCTTGAAGTAAATAATACTTCTGTCTATTGCCATGATGTTATTGGACTCGATATGATCAGATATTCTGTCTGCATCTATTGCAGTGAACAGCTTACAGATTGTAAGTAGAGAAGTTATTGGTTTGTAATTTTGGGGAAAGATACTTGGATCCGCCTTTGGAAGAAGAAATGTTCTTCCAATTGTAACGTACTGATACTTCAATTACTTGCATGATTCTCCATTCCACATATCTCAAAATGCATCAACAGCACTATTAGGGCATGTGAATTTCAAGCCAAAACTTAGCTGTGGCACAGGCTGTACCACTGTCCAGGCTCCAATGCCGGACATTTCGACGAAGCTGCGTCAGGGAATCGGACCTGCCTGATATCATCAAGCCACTGAGAAAAGAACAAGAAACCATGCATTTCACATAGCTTCAAGTACCCAATGAAAATACCAACAGACCTAAGGAATCCTACTATCCCCTGCCAACAAAGTGAAGTATAATAACCCTGTACTCACAGACAACTGCAGTCTGGAACAAACTTGTATCCAAAACTGCCCTCATTCAAATCAATCAGCAAAACACGCCATGCATGCGCTATAAAAAGATCTAAATGGGTGGAGCTTCATAGGGAATCCCCACATCAGAGAACAACACACCCAGTCAAAAGGAAGGCCACCTACTACACACTCCCAGCAAAAAAAATGTTTTAAATTAACCAAGCCTGTGAATCGCAAAACAGACCCACATACAGCACTACTGTACCAGACGTGTTAAGATGACATGCTCAAAAGCAAAAACGAAACCATTAAGTAAAGATCAAAAAAACACCCACTCAGCCCATACAATTACCAGCAAGCCTTCCAATCAATACACTCATTCAACCCAAATGGTCAGATTGTGTTGAGTTTGAAAATCCACAACTGCTCCCGCCGGGTAAGAATTAAATCTCTATGGCCACCACTAGCCAAAAGAGGGACATGATCAATGACCTAATATCTTAAGTCATCAAAACTATGTGAAGTAGACACACAATGACCTACTAGGGGAACATGGGGAACTGCATGTCTCAATTTGCTACGATGCTCCAACACATGAACACATAACTGTCTAGATGTTTTCCCAATGTATGCCAACCCACACAGGCACACCAACATATATACAACAAATTCTGAATGACAATTGGTCTTCCACTGAAGCCAATAGCTATGTTCATGGTATACAACTGTTTGTTGGGTCACCATAACCATACAGACAGAACAGGACCCATAAGCCGAATGACCCACATCCACTGGACACATTGAACGTTTCCTAATGACCATGGGGTTCCTTAGTTCTGCTGGTATTTTCATTGGGCACTTGAAGCTATGCGAACTGCATGATTTCTTGTTCTTTTCTCAGTGGCTTGGTGATATCGAGTAGGTCCGACTCCCAGACGCAGATTCAGCAAAATGCCCAGCATTGGAGCCAGGACAGTGTTATCGCACGTGCTACAGCTAATTTTTGGTTTGATATTCACGTAGTGCTGTTGATACAATTTGGAGATATGTGGCATGGAGAATTATGCAAGTGATTGAAATATCATCAGTATGTTACTAATATGGAGGTTTTTTTGACCATTGATGGTGGGTCCATGTAGCTCATCTGTGCCAGTTGCTGGCATGTTTGAGTAGCTACTATGGCATAGAGCCATTATGTTGGCTTGGTGACAAGATTCACTGAGGTCTTTTTTCTCCACTGGTATTTAATATTATGTGTTAATAGTTTCAGTGCCACTTGTTTTATATTTGTTTTGCACTGTTTTTTTCTAATTTTTATTGAGTTTTCAATATCAGGGGCATTAAGCAGGGCCGGCCCGTCCATTGAGCGAGAATGTTTTTTGCACAGGGCCCCGCGTTTCAGGGGGCCCCGCGCAAAAAACATTCTGATCCAAAAGTAAAATGAAAAAAAAATTTTTTAAAAGCTGTCTGCTGCCGCTTCCGGGGCCGCGGCGGCAGAATCGAGTGTGCCGCGGGGCCCCCCTGTGCCCGGCAGAGCCTGCCCTCCCCTGTATCAGCTCTCTCTTTCCAGCGGCAGTCACACGCGCCGGCTTTCAGAGCGCGAGGGGAGAGTTTCTCCCTCGCTGCTCTGTTAAGCCCGCGGGGGCTGATGGGAACTCCCATCAGCCCCCGCGGGCTTAACAGAGCCGCGAAAGGGAAACTAGTCCCTTCGCGCTCTGAAAGCCAGCGCGTGTGACTGCCGCTGGAAAGAGAGAGCTGATACAGGGGAGGGCAGGCTCTGCCGGGCACAGGGGGGGCCCCGCGGCACACTCGATTCTGCCGCGGCGGCCCCGGAAGCGGCAGCAGGCAGCTTTTTTTTATTTTAAATTTTCCCTGGGCTGGGCTGGGCTTGGCTGGGGGGGGGTTAGGAGTGGTGATGGGTGATGGGCGCTGGGGGGGGGGTTAGGAGTAGTGATGGGTGCTGGGGGGGGTTAGAAGTGGTGATGGGCTATGGGGGGGCTTAAACTAAAAATTGGGTGATGGGGGATTAGGACTGGAAATGGGCTGGTGGGATTAGGACTGGAAGTGGGTTGATGGGGGGTTAGGACTGGTAATGGGCTATGGGGGGGCTTAAACTAAAAATTGGGAGATGGGGCATTAGGACTGGAAATGGGCTGGTAGGATTAGGACTGGAAGTGGGTTGATGGGGAGTTAGGACTGGTAATGGGCTATGGGGGGCTTAAACTAAAAATTGGGTGATGGGGGATTAGGACTGGAAATGGGCTGGTGGGATTAGGACTGGAAGTGGTTTGATGGGGGGTTGGGACTGGTAATGGGCTATGGGGGGGCTTAAACTAAAAATTGGGTGATGGGGGATTAGGACTGGAAATGGGCTGGTGGGATTAGGACTGGAAGTGGGTTGATGGGGGGTTAGGACTGGTAATGGGCTATGGGGGCTTAAACTAAAAATTGGGTGATGGGGAATTAGGACTGGAAATGGGCTGGTGGGATTAGGACTGGGAGTGGGCTGATGGGGAGGTTAGGACTGGTAATGGGCTATGGGTGGGCTTAAACTAAAAATTGGGTGATGGGGGATTAGGACTGGAAATGGGCTGGTGGGATTAGGACTGGGAGTGGGCCGATGGGGAGGTTAGGACTGGTAATGGGCTATGGGGGGGCTTAAACTGAAAATTGGGTGATGGGGGATTAGGACTGGAAATGGGCTGGTGGGATTAGGACTGGGAGTGGGCTATGGGGGGCTAGGACTGGTAATGGGTTGGGGGGGTTGCTAGGACTGGAAATGGGCTGAGTGGAAGGGGGCTTGAACTGCAAATAGCTGATGGGGACGGGGCTTGGAATGGAAATGGGCTGAGGGGAAGTGGGGGGCTTGAACTGCAAATAGCTGATGGGGACGGGGCTTGGAATGGAAATGGGCTGAGGGGAAGTGGGGGGCTTGAACTGCAAATAGCTGATGGGGAGGGGGACTTGGAATGGAAATGGGCTGAGTGGAAGGGGGCTTGAACTGCAAATAGCTGATGGGAAGGGGGCTTGGAATGGGCTCTTAGGGGAGGGAGCTAGGACAGAAAATGGGCTGATGGAGGGGCTAGGATAGGACTGGGAATTGGGTGTTGGGGGGAGCTAAGATTGGAAATGGGCTGTGGTGGGGGCTTGGATTGAAATGGACTCATGGAGGGGCTAGAACTGGAAGTAGGCTCATGGGGGGCTTGGATTAGAAATGGGCTGAGTGGAGGGGAGCTAGGATTTAACATGGGCTGATGGTGGGGCTAGGAAAGGACTAGAAATGGGCTGATGGGAGGCTGGTATTGGAAATGAGCTGATGAAGGGACTCGGATAGGACTGGAAATGGATGGGGGAGCTAGGACTGGAAATGGACTGATGGGGGGCCAGGACTGGAAATGGGCTGATGTGGGGACTAGAAGGGAGCAGATACTGGGTGGGGCTGGAACTAAAAGGGAGCTGATGTTGGGGGAGATTAGAAGGGGATGGGGCTGGGAGAGTGAAATGGAGAGGGGAAAAATATTTTGTGTGGGAGGGAAGAAAAATGTACAATTGGCCAGGTATTGGGAGACTAAGTGGGGATTGAGGATGGAGGGGTAAAATTTGAGTGGATGAAATAGGAATGAGGAAAGAGCAAAAGGAGAAAGATTATTATGTTAAAGCAGATGTAGAGAGAGAATGGAAAAAAACTAGAAGAGAAGAAAGGACAAATGGACAGCAGACGATGGAGAGATAGCAGAAGACACAAATAAACCAGAAGAAAGTGGCTGGAACAATTGCAACTGAAGAAAAAATGCACAAAAGGTACAAAGATATCTCTTTATTTTGAATTTATTAACTGGAATATGTCAGCTCTGGGAAATGTGCATCATTAATGTCTGTGCTTTGTTTAGTACAAGAGGAAATTAATTTATAGTTTTATTTCTACATTGTTGTTGTACATTCCAAGTTTGGCTTTTAGGGTTCCCAGTTTAATTATTGTCTTCCTGTTTTTAAATTGTGATTCCTTGTTTGGTGATGATCTATGTTCTGCATGTGTAACTGAGCTGAGGTATTCTGTTTATGTAATTCCGATTTGACATTGTCACTTGTTCTCTTTCCCCAGTAGGTCATGTATTGTTATTCTCTGAAATGTATTGGTTTAATATTTGCAGTGTTGCCTTTTGATAGGTAGGGTATGGTGCTTTATGAGTCCTGGTAGTGCTGTTAGGATACGGTGGGTTTGCTATGGGTTCTAAATGGGCAGTGTTTGTAGTAGTTCCTAATGTGCCTGGCGGTTGGCACTGGATTATAGTAATGTAAAAATCTTTGTCTTTCTTTATCCATACACTCATGAAGAGGCATGTTTACTAAAAGTTAGTGTATGGTAACATTGTGCAAATATTTATGCAAATGAGGCCCCTTATGCAAATGAGGCCCCACACCGAGTCTCCGCACATGGCCCCGCACCCCCCTTGGGCCGCCCCTGGCATTAAGGTTTGCAATTTTTGTTTGTATGGCTTCCTGTTGTAAGCCATTGTGGTGTTAAGTCTGACTACTTGAACAATCGCTTTCTGAAATTTGCCATGTCTGGGTGGAGTGAAGTTAACTGTATGAGTTGGTCACGCCATCAGGGCCAGGGTTCTTCCAGTTTAGGATTTATGTTTTAACCTGCTTTCCAGCTCTTTCGTTGTTACTGCAGGTCATTTCATAGGTTTGATGTTTACTTTTCCTAGATGCTCCCGTATTCAGGGTAACATTCTGTTTCTTCATTGTGTTATATAGTTTTCTCCATAAGGTTTCTGTTTCGAATTTGGTTGGTGATTTTTACCATATTAATGCTCTTTTCTAAATACCTGTAGAACCGTTTTGGGTTCTTTCAAAATAGTTCATTTTGATATCTTTCTTTCCTGTTTTCTTCATAACTTCGCAGTTTTTGCGCTTCTCCTGCTACTTTCAATTTATTGTTGGAACATATAAATTTAAAGACTTCTGATAATGCAGCATATTTCAACTTGACGTTTTGGATCTTCCTCAATATTTTTGATGATCTTAATCCTTTTAGATACTCATCTATCAGAGATACCCCAGCACACGGTGATTTTGTTTTTCCTTCAATGCGCTTTTCCAAGGAGGAACTGTTATTTTTCTCTTTTTCTTCTGGCCCTCCATTTTAGTTGGTAGTATTCATTCAGTAATAATTTTAGCTGAACAGTATTGTATTTGATATATTTCTGTGATGTCAGAAAATGTCCCAATTGACAGGTTATGGCCTTATTCATCTTATTTATCATACTTTTAACCTTAGGTGTTAAAGTTAACTTGGGTAATCTTTCCCTTGCCTGTGTCTCAGCATATTCATATTTTTCCATGTGAACTAGGAGTTCATTCGCTAATTCCTCCACTTTTGGGTCTTTCTTCTTCCTCTTCAGTTTAGGTAACATAAAAACATGACAGCAGAAAAGGACCATCTGGCCTATCTAGTCAGCCCTTCCATATCAACTACTATATTTCCCTTTTTTCCTTTAGAAATCGTCTGTGTTTGTCCCATGCTTTCTTGAATTCAGATATTATCCTTATCTCTACTACCTATACTGGGAGACTATATTCCACGCATCTACCACTTTTTCCATAAAGAAATACTTCCACATATTATTCCAGAGTCTATCCCCATTCACCCTCATCTTATGTCCCCTTTTTTGCAGAGCTTGCTTTCAATCGAAGGAGGTTCTCCTCTTGTGCATTTATGCCACGGAGGTATTTAAACATCTATCATATATCCTCTATCCCACCTTTCCTCTAGGGGTCTATTCTGAACAGCAAATAGAGGGTTTGACTTCAGTAAAATGACCAAGTACCTGAAGGAGGAGTTGGCAGGGTGGGAGGGGATAAGAGAAGTGGAATTACAATGGTCTAAACTAAAGGAGGCAATAAAAGGTGGAACAGATACATACGTAAGGAAAGTAAATAAAAACAAGAGGAAAAGGAAGCCTATTTGGTTCTCCAAAGAAGTGGCTGCTCAAATAAAGGCAAAAACCACAGCTTTCACAAAATTCAGAAGCTCGCAAACAGAGGAGCACAGAAAAGAATACAGGATCAAACTAAAAGAGACAAAAAGAGAAATAAGGATAGCAAAATCAAAGGCAGAAGAAAAGATGGCTAAAGATGTGAAGTCTGGCGACAAAACGTCTTTCAGGTATATTCGGGAGAGGAGGAAAATCAGAGGTGGAATTGCAGGATTCAAAAGTACTGGGAACAGATTCGTGGAAAGTGACATTGAAAAAATGAAAATGCTAAACAAATTCTTCTGCTCTGTTTTCACTAGAGAAAATCCTGGAGAAGGACCACCTATGATTGACAAATATACAAATGGGAATGGAGTAGCTACCATACCATTCACAAAAGATAATGTGTTAGAACAGCTTGCAAAACTGAAAGTGGACAAGGCTATAGGACCAGATGGGATACATCCCAGGATACTGACAGAGCTCAAAGAGGTTCTTTCAGGGCCTTTAAAAGATGTTTTTAATAGATTCTTGGAGACAGGAGAAGATCCACAGGACTGGAGAAGGGCTGATGTGGTACCTCTCCACAAAAGTGGAGGTTGTGAAGAAGTGACAAACTACAGACCAGTAAGTCTTACCTCAGTGGCGGGAAAAGTAATGGAGGCGCTCCTGAAAGAGCGAATAGTGGACTTCCTCGAAACCAATAGGTTGCATGATCCGAGGCAACGTGGTTTTACCAAAGGACGATCTTGCCAAACAAATCTGATTGAGCTCTTTGACTGGGTGACCAGAAAATTAGATCAAGGGCATGCAATGGATGTGATCTTCCTAGATTTCAGCAAAGCCTTTGATACTGTTCCTGATAGGAGACTTATCAATAAACTCAACAGCTTGGGTATGGGTCCCAAGGTACTGAACTGGATCAGAAATTGGTTGACTGACAGACGACAGAAGGTGACTGTAAACGGAATTCACTCGGATGAAAGGAAGGTGATTAGCGGTGTGCCCCAGGGTTTGGTCCTAGGACAGGTACTGTTCAACATATTTGTGAGTGATATTGCTGAAGGGCTGAATGGAAAGTCTGTCTCTTTGCAGATGACACCAAACTTGGCAAAAGAGTGGACTCCCCTGAGGGAGTGGAGAACACGAGGAAAGATCTACAAAAGCTGGAAGAATGGTCCTAATGCTTGGCAGTTAAGATTTAATGTGAAGAAGTGCAGTGTCATGCACTTGGGAAACAGAAATGCAAGGGAATTGTATGCAATATGGGGCGAGAGGTTGGTTTGCCTGGACCAGGAGAAGAACCTGGGAGTGATTGTTTCTGAAGATCTCAAGGTGGCGAAACAATGTGACAAGGTGGTGGCAAAAGCCAGAAGGATGCTGGGTTGCATACAGAGAGGAATTACCAGCAGAAAAGAAGAGGTACTAATGCCACAGTACAAGTCACTGGTGAGGCCTCACTTGGAATATTGTGTTCAGTTTTGGAGATCATATCTCGCAAAGGATATAAAAAGACTGGAAGCAGTTCAGAGTAAGGCGACCAAAATGATTTGGAGCCTACGTCAGAAGACTTAAGAGGAGAGACTTGAAGACCTAAATATGTACACTCTGGAGGAGAGGAGAGACAGGGGAGATATGATTCAGATCTTTAAATACTTAAAGAGTATTAATGGACAAACAAACCTCTTCCAAAGATGGGGAATCTGTAAAACTAGAGGGCATAACATGAAGCTGCAAGGGGGTAAACTGAAAGGCAATGTCAGGAAATACGTTTTCACTGAAAGTGTGGTGGATGCTTGGGATGCCCTCCCAATGGAAGTGGTGGGAACAAATACAGTGACAGAATTCAGAATGGCATGGGACAGACACAGTGGATCCCTTTATAGCAACAGGATAAAATCAAAATAAACATAACTATCTCTTATATCTGAACAAATAGGGGTGACCTACACGGAACAGTGGGTACACCCCTAAAAAAAGTTATAAGGAGAGGTGACCTGCATGGAGCGGCAGGTGCACCTACTCTTGCCACCTTGCTGGGCAGACTAGATTGACCATATTGGTCTTTATCTGCCGCCATATACTATATTATTATGTTACTATGTCTGGACATCTGATCCGGACGTCCATACCCGCAAAAAGCCTGGCCTGCATCTGGGAAACCGAGCTCCCTGCACTTTGAGCTGAGTTGTATGGGGAGCTCAATTGGTGGATGGTGGGGGAGGGCTGCAGGTGGAGCGAGGGAAAGCTGTGGGTTTCGCCATGACCCCGGACATACAGGGCTGATTCTGTTGTCGGCCCTGTATGTCCGGGGTCAGCAATCTAGACAGGGGACATCTTCCACCTCGAAGACAGTGGGATATGACAGCTCTGGGGCTGGAAAGTAAGGTAAGGGGGTGAAGGAGGTACCCCGCAGCCCTAACCTGGCCATGGCAGACCCGATCAGGGGTCGGGTGGCAGGGTAAGGACATATATGGGGTGTGCCGGGGATCATGGCTCCTGCAAGGAACCACAGTGGAATGACAACAGGATGCCATTCCACTGCTGTTCCATACAGGAACCTGGTTGAGTCAGACAGGTAGTGGGATGGATGTCCAGGTGCCCGGAATCTGGGCACGTCCTGCATGCCCAGCCGGTTGCAGCCTATTCTGCTCCCGCGGGCACGTTTAGCTCCTGCGTGAGCAGAATCGGGCGCAATGCATGCACCTCCAGATTGTGGGCACACAGACAGCCCGGGGATGCCCAGAATGGAATTGGCCTCCCACGTATACGAATTAAGATCTTTAAATCTGTCCCCATATGCTTTATAATGAAGACCACTAACCATTTTAATAGGAACCGTCTGCACCGACTCCATCCTGTCTATATCCTTTTGAAAGTGTGGTCTCCAGAATTGTATACAATACTCCAAATAAGGTTGCACCAGAGACTTATACAAAGGTACTATCACCTCCTTTTTCCTGCTGACCATTCCACTTCCTATGCACCCAAGCATCCTTCTGGCTATTGCCATTGCCTTTTCTACCTGTTTAGCCACTTTAAGATCATCAGAAACAATCATGCCCAGGTCCAACTCCTCTTTCATGGACTGAAGTACCTCACCCCCTATATTGTACAATCTCTTGGATTTTTGCAGCCCAAATGCATGACCCTGCATTTTTTAGCATTAAATCTCAGCTGACAAATTATTGACCAAGCATAGCAAGATCCATCCTCATATTATCTACTCCTTCCTGGGTGTCTACTCTATTGCAGATTTTGGTATCATCTGCAAAGAGGCAAGCATAGCTAGATCCCTCCTCATGTTATCTACTCCTTCCTGGGTGTCTATTGCAGATTTTGGTATCATCTGCAAAGAGACAAATCTTACCCGATAGCCCTTCCACAACATCACTAACAAAGATGTTAAAAAGAATCGGAGCAAGGACAGATCCCTGCGGTACGCCACTAGTAACATCCTTCTCCTCAGATTGAGCTCCGTTTACTTGTACACTTTGTTGCCTCCCACTCAACCAATTTCTAACCCAGTCAGTTGCTTTAGGATCCATCCCTAGGATGCTCAATTTATTTATAAATCACCTGTGCGGTAAGTACTGTGATAGCACAGAAAGCAGAGAGAATAGAGAAAGAGGGAAAAAAACAGGCATTTTCCCCAGATAGTAGGAAAAGAACCAGAAGTTTAAGGGTTAAAACTTCTGAACTAGAAAAAAACTCTCCACAGAAAGCAGGTAGCAAGGAGACACACCGCAGCTCCATGGTTACCAACCCTGCTCAGAGGGACAGCCGGGGGTGGGGCCAGGAAGCCGAAGGGGAAAGCACTCATATAAACTGCCAGAGAGTGAACTCAAGAGAGAGGAAGCAGCAGAGGAGGACAGAGAGGAGTCTGAACTCAGAGGGAAGCCTGAACTCAGAGAGAGGTCTGAGTACCATGAAGGGAAACGCTTGACGAGGATTCCTAGTTCTGGTTCCAGTGCAGCTTGGAACAGGTCAGAACGTCCCAGGAGGGGAGGAGGTCCTAGAAGCTCTGGAGAACCACGCAAAGAAGGTACCCGGGGAGTCAAGGGAGCTTCATTGGAAACCTCTGGGAGAAGGGCAGAGCCAGCCAGAGGATTTGGAGCTAACCCAGGGCCCTGTAAGGGAGACAGGAGATATACTTCTAGAAGGAAAGCTTACCCAGGGGAGTTGGTCAGCCATGTTGGCAGCAGAAGCCCTTCCCCCGAAGTATGCATGGAGCATGAGCCTTCAGCAGTAAAGCCTGTTAAGTGCTCAATTCCAAAAGATAAGGGGAGCAGCCTAAAGCCTTCTATTAACTCCTTAAAAGCTAAGAGACTTTCTAACTGCTATACTATTCCTCAGAGAAGGAAGGACACTGCCTTGACTAAAGTCTTAGAAATCCTGAAGGGATTAAAGCCAGATAGTTTTGAGTATGAATCCTGTGCCTCTCAAGCAGACTCTGACCTCGAGAGTATGGAAATAGAGATGCCTGGTTTAATAGAAGAGAATTCTGATGAGGAAATGGAATGTTCGGTAGCCTCTAGGCATTGAGAAAGGCTAGAACATTTGCAGAAGCTTTAAACCTGGTAGCTGCTCCTTCAAGAGAGCACGGCTGGGAAATATGCAAATAAGGTTCCTGAGGTTTTAAGCCGTAGCTGAGTGTGTGAGCATTTGTATGCTAGAAAGTGAAAAGCCTGAGATACAACAAGCTGAAGGAATTACTTGTTGGAAAGAAAGAAAAACCAAGGTGTAACAGAAGTTTGCCTGCTTGGAAATGTAACAACTTCTGTTTGTTTTAAAGCTATGAAAGAAGATGGGTTTTTTTTCTAATCCTTTTTGCACCGGAGTTTCAGTGCTGTGTTTGGTTATAGTATGAGGAAATACTGTGTTTTCATTTAAGTGCCAAAGCTGAAGAGAAGCGAGTTTGCCTTTGTTTGATGCTGTTGGAAAATATCCTTACCTTATCCTGATAATTGGAATCTTTAAAGTTCCTTTTGGCTAAAAAAAAATAATAAAAATCCTGTGTGCCTATAATTACCATCTCGGCTGGATTATTACACAACTACAAGAAATAGGCACTTAAAACAAATAAATATATTGACTGCCCGTTCCCAAGCCTTAGGCAACCGCCTGGGCAAGGGAGTCGGTGACAGTACACCATTTCTAAGGCTCTCCCTTGGTCCAACTCTGGTCACCCAATCAAAGAAATCAATCATATTTATCTGACAAGACCTGCCTCTGGTAAATCTATGCTGCCTCAGATCCTGCAATCCACTGGACTCGAGAAACCTCACTATCCTCTCTTTTAGCAGCATTTCCAATAATTTACTTACCACAAAGGTCAGACTAATCGGTCTGTAGTTCTCAACCTCATCCTTACTTCTGCTTTTCTAAAAAAGGGACCACATTTGCCTTTCTCCAGTCCTCTAGCACCTCTCCCAGCTCTAAAGAAGCATTGAAAAGGTCAGTCAGTGGAGCTGCTAAAATGTCCCCAATTTGCTTTAATATTCTTGGATGTATCCCATCTGGTCCCATCACTTTGTCTACTTTTAGTTTAGATAGTTCCTCATGAACACAGTCTTCTGAAAATTGTTCAAGATCCACTTTGCTTCTGTTCCTTTTTGTGCGTGTTTTCTGAGGTCCTGCTCCTGGCACTTCATTTGTGAATACAAAACAAAAATATTTCTTAAGCAATTCTGCTTTATCCTCATTAGCTACTACATACTGCTCTCCTTCATCCTTCAGTCTGACAATACCAATTTCGTACTTCCTCCTATTGCTAACATATCTGAAAAATGTATTGTGCCCCCATTTTATTGCATTGGCTATTTCTTCTTCTTTTTGTATCATTGCTTTCCTGACTACTTTCTTAGTTTCTCTACGTTTTTCCAAATATTGATGCTTGTCTTCCTCTCTCTGTGATCTCTTGTATTTTATGAAGGCCACCCTCTTTTTCTTCACCTTTTCAGATACTTCTTTTGAGATCCTTATTGGCTTCATTTTCCTTTTACATTTATTTACCTTTCTAACAAAAATGTTTGTTGCCCTTAAAATATCTCCTTTCAGTTTTGCCCATTGCTTTCCTACATCCCCTAGTTTTTCCAATCCCACTAATGACGCCTTGAGGCATTGTCCGATCTTTGCAAAGTTAGTTTTCCTAAAGTCTAAGGCTCTCGCTTTTGAATGGATTTAATTAGTTCTAGTCCTAATATGAAACCACACCATCTGGTGATGACTGGATGCGAGATGATCTCCCACTATAACATCAGAAATACGTTTGCCATTAGTAAGTACCAAGTCCAGTATGGCCCCTTCACATGTGGGTTCTGTTGATTTCTTGACTTGCCCTTTGAGATCTTACTCTCCTGAAGTTCCAGATCTCTAAGCTACATCTCCACCTCAACTGTTCTTCCTTTTTCTGTGGATTCCTTTCTTCTGGTACTCCCACCTAGGTCTCCTCCTCCTCCCTGTACTCCTTGTTCTACAGAAGCCCTGAGTTGAGTCAAGATGTTATCATTCACATACTTCTTTACTTTGAACTGTGAAACTAAAGATCTTA
This sequence comes from Ichthyophis bannanicus, assembly GCA_033557465.1. Classification (NCBI taxonomy): domain Eukaryota; kingdom Metazoa; phylum Chordata; class Amphibia; order Gymnophiona; family Ichthyophiidae; genus Ichthyophis; species Ichthyophis bannanicus. The sequence continues at coordinate 274,783,746 of CM066040.1, read as the reverse complement.
AATTTGCATCAGTTGCTTTTTGCAGTTTTTCTTTTGATGATATTCTTCTTCCAGTTTTTGGTGAATTCTTGTTGTATATCCTCTTGAATTAAATATAGGGTTTATAGCATAAAAGTAGCAGTACATTATCTCCTCTTTTTCTAAAGAAGTCCACTTAACTAACCAATCCTCTTAACCTTTCATTAATTTCTTTGGTTTACCTCCTGCCACAGTGAGTCCATGAATACATCCACTATGTCCTTTATCTGTTGCAGGGATATTATCTACATCTGCAAGGTTTGCACTATTGTAGTGACCATCGTTAGCCCTAGTGCGTCAGCTAGGGGTGAGCACCTTTTTATCCTGGGTGATGTGCGGCCAGTATGTATTTTTCTTTTTCTTTCCTACCATACTTCAACTGTAGTGTTGCCTTGCTCAGATTTAGTATAGATGTTATACAATGGGGTCACCACATGAAGGTACTCAGTGAGACTTGAGGAAGAAACTTAATTCTCTCCCCCTAAGAGATGCAGAGCAATTCTCCAACTGCTGTTAGTGAATTTTATTTTGTGCTCCCTTTGAGCATTGTTCATTATGAGGAGTTCAATTATCCTACTTATGATGGTCCAATTTCTAACATCAAAATAAAATCGAGCATGAGGATTCTTCTCTTGAAGAACAGCTTAGATGCAGCTCAGCAAGATAAGTTTCATGTTCAGTTTTAAATGCATACAAAAATGAAAAGCTTTTTTTTTTTTGCTTAACTATATTGGACAGCAGGTTGAGCTGTTTTCATTGCAAGCAATCCAATTATCTTACACATAATGGTCCATTTTCTAGTATTAAAAAAAATATAAATCTTTTTGAGTCCCTGTTCCAAAAGGGCTTGCCACCTCATTTATTTATTTAGCTGTATTTATATCCCGCTGTATTTATTTATTTATTTAGCTGTATTTATAAGGGTCCTGTTAGGAACTAAGGGGCCTGTTTACTAACCGGCGTTAAGCAGTAGCACGGGATCTTTCGCATTCTAAGTGCCCCTTGCTAATCAGCGCACAACTGAGTGGGGACTGTGCAGGATCAGGGTGGAACGTGGATGTTGGCAGTGCAATGAAGGTAGACTGAGCATTATTGGTGCATGCTAATCGCGAATGGCTGGATTTCACATTTTGACCTTCATGGACAAAACCAGACTGCAGAGTCCAGAGAACAGAAGGCAGATGGTAGGGGTACCAGAGAGCTCAAGGACTGGAGAGCCAGAAGTAGAGTGGAGGATAGCAGTGGTGACACAGCAGCCTTTGAAGCAGCACATGCACATGGACCAAATGAAGTGAGAGGATGGTCCTCTTTGCCTAGGTATTTGGAACCTTCAAAATTTGACATCCTAGGCAGTTGCTTATATAGCCTGTGCCTAAAGCTGGTCTGTCTCAATACATTCACTGTATTTCTGCGCTTCTGAGCTATAGCCCAATCCCTACGTTCTTTTTCTTCTGTCAATCTCCCATTCCTTGCTCGACGCCATCCCTACCCATGCTGAGTCCCTGTTCACCCTTCCCCACTCAGGTCCTCTCTCTCCACCCAATCTATCACTCAAAATTCCATGTTCTTCTCCTTTCCTTCCCAAGTTCCTACACTCTCATCTTAATCCCCCAGTCCCTACTCTACTTTTCCTCGAAACTAAATCCCTGAGTTGAAGCTTTCTGTTCGTCACTTTTCTCCCCTTCGCAATTCCCAACCTATGACCCACTCCTCCCCTAATCCCTAAATCCTGCTCCTTTTAGCAGGCTTCTCTTTCTTTCTCCAGTCCTCCCAGGAGAAAGTTAACATGTGAGTAGATTTGCCTAGTGGCCAAGTTAAAGGGGTTGCCAATGTAAAAATGACCCCTCCATCCCTCTTCTCTGTTAAACAGTGTAGCCCCTTACCTACTCCCAGATCTGTATAAAATTTCAAAATTCACCCAACCCCTTTTTTTTTTCAATATGAACCCTCCCCTAAATGGAACCCTCAGCCTTCCCAATCCCTTTTATAAAATGTAGGGTGTTGCAATCCCTGTCCAACACTTACAACATGATCCCTGGTTCTAATGAGTTACTCCTGCACCAGCTGTTTCTTCATCCAAAATGATGCCCTTAAGGCTAGGGATAGTCTTACAATATTACCGCCAAGGGTCAGGCAGCCAAATAAAGAACCACACAAAGTGGCCTCATCTGCTCCTTCAGGGTGCTTTTCAGTGAAGCATTAATTGTGTCTCCATACCTGGAGTTTAGACAACCTCAAGTGCAAAGTCGGTAAACACAGCTGTGTTCTCCAAGGACTTTGATTTCTAGGTATAAATTCTAAATAAGTTATGTTTTGTCCCTGGCACAGTATTAAACAAAACAGTGCTCTGTCCAGCATTGTTGCATATAAGAACATTTGTTAAACAATGTTGGAATGACTTAGGTAAGTGATTTTAGTATATGGAAGTAGAATTCTTATTGGTAAGTTGGACTATGTATACATGAGGGGGTTGCACTAACTAACTGGTAAATCAAACCCAGTTCATTAAAGTAGACCTGCCTAAATATCTTAAAGATATGTTTATTACAGCTTGGGAATAACCTTAATCCTCCATAAAGATACAAATATACAGTAAATGGAATTCACGTAAATTGAAATACATTTTGGTAAACTGGATTAGATTATGGTATACTTATTGGTTTTGACCCCAGTGTGGCTCTATTAGCAGCATAGTACTGGCATGCAATAGATAGCACACTGCAAAACTGTGACCTTTCCATCCCTAGGGAAGAGAGAAACCCTGTACTTGTTTGCTTCAACAAAATGTTGCCTGTCGCACTCATTTGTAAGAGAAAGATCTGTGACCATCCCATGGTATCTTTCCGTACATGCTTTTATGAATTAGTATCGGAAATTACGTCTTTAGTTTTGATGCTCGATAAACTAACTTGTCTCTCACAATTACTCTAGTTCTATTTTTTTAAAGTCAATAATATTTAAAGCACAAGATCTTAGGTCTGCAAGAAATATCCATGGCCGCCTTCTCTTGCTGTATTATGAGCAGCTGCAGATTTCATCAATGTAATATCTGTTTTATTTCCATTTTGATATTGAGCTCAGCATTGCAACAAAGAGCAACTTCATCTTATAAGAGCCAAAATCATCATTAATTAAATTCTACTATCATGTCTTCTTGTCAATCAAAGCGTGCCGATCTATATTCTTGAAAGTCAAGCAAGACACCGGCTTATACAAATGTAATGAACTATTCCAGAGATGTGAAAATGTAATATCCTTTCTTTTGAAATGTGTACCTGAAACGAAAAAATTTTAATCTTGATAAATTAGATTTTTTTTCATTTTTCCCAATACAGCTATCGGACAACTTAGCTAGAGCAGGATGAAGGAAACAAAACCATTTTTTTCACCCGATTTGAGACAGGGAATATTTTAACTCTTTATGAACAGGAGGCTTGCCTTCGCCTAAGAGCAAGTCACTGAGGACATCCTGGAGGTTCAGGTTCTTCCCTTCTGGTCTGTCCTGTGAAAGTAAATGGAGAATATAGACCCTGGGCGTCAGTTTGGTCCCTGCCAGTACCTTAAGATTGCCGGGATATTGCCTTGCGTCAGATTATACTCCTAGGACTCCTCAATCTGACTTTAAGAAAATAAAAAAATGTTTTAGTTAGTTATTGTATAGCCTGGTTTCTTTAGGCAAGCTTGAAAATGGGCCTGGTTGCATGGAAGGGACTAAAACCTAATGGTTGTAGCTTCCAGCTGGGCAACTTTGTGCATTTTGCCAGGCATCAAGGGCGCTGTTCACATAGTTGCAGTTTCCAAGCACTTTATTTTCAAGGTAGAAATTGTAGTAAGTAGCTTGCAAATTAAGACCCTCATATACTAATGGCCTTAACATGTTAATGAACATTAATGCACACCAACTTGTGGGATTTCTTGAGAGCCATCATGTTCTGGATGCTGGGTTGGCCCTAGGCAAACCTTCATCCAGATGCCACCTAGTGTCCATCTTCTCCCTTTCCTTTCCCTACCCCCTCCCCACTGGTATCCTGCTTCTCCCCTTCCTTTACCTACACCCCCAAGGCGACCGGCTTCTCCCCCTCCTTTCCCTACCCCTCCCCCCAAGGTGTTCAGCATCTCCTCTACTCCACACTCCCCCTCCGAGATGTCCAATATTTTCCCTCTCATACCTTCCATCACTGCTGCTTTTGATGCCGCTGCCAACCTACCTCCTTGGGAGCCAAGTCAGTACAGCAGGGAGAGCAGGCCTTTGAACACCTACGTGCACATGCATAAGACTTACAGATCCTGCCTCCTCTGAGAGTGAAGGTCAAAGGAGGCGGACATGGCAGGCCTTAGGCACACGCACACAGTTGTTTAAAGGCTCGCTGCCATGCTGTGCTCTTTTTAAGTAGGGTTGAGTCAGCTCCAAACAGAGGTAGGGTGGCAACAGCATGCTAATGCCCAAAGGCTCACTGTGCTGCTCCGCTAGGCTCACCATTGCGGCCATGCTGCCACCCCTAAATTATACAGCCCTAGGTGAACACTTAGTCCATTTAGTGGCTGAGTCGACTTGTCTGCATGATAGACAGGCTGAATTTCTGTGCTTTTATAACACTGAGGCCCTGTTTATTGCTCTTGTGGATGCTCTACTGGATAAGCATTTACATGGGGTCTTAATGTTGTTAGGCGTTTCAACCACATTTGACATAGTCAGTCACAAGAGATTGTTTGACTCTTTGTTCACAGTGGGAATAGCCAGAAAGGTAAGAAATTGGTTTACATCCTCCTTGCATGATAGGGAGCAAAGTGTCAAGATGGGGGATTGGGTTTTGTCCCTTCAACCTCTCAAGCAGGGGGTACTGCAGGGGTCAATACTCTCACCCCCTTTAACATCTACGTGGTTCCCCTGTGTAGGAATATGTGAGTAGCAGATTTGTCCTTTTACATCTATGCTGGTCATGTCCAAGTCCTAATCCCCCTCTTAAAGGAGATAGAAGATATAGGCCTGCTAGTCCAGCAGAAGACGGCATTATTGCAAGATTGGTTTCATTGAATACAGTTTAGCTTAATGCATGGGTGTAGTTTGACTGTTTCATTTGGGGGGGCAAAGGGTGGGGCAAATATTTGCATATTCATTACGGTTATCTTAAAAAAATTACTAGATGAAACAGGAAGCCAGTATAATAAATAGGCGAGGGATAAGCTGGGGCTTCAAAGATACTCAGAGGGAGCAGAGGCTCTCAGTGACTTTGCCAAAATAAGGGAAAGGAACATATTCCCAGGCTATACAAATAAAATGAAGCAAAAATAGTAGCTGTTTAGTTATTTAGCCTGGCACTCTAAGATTAAAACACTACTGACACCTATAAATATTTATTCTGCAAAAAAACAAAGGTGCTCACACGCCAAGGGACAAGAGGAAAAAGAGAATCAGTTTTATTTTGACATTAGAAAATGTGCTATGGTTCTCCCTTTTTCTTTTTGAACATCTATTTTGCGTCCAACGAAACCCCTCCTCCAACAGTAGCTGCAGAGCAGAACTAGGACATTTCACCAAAGAACTCAACATACAAGGAAAAAAAATCTGATTCCGATGTCATCTCATTATAAGACTCTCTACTACCAGGCAGATTGTGAACTAACACAAAACCCTGTGTGTGTATGGTGCGGAGGTGAGGTGCCCATGTGTATGTGTGCACATGTGTGGGTGCGTATCTGTAGTGTGGAGGGAGGGTGCCTGTGTGTGTGCGTGTCACTCATATGGAGGTGGGGTGCCTGTGTGTGTGTGTGGTGCAGAGGTGAGATGCCTCTATGCAGGGCCAGCCCATCCATTGCGTGGGAATGTTGCCCGCACATGGCCACAGACCTTGGGGGGCCCCGTGACTGACCAGCTGCAGAGGGAGCCAGGAAGACCTGAAGCCCCGGCTGACCTCTGAAGAGCCGCCGGAGTAAAGAGTGGTGTTTGCCTTCTTTCCCATGACTGTGATAAAACGGAACCCGCAAGCAAGCTGAGTGCTGTGAGGTTAAACGGGGGCATGTCCAATGTGCCCTGACCTCCTGGCACTCAGCACTCCAACAGGCTCCTTTTTATCATAGCCGCGGGACACTTTACTCCCGTAACTGTTCAGAGGTCAACCTGGGCTTCGGGCCTCCCTGGCTCTGTCTGAAGCTGATCAGGCGCTGGGCCCCTTTTGGTATGTAGTGAGGGGGGACTGGGGCGGGAATGGGAATGGGAATGGGAGGGGGCTAGAATGGAATGGGAGGACTAGGGGCTAAAACAGGAATGGGGGGACCAGGACTGGAAATGGGTTGATGCCGGGGGACTGGAAGGGAGCTGATGCTGGGAGGGACTGGAGGAGGCCTGATACTGGGGGGCTGGGATTGGAAATGGGCTGATGCGGGGGATGGGCGAATAGGACTGGGAGGGAGTGGATGCTGGGAGGGGCTGGAACTAGAAGGAGGCTGATGCTGGGGGGAGGACTAGAAGGGGGTGGGGCTGGGACTGGTAGGAGAAAAAAAGAAGCTGCGGATGGAGGGGAACAGATAGTTTGTGTGGGAGGGAAGAAAAATCTATGATTGGCTGAGTATTGGAAGAATAAGTGGGGACTGAGAATGGAGGGGTGACATTTGAGTGGATGAAAAAAGAATAAAGAAAGAAATGGAGGAAAGAGCAAAAGGGGAAAGATCAGTATGTTAGAGGCAGGTGTAGAGAGAACGGAAAAACTAGAAGAGAGAAAAAAGGACAAATGGATAACAGACAATGGAGAGAGTTAGCAGAAGACACGAAGAAACCAGAAGAAAGCGACAGAGGCAATTGCAACTGAAAAAAAATGCCCAAACAACAAATGTTAGAAAAAAAACATATTAACTGGATTATGTCAGCTCTGGGAAATGTGCATCGCTAACCTTTTGCATTTTATTTAGTACAAGGGGAAATTAATTCATAGTTTTATTGCTCCAGTGTTGTTGTACATTCAAGTTTGGCTTTTGGGGTTCCCAGTTTAATTATTCTCTTCCTATTTCTAAATTGTGATCCCTTGTTCTTTGTTTGGTGATGGTCTATGTTCTGCATGTGTATCCGAGCTGAGGTATTCTGTTTATGTAATTTCTATGTGACAGTGCCACTTGTTCTCTTTCCCCAGTAGGAGATGTATTGGTGTTCTCTGAGATGTATTGGTTTAATAGTTGCCGTGTTGCATTTTGATAGGTAGGTTTTGATGCTTTATGAGTCCTAGTAGTGCTGTTATGATACAACGGGTTTCCTATGGATTCTAAATGATCAAAAAAACCTCCTTTAACAATCATTCAAAAATCCCCTTCATAGGCATGAAGATCAATAAATTGAAGAAAACTACAAATCCTAATTTATTGTCGGACATTTGCCATGAGAGAATAATCCTTCCTGTAGCAAATACTCCTTTTATTCTTTATTATGAGCCTAACACACAGCTTAAAACTATTAGGAATAATAGATAAAAACCGAGGGGAATTACACAATGCAACCCCCCCTCCCTCCCGTGTGTCATCTGAAGCAATGAAGACACAATTGTTGAGCCTTAGTCCAGGAAGTAGCACATTATAGTAAGGCAAACTTGACTCTTCTTCAAAAACCTTTTCAAAAAATTGCCGCTATCATCCTGCAGGCTCACAAACAAAACAGTCATTGCCTATCTGCTTCTTCAAGTTACTCACACCACTAAATCACACCGCAAATCATACTGCTACATAGCGCCATGTTTCAGGCCGCCACTTATTTCACGGCCCTTCTTCAGACGAATTGAAAAACTCAATGTGATACTATGTTGCCTATCAGGGGAACTAATTTATGACGTTCAATAGTACAAAAGCAACCAATCAGAAGTTGGAAAACAAAATCTGATGAATGAATTATAGCAGACTCCACCAATCAAGATTGAGGCCAAGAGGCGTAACTGTAATTTAAAAATCCATTGTTGTTCCAAAGTTTGTAGATGCACCATCCTGTCATACCCCTCCCCCCCCCCCCCCCCGTAAATTCACAGGGACAAAATCTATAATTTTCCACTCTAAATCTTGAAAATAATGTTCTTGAGCAACACAATGGAATACTATTGATGCCGATAACACTTTGGTATTTAATCGGGACCGGTGTTCCTGTAACAGTGTTTTCATAGGTCGAGATGTCCTCCCCACATACTTTAATGAGCATGGGCAGATAATCATATATACCGCAAAGGAAGTCAAACATGTGGTTCTGTGATAAGCCCTATATACTGTGCTAGAAGCAGGATCAGTCCATTCTTTGCCAGAAATTCTCAAAGAGCAAAAATCACAACCTCCACATCATAGTGACCATTAGAAACAATCGAATGGTCAGATGATGAAGAAGAAGAGTCATCAAGCCCCATAGTACATGGGGTCTTTGTTGATGAGCAATCATAACAGGTCTTTGAAAACAGTTATGAACTCCAACAGAGCCATATGTTTGACTTCCCTCTTATTTTTAGTTTTTAGTTTCAGCTTTGGGATTATGTCATTTTTACATCTTTTCTGTCTTGATCATAATAGGAGGAAAAGTACTTACAGGCCAATATTTAAACTCTGTGATCGCTGTTTTTAAGCACCGGCCATGGCATTTAAAAGTGAAAGTAAATAGTAGCCGGCCCTGACTATCCAGTTTCAGTGCTAACTGCTGGCGTTGTCTGGATATGGGGATATTCAGCCAGTATTTGGATAGCAAAAGTGCATGAGGTTAAGACTGCTTTTCATGGCCTAACTTTATACAGTTTGTTACCTGCTTAGCAGTCTGAAAATCACTGCTAAATGAATAACCACCAAACTCCGCCCCAGCGCCCCCTTCCGGATAGTGCCAAGGCAGTCAGACAAACTGTTCAGCAATGCTACCTGGATAGCACACTGAATATTGCACTATCCGGCAGTTATCCGGTTAGAAGGTCCTGTTAACAAGATACGTTTTTTTGAACATCAAACCCTTAGGTTTTGGGCTGCAGCCAGAGTCCAAGGTTCTCATTTCAATTTTTCTGTTCACATTTCTGTTTCTAATTTTCCTTCTGTTATTCTGTATTAGGTAAGGGTCTGTCCATAATCTGCATGTTGGACAGAGATGAGGGATTCTGCTAATGTGTAGATTCTGTGTAGGGATGTAGAGGAGCCTGACTTTTTCCAGCTTTCCACCAGAAGGTGAATTGGTTTTAGAGGACCTCTAGCAATATTTGCAGTGCTGCCTTTTCATAGGTAGGGTTGCTGCTGTTTGAGCCTGGCAGTCAGTGTTTTATGGTATGACAGGTTTGCTGTCCACCTTCTGAGTGTTTGTAAAGTTGCACAAACTTCTGCAAAACAAAGTGTCTGGTAGTCGAGAGATGTTGTCTCGCTGTTACTCAAGCGACACCAGAATTTGAATGCTTTTTATATGGCTAATTAAGGGGAAACACCCCAGCTCTGCTTTGCCCTCATTGTTGGGAGAATTTCTATGAATGCAGGTTAGAGAACTCCAGGTGTAAGGTTTATATTAAGATTCAGTCCCAACCTGTAGACTCCAGACTTCACTCCCATATACAAGAATTGGTTGAAGGATGCTATGGAATAACTTTAAAGGTAGTTTTACTAGGTGAGTCAAAAAGGGTTTCCTTATTGCATAGAAAGCCCTTGTAACTTTTCTCTTGATGTGTCTCTTCATAGCCTGTTCAAAGGTAGAGGGGGCGGGGCCATTCTGTGGGGGTGGGTACAATATAAGGAAATGCCACTTTGGCTTGCCACCCCCCATGCCTCCCCAAAATATTTTGTCTAGAGCTGTCACTGAGCGCAGATGTGGTAGTCATGATCCAGTCAACAGCTGCTACAACTCTTATACCAGGAAGACAAATGCTCACTAGTGCTTCTTATGAATGCATTTCTTAGAGACCATCTGCATTCAGCGGGACACCAGAAAAATGTTTTTCTCTTTTGTCATGGAGGACTCTGTATAGGACCCCATGTTCCTTGTAAAACCAAACAGATTGTTGTCTTGGTCGTTTTGTTATATTGTAAACCGCGCTGATACCGAATAGTGCGGTATATAAGCAACTGTAATAAATAATAAATAAATAAATAATGGTGACCATACCTTGAGTCAGGGCCGTAGCAAGCATGAATTGTGCCCTGTGCGACTTGCACATCGGGCGCCCCCCCCCCCCCCATACCTTCATTCAGCCACTTTCTGGATGGCAGCGGGAGAGAAGAGGCACGCCTGATGTGCAGTCAACGCCATTCTAAGCAGATCTGTCCCTCCTTGCTCTGACGTCGCGTCAGAGAAGGGAGAGTCCAGACCTGCTTAGAGTTCCACGAGAAGACTTAAGGGGCACATTTCAGCTGTCTGCCATTGCCTGCTACCGCTGAGTAAAGAAAACGTGGCGGCAGCAGGCAACTGCAGACAGTTGAAATGTGCCCCTTAAGCCTTTGCGCCCTGTGCGGCCGCACCGCTCACACAGGGCTAGGTACGGTCCTGCCTTGTGCTGCAAGCAGCTGTGGTGGCCCCATCTCAAAAAGGATATACCAGAAGCAGAAAAGATTCAGGGAAGGGTGACCAAATCAATAAAGGGGATGGAACACCTCCCTTATGAAAGAAGATTAAGCAGCATAAGGCATGGAAGCTTGGGAAAGAGACAAGTGAATTGGGATGATAGGGGTCCATAAAATCAGGTGTGGGATGGAACAGTTAGATAGAAAGATTAAACCACGAAAACATGATGTTACTCCAGGAAACTAACAGCCAGCAGTCTGAAAACAAATGGAAAGCATTTTTTCACATGGCGCATAATTAAGCAGCAGATCACAGTTCAAAAAAGGTTTGGACAAGTTCCTAAATAGGCCATAAAAAAGTATTAGCCATCCTGGAAATGATGCTTTTGGGGATCTGTTGCGTGCTTGTGATCTGGATTGGTCATTGTCATAGACGAGATGCTGGGCGTGATGAAGCATCGCTTTTCTGATGTTCATATATTCATGTGTGTGCTGCCAAATGTACATTGTAGACCCTTTATGACACGGCTCAATATAACATGGGATCGCTTATTACACGGTCAAGGATTGCATGCCATTTTTGTTTCCTATCACATATTACATTGTTTATAAAATTCTAGTACAGGTTTACATGCACAGACCTAAATGTCCTTCTTGCGATCTGGTCACCCTGGTCTCTGAATATCGCCGCTGCCCAGTGAGGTTTGCGATAATCCGGGCAGCCTGGACATTCAATGCCGCAACCCAGCTATGGCCTCAGCATTGAATATTCACGTTTTGTTCAGCCCATTGGCTTTTAATTGTAAATGAGAGAGAGAAATCTTATAGGATTTGGTACAAAGAAAATAAAATTAGTTGCAGATGATGAGTTACATGCCAATTGCAGCTGTTAACAGATCTGACACTATCCCATGTGTCCGAACATGGGCCTTTACAATGCAGCCTAAAGGACACTGTGACATTTTGATGCTTTATTAAACAGCATATGTACAACAAGAAAAATAAACAAGAAGCATATAAGAATACAAATGCCAAAAAAAAGGAAGAACCCATTTCTTATCCAGGAGGACACAATGACGTTGACACAAATTTCATTCATGGTCTTTGCTGCCCTCTAGTGGAAATGCTGCAGATTAACCATTCAAAACAAGATATTCTAGACCTGAGGGAGTAATTCTTTCCATAGGTAGAAAATGGGAGATAATACTTGATTAATTAGTCAATATCACCCTGATTTCTCCCATAAACACAACATGTAAGAACAACTTTAGTAAGCAAAGTCCTATATTTATCTACTGTAAATGCATTAAAATTCAAGTTATATTAATTCCTTCCGCTCTGTACACACTTTGAAAAGGAAAAGCAAATTAATACACTCTGGTGCTTTACTACTTTTTTTTCTGGCATCACAAATGCTTCATATTCAGATCTTAAAGCATTCCATATTTTTTCTTATCAAAAAAACACAAATTTTAAGAAAAGGAGAAGATTTTCATAGCCTATAATTTTGTTGACTTCTTTTGGGAAGATTTACGAATGTCGTTTCCAAACTGCATCACAAAGCTCTGTTCACAAATCTGCAGTGTCTGGGACATTTACTAACAGTGAACAGAATCAAAGCTACAGGCAGAGACATGCAGGTCAGTACAAATGAGAGCGTTTGTAGATGTGCCAAAGAGTGGAGGGGGAAGGGAGGCAGGGGAAGCAGAGGATAAATAGATAGAAGACCAGCTGCCCCCTCTTTCCATTTTCACTGCCAAACACTCTCAGAACATTTGGAACAGTTCAGAGTACAAGATGTTACTATATTGCTTTCACCTGATGGCTCTGCCATCTCTTAATCAATAAATCTGTGTGCAATTACTATGCTCGTTAAGGAATAATTAGAGCAGAACAGACTTAACTGAGTCTGAATTGCCTTGACAGTCAAAACCGAGACACCACACCATTTCATGATGGCTTTCTGTACCTTTGTATAAATTCCTATAGCTCTGTAACCTTGGTTTCGGCTAGGAATGCATATCGCTCTACAGACCTGCTGGCCACTCAAAGTCTGATCATGTGCTACATGGGAAACAACAGCGACCTAACCATGCAATTAAATTAAAATGATTTTCCATCTTACATGCGAACATCTAGTCAGCAAAGAGAATGGTGTCATCAACAGCACTTAGGGGATATTTTTATAAAGCCATTTCAGCACGTTTGGGGCAACATATGCACGTAAAATAGCTTTTATAAAATTTGCTCAGGCATAGAAGCATTGGTATGAATGCACGTATTTTTACTGCAGGTATTGCTGTGGGCATGGTCTGAGCAGGGTCTAAGCACAGGCAGAGCTGTGAATATGGGCATTGATTAGAGAATATGTTACGCTATGGGCTGCATGCAGAGTGGCTCCTAGAGGGGTCGGACGTCCAGGGTGGACATCCAAACCCCTGTGACTGCCAGGACCTGATTCCAGGTCCAGAGTTCCCCGCATGTTCAGGCCTGCTGTGCAGGGAGCTCTGGATGGGGGCGGGAGGGGGCAGTGACAGGGATGAGAGTGGGTGGTGCAGGGATGGCCCTATGACCCCGGACATACAGGGCCTTTGTCTGGGGTTGGGGAGATAGACAGGGGACAAGCCACGGCATTCCGAGTGCAGCAATCCATGGTGGTGGACCACCCTAAAAGGTAGAAATGGCACAGGAGACTCCCCGCAGCCCAACCCCAGCCTCAGCAGGCCCGTTCTGGGGTTAGGCGGTGCGGAAAGAAGGCTAATATGTGTCCGGGAGTGAGCGCGGCCACTGCATGGCATCCTGGTGCCATGGCGATGTGACGCCACGGCACCGGGATCCATGCAAGAGCCATGACTGGGTTGGATGGGGAGGGTGCGGGGTGTCCAAGGGCCCAGAATTGGGGCAGGTCCTGTCCGTCCAGGCCGGTTGCATCCGATTCTGATCCCGCGGGGATGTATAGCCCCTGCAGGATCAGAATCAGGTGCAAATCTGGCCCATGCGGATTCTATGCGCCCGGATGGGCCAGACGGGCCTTTTTCTGAATAGGACTCCAAGTGAATACTTGTCTTCTCTAGGTCCATGCCTTTAGAATAGGCATAACTGCTGCAAGATTTGCGCTAGTATTTTATGAAGACACATAGGCGCCTATATATCTTTATAAAATTGGGCAAAAATAGGTAACGTCTTGTCCTCTAAACTTAGGCACTCTGTTATAAAATTACCCTGCACATTTTTTCTACTTTGCAAGACCAATTGCCACTTTATTTGAAAGATAAATTCAAAACTTCATATGCCTAGTAGAGAATTGAGACCTTCTCAGAACGTCCTTTGCTAATGTGTCACTGACTGACACTTCTGGACATGCATCTCCTCATGCAGACCTCAGCTTGATCCCTAAGTATCTGCAGCTTAAGGGATTATTGTGCCTCTAAGAAAGAATGTGAGACTCAATTGTTTTATATTGATTTTGGTTGACTGGATCTTTTCACTACAAGTTTGCCTTGGGTTTTTATCCTTAAAGGCACATTTTAGATACTACCTGGAGATCGGAATTGAGGCACTGAAGTTGGAACATACTCAATTCGTAGAGATGTTGCTAGAAGGACAGGCAGGAACTCAGGCAGATTTACAGTCACACGCAGCGGACGCAGTGCTGGAGCAAATGGTATTGGGCACCTTAAGTGAACCTTAAGGTTTACACCCCCAGATTTTGATAATTAAACTCAACAATCATAATTATGGGAATCACACTCCCCCCACAACAGTCCTGTAAAAATCCATAATTGGCCATCAGGGACCTGATTCAAAGAGATTAACATGGTTCAAAGACCTTCTAACTGTGTTAATCCCCCTAGCAGGGATATCAGCGGCACTAACACTCATAGTGAAGGCTGCCCTAACTTCCACTGCTAAAGGTAACTGGGCAGTAGCTGAATATTGCCGCTGTCCGGGTAGCTTCATGGCAATCCAGACAACCCGGATGTTCAATACCAGGGACCAGATACAGCCCTGGTATTGACTATCTGGGTTTAAAGTTCAGCGCTGATTATCAGGCTCCCATTCTTTGCCCGCTCTCCCTGCAGGTGAAAGTAGGGGGCTGACGGTTCTTTGCGTTTGTTGGGCCATGAGGATTGTTTTGACTGCTTCCGCCCTTTGCAGTCCTTCAGAACCTGCGTCCTAGGTGATCGCTTGTCTGATGATTGATTCAGCGCTGAGCAGGAAGCGTCATTTTACAAATTTATAGACTGGAAAAATCGACAGACGAAATCCAACATGTGTAAGTGTCATCGTCCTATAGATTACGTGGTGTAAATGCTGGAACTTATACTCGCATGTGGGCCATTTCGCTACTGCTTAACTCCAGAAAAGGGAAAATAAACAAAGGGGGATTAAAGGGGATAACCCCCTTAATCTGCCCTATAAAGGGCTGGCCAAAACACAGATTTTAAAACCTACACATGCCAGGGAGAATGTGCAAATTCCATGTGGAGATTTTTGGAACTAGATGTGCATTCCCCATATGAAATAGGGAATATGCATATAGATTTTTGTCCTGCCCCTCAAAACTTCCATATTCAAGAACATTCACTTGTAAATTGGACCCTTTTTAAAGAGGGTCATTTACACATGGATGCGATTTACACATGTATCTGCCTAATTATTCATATGTAAATTGTGCATACGGCTTCTAAACCCTCTTATTGTTTTTGAACGTTGCTTTATCTTTTTATGATTGTTTTATGTTTTATCGTTTTATATTGTTTTTATGTTTTATTTTTATGGTTTGTTGTAAAATTATCTTGTTTTACTGCAATTTGAAAATAATACATTTCCACTATAAAAAAGGAAATCCAGCAAAGAGAAATAAGCTATTATCAAGATCAAGTTAAAAAAACAAAGAAATAATTACATTCAAATTAGGCAAGGGCACCTAGCCAAAGTTGTGGAATATCCATTCTAATTCTCCTTTCATAACTCCCTATCCTACTTCTTCCTATCCATCAAAAAAATTTCCAAATCCATTGATTCTTGAAATATATAAGTAGTTGCCTGATATGTAATAATACATTTACATGGAAAATGAAGGTAGAAAGATGTCCCTAGAGCCAAAACCTGGGACTTCAAATTTTAAAGAATTCTTCCTGCAGAGCTGTGTGCTTCTAGAAACATCAGAGAACACAAACAGCTTATCCCCACAGAAAGCAATTTCTTTGTTCTTAAAATAAGCTTTGAGAACATTCACTTGTCATTTTCATGTACCAGGGGCCTTGTTCTTTTTGATACCTTGTCAGTCGAATCCTACTACTATTACTACTAATACATAAATCTGTGTACTGCTACAATGTGTACATATAGATACATATAGATGTAAAACACAGATACACATATAGATACATATAGATGTAAAACGCAGACCCTGCTAAGTCAGGGTTTATAATATAATCAAGATGAAGAACATCACAAAACTGGGACTAGAGTATGGAAAGATAGATCTAAGTGCTTACCAATGGTGAAAGTGTTTCTGATGTTATAGTGGGAGATCATTTCGAATCCAGTGATCACCAGATGGTGTGGTTCAGTATTAGGACTAGGGCTGTTAGAATCCAGCCCTAGTCCTAATACTGAAACCTAACTTTGGGAAAACTAACTTTGCCAAGATGGGCCAATACCCACTAGGAGTGGCCTAGTGGTTAGGACAAGGTACTTCAGGCCGGAGGGCCGGGGGTTCAAGTCCCACTTGGGGACAGCAATCTCAGGCCGGAGGGACTGGGATTTCTAGTCCTATAGGTACTCCTTGTGGTCTTGGGCAAGCCACTTAACCCTCCATTGCCCATGTTCCCTGTAAGTATTAGCGTATGTGTGTCATATCCCCTCATGTTAAATGTATCCCCCAATTGACCGCTTTGACCCGGTGAAAAGCGGGATATAAATACAGCTAAATAAATACCTCAGGGAGGCGTTTATTTATTTATTTATTTATTTAACATCTTTTATATACCGCGCTATTTGTTTTCAGTGCGGTTTACAAGTAACAGAAGCTGCACAATCAGAGGACACTGGTGTGCTTACATTATAACAGGAAACTTAAACTTGGAACAGCAGGGTAAAAACTGTAACTATGTACAAACTGTGTAACTATGTACATTCAACAGGGTAAAAACTGTAACTATGTACAAACTGTGTAACTATGTACAAACAACAGGGTAAAAACTGTAACTATGTACAAACTGTGTAACTATGTACATTCAACAGGGTAAAAACTGTAACTATGTACAAACATATTGGATTCTTTAGTATTCGCAGGCAGACTATGGCCGGAATAAGGCAGGACATAAGAGAACTTGAGGCGGAATTACTTATGAGGGAATTGGGAGTGAAGAGTGAGAGTTTGTGGGTTTAGGAGTGCTGATGATCGGATGTGGATTGGATGCTTGTGCAAAATGGAGAAGGAAAATGTGGTGCTTGATTGCCTTGCGAAATTGAGTGAGGTCTTTAATTGCTCTTATTTCAGGTGTGAGGTCATTCCAGCATTTAGGTGCATAGAAGGCGAAGGTCCTTTTCTTGGTTGATTGGGTACATTTGATGGACTCTTTGGGAATGATCAGGGTGTTGTCCGTTGTTGTCCTTCTCGTTCTGTTTTTTGGGGTGAGGGAGATGAGATCATTGAGAGACGTGGGGGCAAGGTTGTTGATGATCTTGAAAGTGATGATGAGGATTTTATAGGTTAACCTGCAATGAATTGGTAGCCAGTGGAGTTCCATGAGAGTCGGGGTGATATGGTCTGATCTTGCTAGACCACAGAGCACTCTAGCAGCCGCGTTCATCGCAAGTTGTAGTGGATTAATGATGTTCTTCGGGAGACCGTATAAGACGACATTTGCATAATCAAAATGAGGTAGTGTGAGGGCCTGGAAGATGGTCCGGAAGTTGTTGTGAGGTAGCATGGGTCTGAGGTGCCTTAGCGTTCTGATTTTATTGTAGACAGACTTGGTGATGTTCTGAATGTGTTCCTTAAATTCAAAATGCTGATCCAGAGTAATCCCTAGGTAGCGAATAGATAGTTTACTAGGGAGGTCCGCATCTCTTACTTTTAGAGAGGATGGGGGGGGGGAGAATTCTTTGTTTCTTGAAATGAACAGAACTTCGGTCTTCTTGAAGTTTATATGGAGGTTTTGAGATGCTAACCAGTCTGTGATGGCGTTGAAGCAGTGAATAAGGTTGGTGAAGTCTGGTTGATTGACTTTAAATGGAGTAAACAGTAGAACGTCGTCGGCATAGATTAATGAGGAGATATCGAAGGTGCGTATGATGTCACATATCGGCTGTAAGTATACATTAAACAGAAGCGCAGATAAGGAAGATCCTTGCGGAACACCTTGATGTTGGTGGAAAGGTGTGGATGTGGTGGAACCGACTCTGACATGCTGCCATCGCTCCGACAGGTATGACCTACACCATTCCCAGGCGAGACCACAGATTCCCTTCTCAAGGAGTCGGGCGAGAAGTTGATTATGATTAACGGAATCGAAGGCAGCGGAGATATCTAGGAATATTAGAGCAAAGCCGTTTTCAGCCTTATCAAGACCTCTATTCAACGTATTAGTTAGAGTGGTAAGGAGAGTTTCTACACCGTGTGATTCCCTGAAGCCATGTTGACAGGGATCGAGCAGTGAGGCTGTATCGATGTGATGTTGTATCTGTCTCTGAACAACCTTCTCTATTATTTTGGCTAATAGAGGTATGCTCGAGATTGGGCGGTAGGAGTCAGGCTTTAGTGGGTCAAGTCTAGAGTTCTTCAGGAGTGGTCTTATAGAGGTTTGTTTGAGGAAAGATGGGAACGAGCCTGTTGCAAAGGATAGTCCAATGATGTTGACTAGGATTGGGCTCAGTTCGACACGCAGCGATCTGACCCAGTATGCTGGGCAAGGGTCACTTGGAGCTGTAGAAGTGTTGATGGAGGTGATGAGATCTTGAATGTTTTTCTCAGAAGGTGTTTTGAACATTGTGATTGGAGGAAATGAGGTGTGAGAGTGGGATAATGCTGTAACTGGGAATGTGTCAGTTATGGAGGTCTTGGATTGAAGATAGTCGGCGTAGGACTGGGGGGGGATAGGAACTAGTTGAGTAGGTGATGGTTCTTTAATTAGGGATTTTGCTATGTTGAAAAGGTCTCTAGGTTTATTTAGTGAGCGGAGGAGAAGATTAGCATGGTATTCACTCATTCTGAGATATATAGTTTCACGGTGGAGTTTGAGGTGGTTCAAGTATGTTACTTTGTCGGATTCGGAGCGAGATCTTCTCCAATTCCTTTCAAATTTCCTGAGGGAGAGGAGGGATGAACGGAGATCTGCTGTGAACCATGGTGATGGCTGTCTTTTGTTTTGTTTGGTCTTGTTGCTTTTGGTTGAGGCTGGTAGCTGTGCAATAGACTTTAATGTGGTGTTCCAGTTGGTGATTGCTTCTCCGAGGTCAGAAGGCATTGAATTGAGTAGTGGTAAGGCGTGCTTAATGAATTCTTCTTTGTCCAGTGGTTTGAATTGAGAGGTAGGTTTGGATTCTGCACTGGGGTTGTTAGGTGGATGCTTAGAGTGAAGAGTGGGCATCTGGAACATGATTAGTTTATGATCCGACCAGGGGATGGAGGTGATAGTGGTGTTAAGGCTGGAGTTTTGGCTGAACGCAGCGTGGGGAGCAAAGATTAGGTCCAGTAGGTTTCCTTTATTGTGGGTGGAAGTGTTTACAAGTTGATCAAAACCGAGTATTTGCATGGCTTCTAGGAAGGCATCTGCTTGGTTGGATTGCAGGGAGGGTAGGTTAAAGTCACCAAGCAGCCAATTGGAGCTGTGCGGGTCAGCTGGGTTGCATGCTAAGTCGATAAATGTAGAGATAACCTCAGGAGGAGAAGAGGGGGATCTGTAAATGAGGTTTATGGTGATGTCCTTGTTGGCAATGGTGATTATGTCCGCATGGGTGGAGCTCTTGGATGTGAGAAGTCGAAATTCTAGGTCTGTTTTTGAAAGGATAAATACTCCACCGCCTTTTCGGTTAGACCTGTGGCATGTGTGGATGGAAAAGTTGGGAGGTATTAATTGGTTTATGAGAGCTGTGTCAGTATCCTTGAGCCAGGATTCAGTCACCATGAGGAGATCCAGGTTATGTACTGCTATCAGGTCCGGTATCACCGGCCATTTCTTGCGCACAGAGCGCGAGTTTATAAGGGCACAATTGAGGAAGAGTTGAGTTTTAGGTGGAGCTTTTTTGAGGTTGTCTGAATGATTGAGGGCCACATATAGCAGGTGTGATCGTCGCGGGTGTTGTGGGAAGCTGGTTGCGGAATGGTAAGGGTTAGATTGGTTCTTCTTACCCAGGTAGGGTAAGGTGGTGATATAGTATTGCCCGGTAGAGAAGGCTATGGAGCATTGCAAAGTGTTTAAAGCTAGGAAAAAGGTAGTAAGGGTAAGTAGTGGGATGGCCATAATGGATTGGTGGCTGTTGCGTTGGTTTTGCTGTGTGTGGGGAAGGTACTACTTTTGTAATGTGACAGTACAAGTAGAAATAAGGCTCAATATAGTAGTAAGGTACTGTAGGCGAAAATATAAGTTAAAATGGAACAGTAAGGCGGTCTGCAGTAGAATGAGTCCCCGTACTGTTTTGAGCGGTTATATATGAACTTCAGTAAGCTACTTCAGCATATAAACATCAGTATAGGCTATAAAGATCAGCAAGCTAATTCAGTGAACAACATCTGTATAAGGTACTTCAGTAAAATATACATCGTAACAGCTATGTATATACTTTGGTAAATTTCAGGTAAACAGCTAGCTTAGATTGTTGCACTGTATCTACTTTGTAACAATAGTTAGTTACTTAGTAGAGAATACTTTGTGAAAGACACTTAGTAGCAGGCAGTAGGGTAGATCAAGTATATTGTATACATAGTCTAGTACCATGGAGTTGATAGCTAAACTACGTTATATATTGTACTTATTGGGCATAGGTATTGGAATACATTATACATCATATCTAGAAGTTAAGGTATTATCATTTGTATTGATCAAATGGAGTGAGTCAATACTTAGTCTCTGGTTTTGTGGCATATTGCTGGTTCTCAGGGGCATTCGGCTGTTGCTGCTTAGTTGTGTCTTCCGAGCTTGTAAGTGACCTCTGACTGGTTCCACGCCTAAGGGCCACGCCAAAGGGCCCTCTGGCGAGGCCCTCAGGCACGGGCCCGACAGGCGCGGGCCTGCCTGAGAGCGGGTTGCTTTTTCTCAGCTGCTGCTCCTCCTCCCACAGCCCCGATTGGGCCGGAGTAACAGAGCAAGTCAGCTGGCAGGAGCTGGGACGGTGCTCTACCCCGTTGCAGGGGGAGGTGAAGATGGCGACTTTCCCGCTGATTGCGGGCTGCTTTTTCTCAGCTGCTGCTCCTCCTCCCACAGCCCCGATTGGGCCGGAGTAACAGAGCAAGTCAGCTGGCAGGATGTGTTTAGCGGGATGGGAACAGCTGGAGGATGAAGAAAAACAGTGGGCAAAACTGAAAGGGGATATTTTAAGGGCAACCAACCTTTTTGTTAAAATGGTAAATAAAGGTAAAAGGAAAAGGAGACCTCTATGGCTTTCGAAAGAAGTAGCTGAAAAGGTGAAGAAAAAGAGGGAGGCCTTCATGAAATACAAGAGATCACAGAGAGAGGAAGACGGGCATCTATATTTGGAAAAACTTAGAGAAGCTAGCAAAGTAGTCAGCAAGGCAAAGATCCAAAAGGAGGAGGAAATAGCCAATGCAATAAAATGGGGGGATAAGACATTTTTCAGATATGTTAGTGAGAAGAGGAAGGGCAAAAGTGGTATTGTCAGACTCAAGGGTGAAGGGGAGGAATATGTAGAAGCTGATGAGGATAAAGCGGAATTGCTTAACAAATATTTCTCTTCTGTGTTCACAGATGAAGAACCACGAACAGGACCTCAGAAAACACCCACAAACAAGAACAGAAGTGAGGGGCACATCTTGAAAAATTTTCAGAAGACTGTGTTCGTGAGAAACTAGCTCAACTTAAAGTAGACAAAGCGATGGGACCGGATGGGATACATCCTAGAATACTGAGGGAACTTGGGGACATTCTAGCAGCTCCACTGACTGACCTTTTCAATGCCTCGTTGGTTTCGGGAGTGGTGCCAAAGGACTGGAGAGAGAGGCTCATGTGGTGCCTTTATACAAAAGCGGAAGTAAGGATGTGGTTGAAAACTACAGGCCGGTTAGTTTAACTTTGGTGGTGAGTAAATTATTGGAAACGCTGCTGAAAGAGAAAATAGTGAGGTTTCTGGAATCCAGCGGATTACAGGATCTGAGGCAGCATGGATTCACCAGAGGCAGGTCTTGTCAGACAAATCTGATTGATTTCTTTGACTGGGTGACCAGGAAGTTGGACCGAGGGAGAGCCCTAGATGTGGTGTATTTAGATTTCAGTAAAGCCTTTGACACTGTTCATCACAGGCAACTTATAAACAAACTGAGCACCCTAGGGATGGACACTAAAGTTACTACTTGGGTTAGAAATTGGTTGAGTGGGAGATGACAAAGGATACAGGTAAATGGAGTTCACTCTGAGGAGAAGAAAGTTACCAGTGGTGTGCCCCAGGGATCTGTCCTTGGTCCGATTCTTTTTAACATCTTTGTTAGTGATATAGCGGAAGGGCTGACGGGTAAGGTTTGCCTCTTTGCGGATGATACCAAAATCTGCATTAGAGTAGACATCCAGGAAGGTGTAGATAAGATGAGGAGGGATCTAGCTAAGCTTGAA
Source organism: Ichthyophis bannanicus (assembly GCA_033557465.1). Lineage (NCBI taxonomy): Eukaryota > Metazoa > Chordata > Amphibia > Gymnophiona > Ichthyophiidae > Ichthyophis > Ichthyophis bannanicus. The sequence continues at coordinate 274,761,454 of CM066040.1, read as the reverse complement.
GAATGGTCTAGAATTTGGCAGCTGGGATTTAATGTTAAAAAATGAAAGGTCATGCATTTGGGCTACAGCAATACAAGGGAGCAATATAGTATAGGGGGTGAAGTATTTTTGTCCACTAAAGAAGAGCGGGACCTAGGCATGGTTGTGTCTGATGATCTTAAAGTAGCTAAACAGGTAGAAAAGGCGACAGCAAAAGTTAGAAGGATGCTTGGGTGTATACGGAGAGGAATGACTAGCAGAAAAAAGGAGGTGATGGTGCCTCTGTATGGGTCTTTGGTGTGACCTCATTTGGAGTATAGTGTGCAATTCTGGAGACCGCACCTTCGGAAGGATATAAACAGGATGGAGTCAGTACAGAGAGTGGCTACTAAGATGGTTAGTGGTCTTCGATATAAAGCATATGAGGACAGACTTAAGGATCTTAATATGTACACCTTAGAGGAAAGGCGGGATAGAGGTGATATGATTGAGATGTTTAAATACCTCCGTGGCATAAATGCACAGGGGAGATCTTCTTTTGATTCAAAGCAAGTTCTGCTATGAGGGGACATGGGATGAGGGTGAAAGGGGATAGATTCAGGAGTGATATGCGGAAATATTTCTTTACGGAAAGAGTAGTGTATCCGTGGAATAGTCTCCCAGTGGAGATGATAGAGATGAGGACGGTATCTGAATTCAAAAAAGCATGGGACAAACACAGAGGATCTCTAAAGGAAAAAAGGGGACTGTTGTAGTTGTCGATATGGAAGGACAGACTAGATAGGCCATGTGGTCTTTTTCTGTCGTCATTTTTCTATGTTTCTATATTTTCTAAGTGGTGAACAAGAGAGTGAGGGGCATCAAGATACAAAAACAGCTTCAAAGAGGTGTTTTTTTAGCACGTGGTCAGATTCTGACTCTCATTGACCTGCAAGATGTCCATTGCACCTTCATTAGCATTCTGCACTTCATCGTACTTGGAATTTGATAACATTTAGCAGTCTTGACTTCTGAAAATTTTAACACTTCATTGAAATACTTTAACTAAATCTCGACTGATAGAAGATGTAGAGAGAAAGTTCAAAAAGCATAAATTCTTAGCTCTAGAAAGATTTTTTAACAGATCCAACTTATAATGCAGTAGAACTAAGTCCTTAATAGATAACACATTCTATCTTCCTCAATGATTTATCTATCTCTAGAGACTTAGAGTCCGCCTCCTGAAATTTAATTACTGCTTCCCGATAAAATAAACATAAAAGAAGAAAGAGCCTATTCTCAGAGACAAGACCCCCCAAAGATCCTTTAAAGGTGCTTCTCGGTCAGACGAGGCAGACTTGTTCTCCGGAACATAAGGCAAATAAAAGAGATAAAGTAAAAAGGAAACTAAGTGCTCAGGAGAGAGCCCATTTGACAAGACAGATGATCATAACATGGGATTCGGAGGGGGAGGAGGAGACCTTTCTGCAGAACTCAATGAGGATCCTTCAGGAGAGGGGTGTGAGAATTCTTTCACCACTACTAAATTTTTATCCATAGGTTTTTGTCACAGTTCTAGATGCAGTCGGCTGTTTTTTATTCTTCCTTTTCTTTTGTACCACCTCTGCTCTGTTCCCTTTTAGAGGTCGCCACAGTTGGCACACAGGCCTAACAGAATCCTGCAGCATGTTGATGTCCATCGGTGCTCTGAAGAGGCTCCAAAGGGGCACGTCCTGCCCCTTCAGGCCATGCCCCAGAGCCACATCTTATCGCAGATGCTGACCTTTGACATCCTTGGGGGCCATCACTAGTCAGCTACTGCGCTTGCCTGCACCCTGGCGATTCTCACAACACGGGCAGATCACAGCTGACACCGCGCCAGTTCTCCAAGGTCTTCCATTCTATTGCATTTTATTTTATTTTATTTATTTATTTAACAAGGATTATTTTTATACCACTTTATCATTTCAGTCAAAGTTATTTACATTGTAACTTAAACTTGGTAACGTACATTAAACAGAGACATTGATAACTTGGATTTTTCTGAGGCGATGCGTGGTTAAGTGACTTGCCCAAGGCCACAAGGAGTGCTAGTGGGAATTGAACCCCTGGTCTCTTGGTTCCCAAGTCAGTGCCATAAATAAGTAAATAGACAAAATCAGAGAGTAAATAAAGTGCCACTATTTCAAAGGCCCTGACTTCAGAAAGACACATCATTGCATTTATCTCTCCTGCACAGTAACAGTTTGAAAGCCATATAACATTGGCTCAATTTTAGTCATAAATTTGAGGATCTTCGATGGAGTGGGGAATACAGTCCACCTGATGAAGAAGTTAAGTTCATCTTTTGTTTAGCTGCTTTTGGCAGTTTGGATACTATCGTGAATGAAATGGAGGTGAAGCAGACACTTTCTTTCCTTGTTGTAGTTTTGGTATTAAATGTGTTGTACTGTTTTTTATGTTTTTATGTGGTGTGAATCTCTAAATAGAGTTCTTGGATTGAGTAAATAGATTTCATAGTATTTATTACCATATAGAGGAGGCATTAAAAGCTTGGGACCCATGATGTTAGTGTCTGCCAATTCCCTATGGTGATGAGTTTTGCCAGATGTAGGGGTGAGCAAAACCTGAGGTCCGTTTGAGCTATTTGGAGTGTTTTGTGTGAATTTTATTAAAGTGTAGAAGCTAGAGTGATATTGGTGGTTACTAAGGGAGTTTTTGGTAGGATTGTGTTAGTATTTTCCCTTAGGCGGTTTGTGTTTTTTGAGTTTTGCGCATACCATGACAGGGTATGTGGAGTGTGATCTCAGTTTCTCAAATGTACTGCTAATGTTTAATGTAATACTTGTATCATGCCAAAGACAGCCTCCTTCTGGAGCTTGTAAGATGTTACCTAAGATGGGTAATTTATCAAGGTGTGCTTGGAAGTTCCTCTTAATTAGGCCTGTGACACCCAACATGATGGGAAATAACTCGGTATCTTTCTGCCACATTTTCTTGGTCTCTGATTGCGTTCCTTGGTACTTGAAGGTCTTCTCCCTCTCAAAGTGATTCACAGAGTAGTTGCTTGGAACTGACACCTCTATAATCAATGCCGTTTGGGTGTTTTTATCCTTTACCACTATATCCGGCTTCCTTACATCCAGCTTTTTAGCAGTTGGAATAGGAGTATCCCAGGTGATCATGACCTCTTCCTTCTCTGTAATCCATGTAGGGTAATGATCCCAGTGCTTTTCAGGCACAGTGATGTTGTAGTGTTTACAAAGTTTCCAATGGAGTAGACACGCTACTTCATTGTGCCTTTCTGTATAGAAATTTTCTGCCATCAGAACTTCACAGCCGGCTATGAAGTGAGTCAATGTTTCCAATTCTTCCCCACAGAAGCAACATATGTTGGTTTTGCCAGTTTTTTCAATGCTCGCTGCAAACCAGCCATCTGATGTGGGAGTTATTGTGTGCTAGCAGCTTGGAATCTTGGTGCTACTTTTGTGCAATTCTGCTGATTACTCTGATCAGGAAGATCATACAGGTTCAAATGGACATTTTCCGTGCCTCGGGTGTTTCAGATGTTCCCAGTAAGTTTCCTGGTGCCCCGTTTCCCATGGCAGTTGCCAACTTGGATTGGAGGAGTAGCTTAGTGGTCAGAGTGACAGCCTGATAACCAAAATAGATCAGCGTTCAAATACTACTAACGTTCCTCGTGGCTTTGGGGAAGTTCCTTAGCCCTCCATGGCTTCAGATACAAGCTTAGCTTATAAGCCCTCTGGGAACAGTGAAATATGTATTTTATTTGATCATAGCTCCCCTTGAACTACCGCTGGAAAGGCATGAGCTAAATAAAACTTTATTGAGTTATGGACTCCAATACGCATGAATCACGCAGTACAACAGTACTCATCCTTTATGGTTACTCTACATTGAAAAAACATCTTGCATAATCAAAACGCGGAATAAGGAGCTAGGATGACTGCATGAGTATGAATCGTGTTTTCACTGATCTGCTCTCTGCAGTTATTGAGTGTCTGTTCTTTCTAGATAAGAAGGTGATTTCAATCAATGGCTGCTTCGAGGAGAACAATGTTGGATGCACAAGTTCACCGACGGGACTCCTTTTCATTTGGATAAAGTGGATCTATTGGTTTTTATTCCATCCAACTCAACGAATGTTGGAAAGAAATTATACATTCAGGGTTCAAGAATGTCTTTCAGTCTATCTGTCTGGAGGCAAAATAACTCTCCAAAAATGTAATTGCATGGGATCAAGATTAGTATAGGAAAGCCTGATGAAAAGACATAATGAATCAGAAAATAGGTCTAATCAGACCAGGGCTGCAGCAAAATAAGCTTCCCCAAAAATGTTTGTTTAATCTACAACTCGAAGCACCTTGCTGGCTAGACTAGATGTGGCTCATCCAGCTCACGGCAGATCTACTAGACAAGCCACCAGCGTTTCCCTCACCGTCTCTCACAAAAGAACCAAATGCTCGCAACGGACATGAAATCGAGCCTTTGAACTATATGCTCCAACCTTATGGAACTCTCTACCAAGCTGCCTTAGAAACAATGCCGACCTACTATCATTCAGGAAACAGCTCAAAACCATCCTCTTCCAAGAATACCTCAACTCAGACCCCACCGAAAAACCCACAAACCCCTGATCTCAAACAATGCACCCCCAACCCAAAGCCTCCTCTTCCCGTTCATGTCCAATGCCTGCCCATGTCTTATGTCTGTCCAATGTCTGTCCCATGACCTAAGTCTGTCCCAAGACAAAATCATCAATGTTTCCTCCCCGGTGATGGCCCTACCCCTGTATTTAATACCCCCCCCCCCTCCCTATGTTACACCGCTTTGACCCGGTGAAAAGCGGTATATAAATACAGCTAAATAAATAAATAAAATAAATAAACTAGATGGGTCATGCTGGTCTTTAACTGCCATCATTTGCTATGTTACTATTAGTTCCACGTGGCCTGTGGCAGTAATTTAGGTCCAGGAACAGCAGCGATGGCGAGTCAGGTCCTGATAGCATTGAATAGCAATCTGGGAAGCCCTCTTCCTTGCTCTTTGAAACTCTGGAAGCGATGCCCTGTTCCAGTCATCCATACTCTAATATGGCCTCTCTGTCCAAAACTGTGCTCATTACTATTCTAACCATTAGACTCCTCCCTCGGAGCTCTTTTGGCCAAGAATGCAAATTCACTGCTTGATCACATCAACATTTCTTGCTCCCATTACTGCATATGTGCAGACAATCAACTGCACTAGCATGGAAACAGTTCCAAATTTCATTTCCATTTCTTCAATCTCTTTGTGCTTCTTGGCTCATTCCCTTCAGACCTCAAACATTACGAAGTTACCCCAGCCATGAAACGTTCTTCCCCTGATCCTGCTTGTATCTCTCATGTCAATCATCTTAAACTCCTTAAAAGTCTACTTACCTCCAGCAATCGAGCTCCAAGTCAGGGCTGCTTCCTCGGTGTTGGGCATGTGACTCCGGCCCTCCTTCAAACCTCAGCCTTCTACATGCATCACGCACAAACAATAAGTTAAGATTCAAGGGAGATTTCACACTGGACAGGAAACAAACTAGGCTCAAAGGATGAGCCAGAAACCACACACGACTATAAACAACACTCTTAATCTCCACCTTACACGCTGCCTGCTGTTGTTGCTGCTCTCTGACCAGCCAGTCCCGCCCCTTCCGACACAGACTTCCTATTTCATGGGGCATAACCGGATGATCAGAGCGCAGCAACAATAGCGTCTGAGGCTCTGGGTAAGCGCTGCATTGCTGTTATATTGCCTTGCCACTGCTGCAGACCCCAGAAGGGGGCGACAGTGGTGTCAATACCTGGAATGGGCTGCCCTCTGAAGGCTGGTGGTCTAGATGACCGCTAGTTAGTCTAATGGGAATGCTAGCCCTGCACTACGGAGCTAATGTGATAAAAGCGTAGATGGCTTAGCACACAGCTTAGTGTGGGTTCTACGCGCAATGTTCTGTGCTGTTATGGCTGAACTGTACACAGAGGAGTTTGGCACATAAGAAAATTATGCACAAAGACTTGCGTAGACATCGGCACACTGATCATTTAAATTCAAGGCTAATGAAGGCGTGAAGGCACATTTTACAAATGGCATCCAGGTGCAATCTGGGACGTCCAAGACAGAATGTCTGAAAAAAAAGCAGACACATCCATCTTCAGGCACAATATCACAAATGCAGACATGCCCAATATGGATGTTTACAGGGGTGTCTACATAGACATCCCTGGAAGAGTACCCCAGAACGACGCTGTCTAATAGCCTAATGGTTAGAGTAATGGGCTAGGACCAGGGCAGCCACTGCTGCTTCTTGTGATCATAGGTAAATCACTTAATCCTCTATCTTCTCTACACCTTCTGCATGTTTTACAGCCAAAACAATCCCCAACGTTTCTGAAATCAAGTGGGACATCTAAATTCATTGTAGTGTCCCAGACATGCCTCCACCACACCACCCTGCCGACTTGGTTCAGGTATCCCTATTCCCCTAGCAACTGAGCAACTTTAAATAACTAAAATAAATCTTTAAATCTTATGATGCAGACAGCAGTCCAGCAGAGAGATGGGGTCTATCCAGTCTTTTGCACTGAATGTTATAGGTATGATTTTCTACCAGTTGGCAAGAGGTCTTATGTGTGTACTAGGTGTAAAGAGCTCTTTGCTCTCAGGGAATGAGTCCGATCTCTGGAGGATAGAGCAAAAGACTTGGAGAAGCTGAGGCAGACAGAGATCTACCAAACAGTAAGGGGTTCATATGCTGCCCTTCACAGAATCAGTCTTAAAACACTCCCTAGATTCCAGGGTTCTTAAAACACCATTGTATGCCCTCATAATAACTCAATTGGACTTAAAGCTGGAAGGGAGGGCGTAAAGCTTAGGATTTGTCTAGGGTGCCTACACCTTGAATCAACCTTGGGGCAGGCCCTGAATAAAGCAGTTTCAGTACTGTACTTAATTCTAAATCTGGATTGTTGGGGATGGAATGTATCATGTCAGGAGGACCAGCACAGGACAGCACCCAGATTGGCTGGAAGGCAGTAAAACAGCAGAAGAACCCAGGCCGCAGGAATGGGATGAATTCAGCGAAGCTGCATTTCTACAAGTTAGAGTCCTGGCATGGGGGAATTTGGTCTCAGCATAGGAACCTTAAATACAAAGGAAGATTCCTCCAAGGTGAAAAAAGCATTCATGGATTGCCTAGATGGCATTTCAAGGAATGTCAAAAAGAATCATAGGATGCACCTTGGTGAAGGCCCCAAAAGCAGTGGGAGTGGGGCTGCAGCACTAGCTGAGGAAGACCAATGCAGCAGCAAGATAGACTGGAAGCCCCTATAATGAAAGGATAATAGTTGTGGCAGAAGACTGATAGTTGACAATTACAGTGATGGAGGATGGTGGATATGAGGGCAATCTGTCACCACATGATAACTATTTATTTTATTTATTTGTTTTTTTTATACTGCAATATCTTGTAATCAGAGCGGTTTACAGTTAAAACAACAGCTACATTGAACAATTAATCAAATAACAGGTGCTACAACATTCAATCAAAAAATTTACATGACTCTAACAAAATAACCTATATACAATTAATGGTTGAGATCGTAATTCAGCTTAGTGGAAGAGGAGAGAGGCTACTTATGTTGGGTCTGCGTCAGATTGTTGAGAGTAAGATGGGTTAAAATTGTGTCCAAAGTGTTGAGTAAGAGATGAGTTTTGAGATGGGAATGAAATGAGGATAGATCAGTAATATTCCGAAGACCTGTAAACCGTGTAAATGCCACTGAGTTGGATATTCAGCGACACTAACACGGTTAGTGCTGCTGAATATCCCCAATTAATGCAGCTACATGCCCCGATGCTTATCGTGTAGCATCAGGGCATGTTGCGGGCTTTGCAGAGGTGGCACCCATTGCTAACTGGGCAGCAACGATATTGAACTGCTACCCGGTTAGTAACCTGTGGCTAAACAAAGTGCAGCAAAAGCTGGCTTACCTTTACCCAAGGGAGGTAAACGTGCAGCTGCTCAATATTGCCACTGTCCGCTTAGCTTCTGTGGTGTTGGAGGCTGGGCGGCAACCCCGGATATTCAACGCCAGGGCTGGATATGTTTAGTGTCGGGCCCGTTGTTGTTATTTCTTGCTTTTTGATAAGTTTTAGCATGGGGGGGCTGAAAGGTAGTCACTGAAAATGGGCATCATCTCTGAGCGACTGCAGTGCCAACTGTTAAAAACACAGCTAGTAGACACACTGAAGGCAGAGAGTGTGGGCAACTGCTCCTCAATATAGGTTTAACCTCCTTCCACTTCCCAACCTGCAGTTTCCCACCTCTTCTCTTTGCCTTCAGAAACACTAGCTTTTCCACTAAGTCTCGTACTAGTCGTGAATGATGGGGAGTGACAATATCCCCTGCCATGAAGAATATATGTTCACTGGGCATACTGGTTGGAGGGCAGGACAGGAAATGCTGCACAACCTTGGCCAGGTCTGGCCAGACTGCCAATATGCCAAGGGATTTGTGTACACGGCCTCGATGGGCTCTGCAAGGTATTGTGTCACTGAAATCCATGTGAAAGTCTGACTCCTGATAGGATGATCTCTGCAGTTTACCACTGAAGCTAGGGCTTGATTACCAAAGATTGTCACTGGCTGGAGCTCATAGGCCACAGGGATGTAAAGCCGGTGGAGAGAATGGTAGGTGACAGGGTGGTACTCATGCTAGCAATACTGCTTACCAGTTGTGCCTGCTATTTGCCCTGCTGTATCACCTCTGTCACTGCCCCCTCCATCTGTTGCTTCCTTTCCTCCACCTCAGTCAGCAACTTTTCCTTACAGTAAGCCATTGAGCTGCAACGCAGAGCAAAGGTTCCTTTCATTTGCGGGTCACAGACAGGGCTGGCCCAAGGGTTTCTACGCCCTAGCCAGAAGCCCCAGCTGGGCCACCCCCTCCCCCCGTGTGCCGAGCCATGCCCCCCAAGCTGAGACGTGCTACTGCCAATTCCAGTGGTGAGGTTGAGGGGGGGGGGGCATGGCATGGCTCGGCTCGGTGGCAGGTCATGTGCTTTGGCACACATGTCCTGCCACTTATGACCCTCCTCCGACATATCTTCTGGGGTTCAGAAGCAGTAGGCCATGTGTGCTGAAGTACATGGCCTGCCACCGAGCCTAGCCACCCCCCCCCCCCCCCGTCATTGGAATCAGCGATAGTGAGAGGCGGCAGTGCGGCACGGCTCAGCATGGGGGGGAAGGGTGGCACAGCTCGGCATTTGGAGGGGGCAGCAGGCCATGTGTGCCAAAGCACATGACTCGTTGCCCATAGAGATCTTCCGCCCTAGGCATCTGCCTAGCCCACCTAGTGGATGGGACAGCCCTGGTCACAGAGACTAGCTAGAATATAGGCATCCTCCTTTATAAGGGGTTCCAACTTTTTTCCCACTTAACCATGCAAGAGGTCCACCATCACCAAAACCTCTTCTGTGAATCCATGTCACTGCCAAAAACCCTCTAACTTGGCCTGTAAAATACTCACCATCAGGATGAGAAATTTCAGGGTAGCCCATTTGGAACGCAATTCCTCCGTAGCATCCTTAAAGGGCTTTAGGACTTCCATTACCTATATAATATTTTCAAGTGTTCATGACTCAGGGCCTGTCAGTGCCAATCTCAGGCTCCGACAGCATCTGCTACAGGGTCACCTGTTGCTCCACTAACCTCGCCAGCAATTCATAAGTGGAATTCCACGGTGCTAACATCCTGCTTGAGCTGGTACATAGATGCCCCTGTTGCTTCCTGCTTCTCATGCAACGCATGTCCACCCTTCACGCACCTGCTATTTTTCTGCATTTCTTGATCAGTTCCCTCAGGACATGGCTACTGCTTGCTTTACTGCCCAGGCTTAGGGAGTCTCTGACAACCAGATGCAGCAAGTGTGCAAAGCATCTGATCCCACACGAGCCCCCTCTCCTTCGCTGACTTGAACATATTCATCCCACCATCTGTTACAATGAAACCTAGATGCAGAGTATTCTGTACCCCATGTGCCAGCCCTGCAGCATCCCCTTATTTCTGCTAATATATGGATCCACATATGTCCATCATCCATTACCTGGCTGTGCGGCAATGCCCCCTCCTGCTATTCCTCCCCCATTAGACCTGCAGCCTGATCCTGGCTCAGCTGATTGCCACCAGTGTACTGTCAGAGAGGTAGGCGTATGTAGTTTTCTGACTAGTCCAGATGTCAGTGGTGACCTGCACACTAGTGCTGGACTCTGCTTTTGCCAGCTCTGTGCAGCTAGTGATTCAACTGCTTCAGGCTGGAAATCGCCTGCCTACTAAACATCCTGCAGGGTACCCAGCAAGCAGTAAGCCTCTTAAACCCCACCTTCTCAACCATCTTCAGGGGATGGTCATCCAGGGCTATCATTTCCCCAAAGCACTAGGTCAATAACCTCAATGCTGCCTCCTGCTGCCCCATGACAATGCTTCAAAACACCATCCCATGTCTTCCATAGTGGCTTGCTTTGATGCGCATCAGGCCTGCTGCCATGACATATGACTGACGGAAGAAGATAGGGGGTTTGCTTGGGAAAGGCATTTCATTTTTCTCACCACTGCTATATCTACTCCTGGATAGATTCCCCACTCTAGGATCAGCCCCCTCGTTTGTACCAAGCTGGAAAAGGTGCCATTTTTCCAAATGGTACAGCATGCTACTATTTGTAAGATCAAACCATATCAAAAAAAGCCCCTAGGGCCACGGAACTCCACCAGCCCCAATAAAATCCATACAAAAATTGGCAGGTTCCAATCAACAGAAGACCTCTTTAATAACAAGTATTTTAATGTCGGACAAGCAACCTCCAGGCAAGGAAAACCTTAGATGGAGACCTACGTCCCTTTTAATCAATTGCAGTAAAACATTTCTACCGTTCAGCAAAACTCACGTTGTTTTATTAGCAGTTAATACTTAGCTGAAATCTCGGTGCAGCAAATCCAAACAGCAGTGGTAAAACAACACAGTCCTGCGTTTCGGGTCATAAAATTTAAATACCCTGCTTCAGGTTTACTCTCACCACAAAAGCCGCACCACTCCAAAAGAAACTCCTTAGGGAGGTCCTTTAAACCAGGCATCTGATGTCACAAACAGACCCCATGATTACTGCCTAGCCAACCGGGGGCAGAGAACAACATATGTGCAAACGCCACCCGGGTATCCAGAAAATCACAGCAAGCTGTGCCAATCCAATTCCAAGTTCAAACCTTTGGGTATGACAGTATCCAATCTGAAAATATATTATTGCTCAACCATCTGTAATCGAGACAGTCTATCGGCCCCTTGTATTTGTGGGGGGACCCAATCAATAGCTCTCCATGAAAATTGGGAAAAAGAATGAGCATGTTTCGCGTATCCATACAAAAGTGCTTTCAGCTCCAGTTGTACAACATGTCTTACAACATGCTCATTCTGAGTGCCTTTGCTGACACTCTTGAAAAAACTGGGGGGAGGGAGATGTGTTTGCTCACTGCCTATGCAGCTATAATGCTCCAATGGGACTGGATTACTAGGCTTTTTACTTTTAAATCTATATTTATCTGCTACTATTCTATGAACAATGAAAGGTGCCCTGTCCCTTCCCAACATTACAAATACTGTCACAGACAATACATGAAAAAAAAAACTATTGCAAGAAATATTATTGTGCTGTATCTTATGGTTCTGCAGTGGAATACATAGATTTTGATACAGCAATTTCTGCCACTGACTCTATGTTGTCTCAAAGTGAAAAGACATTCCGCTTGCAAGCTCTGCATAGCAAAAGAAAGACAAAAACACTTTCTGGGGAAATAAAAAAACTGTTTGAATCTCTATACTTTGATATAGCAAGGCAAAGAGACCCCAAGCACACGGAAAGGAATGGAGAATAAAACAAAGGATAGTATAATGCCCCCTCACTTGGTTTGCAGCTTGTCGTGCTGTGAGGGCTTGTGTGCATCAGTGATGCTGAGAGCTAAACTATCGGTAGTTTAACTACTGGCAGGGTCTCCCAAGATGGACAGGTCTCAGCTGAGATGCCAGACCAAGACAAACCACCCATCTGGGCAGCAGCAGAATGGGATAATGTTGACGGCGGAGGATCACATTTCTGTGACAACGGCAACAACACCAAACTTAAACTGCGCGGAAGAAAGGCCCGGCAATCTATTTCTGTATCTTGCCATGAAAACCCAATGGATAGTTACAACAAAACAAATTGTGCTGTAGTGCTGGAAGATGAGACCCCCAGGTTGGAAGGCACTCAACTAGCTACTGGGGAAGAGCTGAAGACTTTTCAGAGTAAAGCCAGCATTTATGATGTGGTTGGATCAAAGCCCTTGGGACGTCTGACTGCTGATGTAGCTGCGCATGAAATGAGAGTCAGAAGCTGCAAAGATGTCTTACACATTGGAACATGGAACGTACAAAGCATGAACCAAGGGAAGTTGGAGGTGGTCAAGAATGAAATGGAACGTGTACAACTTGATCTGTTGGGTGTCAGCGAACTGAAATGGACTGGCATCGGGCACTTTGCATCAGATGATCACATGGTCTACTATGCTGGAAATGAAAGACAAAGAAGAAATGGTGTTGCATTTATAATAAAGAAGAAACTTGCAAGAACTGTAATGAAATACAATGCAGTCAGCGAACGCTTAATCTCTATTCGTCTACGAGGAATGCCTATCAACACAACTATAATTCAAGTATATGCCCCAACAACAGCTGCAGAAGAGAATGAAATTGAAGAGTTCTATGAACAAGTACAAGCTGAAATTGACAGAACATGCAAACAGGATATCCTGATAGTCATGGGTGCTTGGAACGCAAAGGTTGGCAACAAAGAAGAAGACAAAGTAGTTGGAAAATATGGACTTGGCAACAGAAATGAAGCTGGAGAAAGACTGATAGAATTCTGCAAGACCAACGATCTATTCATCTCGAACACCTTCTTCCAGCAACACCCAATGGATTGTATAAAATTCAAATTGACTACATCTGTGGAAGTCAACGATGGAAAAGCTCTATAACATCAACAAAGATAAAACCTGGAGCTGACTGTGGTACAGATCATCAACTACTAGTATGCAAACTCAAGCTAAAGCTGAAAAAGAGCAAACCACTCATGAATGCAGCAAAATATGACCTTGAGAATATACCACTGGAATTTAAAGACTGCCTGCAAAATTGATTTGCTGCTTTAGATACAAATGATAGAGTTCCAGAAGAGTTATGGAATGACATCAAGAAGGTTGTGTTGGAAGAAAGCGAGAAGTCTCTACAAAAGGTAAAAAAGAAAAAACGGCCAAAATGGATGACGGAAGAAACTCTGAAAATTGCCCAGAAATGCAGAGAAGCTAAAGCCAGAGGAGAAAGAAAGACAATCACAGAACTCAACAGAGATTTCCAACGTGCAGCAAGACAGGACAAGGAAAAGTACTACAATGACGCATGCAAGGAAATAGAAGCAGAAACTATTAGAGGAAGAACAAGATCAGCTTTCCTAAAGCTACGAGAGTTAAAGAAAAAGTTCCAGCCTCGAATTGGAATGTTACAAGATGTTCAAGGTTCTATGTTGAATGATGCTGAGAAGATCAAGAAAAGATGGAAGGAATATACAGAGTTTTTATATGATAAAGATCAAGTGGACCAACAGCCGTTTCAACCTGTACCTTATGATCTGGAACCATTGGTGATGAAAGAAGAAGTTGAAGCAGCATTGAAAGCCTTATCAAAGAAGCACCAGGCATTGATTGCATTCCCATAGAAGTATTACAGCAATCTGATGCAGCTGTTACCATACTTACAAGGCTCTGCCAAGAAATATGGAAGACAGCATCATGGCCAACTGACTGGAAAAGATCTGTGTTTATACCAATACTAAAGAAAGGTGATCCAACTGACTGTGGAAATTATCACACAATCACTCTGATCCCACATGCCAGCAAGATTCTACTGAAGATTATTCAAAAGAGACTACAATCATACCTGGAACAAGAACTACCTGAAGTGCAAGCAGGTTTCAGAAAAGGGCGAGGAACGAGAGACATCATTGTGGATGTGAGATGGATCCTTGAAAAGACTAAAAAATACCAAAAGGATATCTATTTGTGCTTTATCGGCTATAGCAAAGCTTTTGACTGTGTAAACCATGAGAAACTCTGGGCCACATTAAGAAGCATGGGAATACCAGAACACCTGATTGTTCTCTTGCACAATCTGTACATTGATCAAGAAGCAACAGTTTGAACAGAACAAGGAGAAACAGAATGGTTTAAAATAAGCAAAGGTGTAAGAAAAGGCTGCATACTTTCCCCCTACCTGTTTAATTTATATGCAGAACAAATCATCAGAGAAGCAGGATTGTATGAAGACAACAGAGGTGTGAAGATTGGTGGAAGACTCATCAACAACCTTCGCTATGCTGATGATACCACATTACTGGCGGAAAGTGAAGAGGATCTGAAACATTTGCTTCTCACAATCAAAGAACATAGTCTCAAAATGGGCCTGCACCTTAATGTAAAGAAGACAAAGATCATGACAACTGGCATAATCAACAGGTTCATCGTCGAAGGAGAAGAAATTGAAATCGTGAATAACTTTAACCTACTTGGATCAACTATCAATAAAGAAGCAACAAGCAGTCAAGAAATCAGACGACGCATTTCTCTTGGCAGAATGGCTATGAAAGACCTAGATAAGATTCTCAAGAGCAGAGATGTCTCTCTCCATACAAAGATTCGACTTGTTCAAGCCATGGTATTTTCAATAACATCATATGGATGTGAAAGATAGACAGTGAAAAAGATAGACAGGAAGAAAATTGATGCCGTTGAATTATGGTGCTGGCGGCGAATACTGTGTATACCATGGACTGCCCGAAGAACAAACCAGTCTGTACTAGAGGGGATCAAACCTAAGTTTTCTTTAGAAGCTCAGATGACAAGACTTTGACTTTCATACTTTGGACACATCATGCGGAGAGAGAGATCATTAGAGAAAGACATCATGCTTGGCAAGATAGAAGGTCAACGCAAAAGAGGAAGGCCAGCAATGAGATGGATCGATACAATAACAGCAGCTACGGGTACCAGTCTGTCAACAATAAGCCGCCTGACTGAAGACCGAACACAATTTAGGATAGCTATCCAGAGGGTCGCCATGAGTCGACTCCGACTCGACGGCACTTAACAACAACAACAGTATAATGCCTCTGTATCGTTCCATGATGAGACCACACCTTGAGTATTGTGGGCAATTCTGGTTGCCATATTTTAAAAAGGATATAGCAGAATAACTCCATTCCATCCACCTTTTTAATCCCTTATCTCTCTGGTTAGCTGTTATTTATAGATCCCCTGACAAGTCCACCTCTACCTTCCTCATTGACTTTGACTTGTGGCTTTCCTTATTTCTGGATTCATCCTGCCCCTCCCTTATCCTCGGTGACTTTAATATTCATGTTGATAACCCTTCTGACCCCTATGCTTCTAAGCTGCTTTCTCTTACCTCCTCATTCAACCTCCAGCTTTGCTCTACTGCCCCTACTCATCAACACGATCACTGCCTTGACCTTGTTTTCTTCTCTAACTGTCTACCCTCTAATTTCCTTACCTTGATTCTTCCCTTTTATGACCATCACCAGCTAAGCTTCACTCTTCATCACTCCCCGCCTCAATCTCATCCAATCTATTCCTATCTTTTTAGAAATCTTCATGCTATCGATTCATCGGCTCTCTCCACTATTGTCTTATCACTTCTTTCCTCCACGTTGTCTTCTAAGTCCATTGATGAAGCTGTGGCTTCCTATAATACTGCTCTCTCCTCTGTTCTAGATACCCTTGCTCTGCCCCTGCCACATCCTGTGAGGCGCACCATACCTCAGCCCTGGCTGTCTTCAACGTCCCATTATTTCTGCTCTTGTGCCTGCTCAGCTGAGCATTTGTGGCTAAAATTCTGTATCCTTTCTTTCTTCACTTCAAATTCATGCTTGCCTCCTTCCAGTCAGCCATAGCACTTGCCAAGCAAAACTACTATCTCCATCTGACTAACTCTCTTTCCTCTGACCCCCACCATCTCTTCTCACCTCTCAAGGTGCCCTCGTCTCCAACCCCTCCTTCTCTTTCTACCCAAACCCTAGCTGACTATTTCCATGATAAAATCCAGAAGATTACACTCCAATTCCCCATTAGATCAGCTTTATTCGCTCTTCCCTCTCTTCAATACCAACTCTTCCCTTCAATCTCTACTATTCTTTTGTCCTTTTCTAGTGTCTCCACAGAGGAAACCTCTCATCTTCTCTCTCCACTAAACTCACTACCTGTTCCTTTGATGCTATTCCCACTTGTCTCCTTAACTGCATCTTCTCCTCTATCATCCCTTCCGTCTCTCATATTCTCAACTTATCACTCGCCACTGCAACTGTCCCTACAGCCTTCAAGCATTCTTTGGTCACACTTCTCCTCAAGAAACCTTCACACAACCCTACTTGTCCTTCTAATTATTGATCCATCTCCCCTCTTCCCTTCATTTCCAAACTTCTTGAATGTGCAGTTCTCTGCTGTAGCTTAAATTTCTCTACTCTCAAGCCCTACTAGATCCACTTCAATCTGGCTTATATCCCTTTCATTCTACTGAGACGACTCTTGCAAAAGTCTCCAGTGATTTGTTCATGGCTAAATCCAAGGGCCTTTACTCACTCCTCATTCTTCTTGACCTTTCTGCTGCTTTTGACACTGTTGACCATCACCTTCTCCTCAACACTTTGTCCTCACTTGGTTTCAGGAGCTCTGTGCTGTCCTGATTCTCTTCCTATCTCTCCCATCGTTTGTTCTTGTGGTTCCTCTTCTGCTGCTATCCCACTCTCATTTGGTATACCCCAAGGGTCTGTTCTGGGCCCTCTCCTTTTCTCTCTTTATACCGAGTCTCTTGGTGCTCTTATCTCCTCCCATGGCTCTCAGTACCATTTTTATTCTGATGACTCTCAGATCTATCTCTCTAAACCTGATATTTCTCCGACATTCCAGACCCGAATCTCTGCCTGCCTAAATGATTGGATGTCTCACCATCATTTGAAACTGATCATATCCAAAACTGAACTTCTTATTTCCCCCCCCCCCCCTCCCTAAAGCCTCCTCTCCTCTTCCTCCTTTCTCTATCTCTGTTGATAACACTCCTCTACTTCCTATTTCCTCAGCCCTCAACCTTGGGATCATTTTTGACTCCTCCCTCTCTTTCACCTCACACATCCAATTAATTGCTAAAACTTGTTGTTTCTTCCTTTACAACATCAATGAAATTCGCCCCTTCCATTCTGAGCACACTACTAAAACTCTCTTCCACTCCCTAGTCACCTCCGGTCTAGACTATTGCAACCTCCTCCTTACTGATTTCCTTCTGAGTCATCTCTCTCACCTTCAATCTGCTCAGAACTCCGCTGAGCAGCTAATCTTACATCAGCCCCATTATATAACCCCTCTTCTCAAGTCACTTCATTGACTCCCCTTCCGTTTCCGGATCCAATTCAAACTTCTTCTGACCTACAAATGCATTCATTCTACTGCTCCTCGCTATCTTTCCTCTCTCCTCTCTCCCTACACCCCTCCTCGCAAACTCAGCTCTTCTTCTGGCTCGCTTCTCTCTATACCCTTTTCTTCCACTGCCAACTCTGGACTTCATTCCTTTCACTTTGCTGCTCCATACGCCTGGAATAAACTACCTGAATCTTACATCAGGCTCCATCTCTGCCTCTTTTCAAATCCATGCTAAAGGCTAACCTC
Organism: Ichthyophis bannanicus; assembly: GCA_033557465.1. Classification (NCBI taxonomy): domain Eukaryota; kingdom Metazoa; phylum Chordata; class Amphibia; order Gymnophiona; family Ichthyophiidae; genus Ichthyophis; species Ichthyophis bannanicus. The sequence continues at coordinate 274,743,634 of CM066040.1, read as the reverse complement.
TTTGTGGCTGCTTTTGGATCCTGATCCCTTGTTTTTCTTCCTTTGCTTATTTGTACCCTTGTTCTCGGCTATTGCAGTGTCTGTCTTGATTAGATTGTAAGCTCTGATGAGCAGGACCGTCTTTTATATGTGTCTGTACAGCACTGCGTATGCTGTGTAGCGCTATATAAATGATGAATAGTAATAGTAGTAGGAAGGATATTTCTATAAGGGAAGGCTTAAAAGGTTAGGGCTCTTTGATTTGGAAAAGAAACGGCTGAGGGGAGGTATGATAGAGGTCTATAAAATAATGAATGGAGTGGAAGGGGTAAACGTAGACTGGTTGTTTACTCCTTCAAAAAGCAGAAAGCACATATAAGACTAATTGGAGAAAATATTTCTTCACTCAACGTGTAATCAAACTCTGGAATTCATTGCCGGAGGATGTAGTAAAAGCTGTCAGTGTAGATGGGTTTAAAAGAGGTTTGGACAAGCTCCTGGAGGAAATGTCCGTAAGCCATTATTAAAGTGGACCAGGAAAATCCATTGCTTACCCCTGGGATAAGCAGCACCGAATCTGTGAAGCTTTGTGGGAAAATGACAGGTGCTTGTGATCTGGATTGGCCACCGTTGGAAACAGGCTACTGGGCTTAATGAACCCATGGTCTGACCCAGTATGGCATACCTTATGTTCTTATGTTCATTGCCCTACCAATCCCATTCTTTCAAAAGCCAACTTGAGCTAATGTGCTTTCAGTCGCCACCAAAATTCGAATAAATCATCTAATACCTGCAACTCATAAGGTGAACGAGTCCAAGCTAGTGGCCCTGAACTGATCAACAACTGTTTAATATGTGAATTCCATGCACATAAGCTAGGGAAGGACAAGAAAGTTTCCCTCCCCCCTGAGACCTCAGTGCCCGCCCAGGGGCATAAGCCTCCCAAGATATCACCAAAGAGAGAGCAAGCCCCAACCTCAGTACTTTAAAAATTAACATCATCACTCTAAAATGAACCTGATATTCAAAAGGTAAAAAGTGAAGAGCAGATAAATGAGGAGATATCATCATGCTGCCGCATTCTGTCCCCTTTGTAATGGTCGTATAGATCGAGCCTAAGCCCAAAAAACAGAGAACTACAATAATCTAAAGGAGATAATACCAAAGGCAGAAGAAATGTACGGAAATCAGAAGGATCTTAATAACTTTTCAACTTCCTTAACTACCGATAGACATCAATGCAAAAAATCCCTAATTAGGGTTTTCAAAAAGTAGTAATGCCTATTATGCACCATTCAGTCTTCTCCCTTCAGATTAATAGGTCCATGGTCATGTGAAGCATCCGGCTCTATACTTTAAGCACAAGTCATTGTCCTCTATCAATGCTGATTTGGACATCACAATCTGCAATTGCTGTTTAATTTGGAAGCAACTATAGTTATTTGAAATAGTTTATGGCAGTAATAAGACTGATGGTTCTTCAGTATCTTGAGTCTATTGCCAACTGATGGTTTAAAGGAGAGGAGCGGCCTGCATGGAGCAGTGGGTACAACCCTAAACAAAGGCATAGAGGGGGGTAACCTGCATGGAGCAGTGGGTACACCTACTCTTGCCACCATACTGGGCAGACTAGAAGGACCATACTGGTCTTATCTGCCTACATAGACTATGTTCATAATGACAAAACTAAATTAATGGGAATTACCTGTCTACAACATTTGCACAGGTCTCTCTATATTCAGCATCCATCACTAGGCCCTTTTGGTAAAATCTTGTTGATACTAAGTGCTCATATGTGTAACATTTCTGATCATGCATGACATATGTACCCTTCAAAAGAATCGGATTACATGAATTTCATGAATAGATTACTAGGAGACGTGCATTGGAACATGCAGGCTGGCGTCCTCCACAAATATGGAAGCTATAGAGAGATGATGGATTTTGACTTAAAAGTACAAAAGATCTTTTGACTACTTGTATTCTCATACAGACTATAACTTCTGGAGTATTACAGGACACGGCACAATACCTAGCCCGGTGCACAAAAAAAAAACCAGGGGAGCATTTAGGGCCGACAGCTGGCCTCGACTCCCCCTCCCACACTGCCTGCCCTCGCCCCACCTTCGCTTTCCTGTTCCCTTGGTGGTGGCGGCAGCAGAGCGGACCTCCAATTTAAAAAATCAAGCTGGTCTTTCTGACTCCATGCATGCATGGCTGGTCTGTCCCTCCCTCCTCTGATGCAAGCATGGAATCAAAAAGACCCGTGTGGATTTTTTAAAATTAGAAGTCCGCTCCACTGCTGCCGCCGCCAAGAGAACAGGAAAAACGGTGGGGGGCAAGGGCAGGTCGGGCAGGCAGCGAGGGAGGGAGCTGGTTGAAAGATGGGGGTAAGATGGTAAGATAAGAAATGTGTGATGTGAGGGGTGGGGGGACATGCCAGGTTTGCAAGACGCACAGGGCGCATTTATGGCTTGGTACGGCCCTAACAGGACAAGAGCACACGGGCTAATTCAGTAAACAGCTGAGGACAAAATCTCTAGCAAAGTAAGTATGGCATTAAGCTTATCTTCATGTGTACTGAATCTTTATCTCTTAAAAAGTATTTTACAATGTTGTTGTTAAGTGCCGTCGAGTCGGAGTCGACTCATGGCGACCCTCTGGATAGCTATCCTAAATTGTGTTCGGTCTTCAGTCAGGCGGCTCATTGTTGACAGACTGGTACCCGTAGCTGCTGTTATTGTAGCAATCCATCTCATTGCTGGCCTTCCTCTTTTGCGTTGACCTTCTATCTTGCCAAGCATGATGTCTTTCTCTAATGATCTCTCTCTTCGCATGATGTGTCCGAAGTATGAAAGTCGAAGTCTTGTCATCTGAGCTTCTAAAGAAAGCTTAGGTTTGATCTCTTCTAGTACCGACTGGTTTGTTCTTCGGGCAGTCCATGGTATACACAGTATTCGCCGCCAGCACCATAATTCAAAGGCATCAATTTTCTTCCTGTCTGTCTTTTTCACTGTCCAGCTTTCACATCCATATGATGTTATTGAAAATACCATGGCTTGAACAAGTCGAATCTTTGTATGGAGAGAGACAATGAGGTGATATTAAGACAAATTGCCTATTTGATTGGAGCAGTTGCAAAACTCCTTTAAACCACCAGGTGGCAATAGACTCAAGATACTGAAGAAACATCAACCTTATTACTGCCATAAACTATTTCAAAATAACTTGTTAAAATAGTTGCTTCCAAATTAAGCAGCAATTGCAGATGGTTAAGGTATATACTGGCAGGTAATACCACATTTCAGCTACCCCTGTAACAGTATAATGAAAATTATTGCTAGTTTTATCTTAATGGTGTTTGTCTTGGGAGATCTTTTCGTGCCTTTTTAAACTATTAACAAATATTCCTTCCGTGAGATATGACATTTCTTAAGGACTAGCAGCCTCTGCGGCAACCAAACTGAAGATTCTAGCTTATTAACCAGAATAACATACAGATGAATTGTAACAATTAGCCAATAATATGTTGTCATGGGATAAACAGAAATCTCACAATGCGGTAGAAAAATAGGACTAAAACTCCATACCCTGAGGTAAAATCAGGACTGGATAAGCGTGTCCTGAAACAAAGGAGCTGTCAGCAGCTCTGCATTAAGTATACATGCAGTGGATCTGAACAGACCTGCATACACATTGAACAACTCAAAATCCTGGCTAGTGTCTGGCGTTCGAAGACAGGAATCGTAAGTGTTGGAATGGAATATGCCACGGGGTCCCAACCCACCAAATTTTCTGACAGCCAATGGTATTGCTTACCACCCTGACCTACTGGCTTTGTTGTGGGGTGGCCAGCCTGGGGGCCAGACTAGCAGCGCTCGATGCTATTCGCTCTCCATTTCTCTACAGCACGGGCTCTCAACCCAGTCCTTGGAGCGCACCCAGCCAGTCAGGTTTTCAGAATAACCACAATGAATATGCATGAGAAAGATTTGCATGCCCTGCCACTAGTCCTGCCTCCCATGATGGCCACCTCACAATGGAACTGGACGTTTAGGATGGTCACGGGGAGAAGGACTTGAAGGGGGGAGAGATACGTGCTAATAAAATGGAGGGAAGAGTAGGAGAAGAGAGAAATGGGAAGGAAGGAGAGTGGTGGGAAGAATGGAGTTGAGTAGGAGAGTGATAGGAAGGAGAGCAGGTGAGAGATATGAAAGAGGGATAGAGAGACAGAAAGAGAGAGATGGGCGAGGGGAGGAGAGATGTGAAGGGGAGTTGGTAGTAAGAGAGAAGGGGAGATGGGAAAGGCAAGAAAAGAAGGAGAGTGAAGGGTACGAGGAGTAGGAAAAAGATAGAGAGAGGAAGGGAAGGTGCAAGGGGGAGGCGAGGGTAGAAAAGCAGGGGCTGTAGGGGAATTTAGGGATATGGGAGCCAGGTGGTTGGGTGACGAGGTATGGAGCTGGCTAATGAGGAGGAAATAGTTGCTTGAGCACAGACTGTCTGTGGAGGGAAGTACTACTCTTACTACTTCTCACTGGTACTGCACTACAAGGAATATGCAGTGTTGTAAGGAACAGTCCCTGCTAAAGGGAGCTCACTGTCTAGCCAATGACTAGTTGGTTGAAGGGAATTATGTGAAGACAGGGGAAGGCACTAACTGTGGGTGTGAGTGAAAAAGAGAGGTTGGGGTAGGGATGGGGATGTAAGAGGGGAGCACCTCCCGCCCTTACCCCTTAATTCCATGTAATAACATGTTATATGTTCCATGTAACAAAACCTGTATATAGTTAAAACATGTTCCATGTAAAATATACGGAAGTATGTTAATTTTTGTTTAATGTAAACCGCCCCTGATCTCTGGAAGGGGCGGTATAGAAGAAACTGTTAAATAAATAAATAAATTCCAGGAACCTTTCTCTCCCTTTTCTTTCTTTGCCTCCTCTTCTCCAACCCCAGATTCTCCCTCCTCCACTTCTCCCCTTACAGATCCTCCCAATCTCCCACCCAGGGCCGTACCAAGCAATAAATGTGCCCTGTGCGACTTGCATATCTAGTGCGCCCCCTACCCCCAATCATAGGTTTGCCATTTGCCCTATGCCCAGCATCTCCCCATGTTGCCTTACCCTACACCTCCATGTCCATCCAGCTCCCCGCACTACCCACCCTTACCCCACACCCCCATGTCCAGCCGGCTCCCCTCGCTGCCCGCCCTTACCCCACACCCCCATGTCCAGCCGGCTCCCCTCGCTGTCCGCCCTTACCCCACACCCCCATGTCCAGCTGGCTCCCCTCGCTGTCCGCCCTTACCCCACACCCCCATGTCCAGCCGGCTCCCCTCGCTGCCCACCCTTACCCTACACCCCCATGTCCAGCCAGCTCCCCTCGCTGCCCGCCCTTACACCACACTCCCATGTCCAGCTGGCTCCCCTCGCTTCCCACCCTTACCCCACCTACCCATCTCCAGCCGGCTCCCCTCGCTGCCCACCCTTACCCCACACCCCCATGTCCAGCTGGCTCCCCTCGCTTCACACCCTTACTCCACACCCCCATATCCAGCCGGCTCCCCTCGCTGCCCACCCTTACCCCACACCCCCATGTCCAGCTGGCTCCCCTCGCTTCCCACCCTTACCCCACATCCCCATGTCCAGCCAGGTCCCCTCGCTGCCCTCCCTTACCCCACACCCCCATGTCCAGCCAGGTCCCCTTGCTGCGCACCCTTACACCACACCCCCATATCCAGCTGGCTCCCCTCGCTGTCCGCCCTTACCCCACACACCCAAGTCCAGCGGGCTCCCCTCGCTGCCCACCCTTACACCCCACCCCGATGTCCAGCTGGCTCCCCTCGCTGCCCACCCTTACCCCACACCCCCATGTCCAGCTGGGTCTCCTCGCTGCCCACCCTTACCCAACACCCCCATGTCCAGCTGGCTCCCCTCGCTGGCCTCCCTTACCCCACCCCCCCATGTCCAGCCAGCTCCCCTCGCTGCCCACCCTTACCCCACACCCCCATGTCCAGCCGGCTCCCTTGCTTCCCGCCCTTACCCCACATCACCATGTCCAGCCGGGTCCCCTCGCTGCCCGCCCTTACCCAACACCCCCATGTCCAGCCGGCTCCCCTCGCTTCCCGCCCTTACCCCACATCACCATGTCCAGCCGGGTCCCCTCGCTGCCCACCCTTACCCCACACCCCCATGTCCAGCCGGGTCCCCTTGCTGCCCACCCTTACTCCACACCCCCATGTCCAGCTGGCTCCCCTCGCTGTCACCCCACACCCTCATGTCCAGCTGGCTCCCCTTGCTGCCCAACCTTACCCCACACCCCCATGTCCAGCTGGCTCCCCTCGCTGCCCACCCTTACCCCACACCCCCATGTCCAGCCGGGTCTCCTCGCTGCCCACCCTTACCCAACACCCCCATGTCCAGCTGGCTCCCCTCGCTGCCCACCCTTACCCACCCCCCCATGTCCAGCTGGCTCCCCTCGCTTCCCACCCTTACCCCACAGCCCCATGTCCAGCCAGGTCCCCTCGCTGCCCGCCCTTACCCCACACCCCCATGTCCAGCCAGGTCCGCTTGCTGCCCACCCTTACTCCACACCCCCATATCCAGCTGGCTCCCCTTGCTGTCCGCCCTTACCCCACACACCCATGTCCAGCTGGCTCCCCTCGCTGCCCAACCTTACCCCACACCCCCATATCCAGCCGGGTCTCCTCGCTGCCCACCCTTACCCAACACCCCCATGTCCAGCTGGGTCCCCTCGCTGCCCACCCTTACCCCACCCCCCCATGTCCAGCTGGGTCCCCTCACTGCCCACCCTTACTCCACACCCCCATGTCCAGCTGACTCCCCTCACTGCCCACCCTTACTCCACACCCCCATGTCCAGCCGGGTCCCCTCGCTGCCCACCCTTACCCCACACCCCCATGTCCAGCTGGCTCCCCTCGCTGCCCGCCCTTACACCACACTCCCATGTCCAGCTGGGTCCCCTTGCTACCCACCCTTACTCCATACCCCCATATCCAGCCGACTCCCTTCGCTGCCCACCCTTACCCCACACCCCAATGTCCAGCTGGCTCCCCTTGCTGCCCACACTTACCCCACATCCCAATGTCCAGCCGGGTCCCCTCGCTGCCCACCCTTACCCCACATCCCCATGTCCAGCTGGCTCCCCTCACTGCCCACCCTTACCCCACACCCCCATGTCCAGCCGGTTCCCCTCTCTGCCCACCCTTACCCCACATCCCCATGTCCAGCTGGCTCCCCTCGCTGCCCACCCTTACCCCACACACCCATGTCCAGCCGGGTCCCCTCTCTGCCCACCCTGACCCCACACCCTCATGTCCAGCTGGCTCCCCTCGCTGCCCGCCCTTACCCCACACCCCCAGGTCCAGCCGGTCCCCTCGCTGCCCACCCTTACCCCACATCCCCATGTCCAGCCGGGTCCCCTCGCTGCCCACCCTTACCCCACATCCCCATGTCCAGCCGGGTCCCCTCGCTGCCCACCCTTACCCCACATCCCCATGTCCAGCCGGCTCCCCTCGCTGCCCACCCTTACCCCACATCCCCATGTCCAGCCGGGTCCCCTCGTTGCCCACACTTACCCCACATCCCCATGTCCATAAGAACATAAGAACATAAGATATGCCATACTGGGTCAGACCGAGGTCCATCAAGCCCAGTATCCTGTTTCCAACAGTGGCCAATCTAGGTCATACGAACCTAGCAATATCCCCAAAAGACACAGGTTCCACAATGCTTGTACTGGGTCAAGCATTGTTTATCCTGGGACCCTTTTTAGTAGTGGTTTATGGACCTTTCCTCCAGGAACTTGTCCAAACCTTGTATAAACCCAGCTACACTAACAGCCCTTACTACATCCTCCGGTAACAAATTCCAGAGTTTGATTACACATTGAGTGAAAAAATATTTTCTCTTATTTGTCTTAAATAGTTTACCCTGTAGCTTCATTGCATGTCCCCTAGTCTTTCTATATTCTGATAGCGTAAACAATTGATCCACGTTTACCCGCTCCACTCCATTCATTAATTTATAGACCTCTATCATATCTCCCCTCAGCCGTCTCTTTTCCAGGTTGAATAGCCCCAACCTTTGTAGCCTCTCTTCATAGGAGTAGCCTTCCATCCCCTTCACCATTTTGGTGGCTCTTCTCTGTACTTTTTCTAATAATGCTATGTCCTTTTTAAGATACGGTGACCAGAACTGCACATAATATTCAAGGTGCGGTCGTACCATGGAACGATACAGAGGCATTATAATATCCTTTGTTTTATTTTCCATCCCTTTCTTTATGATACCTAGAATTCTATTTGCTTTCTTGGCTGCCGCTGCACACTGGGCAGAGGGTTTTAACTTGTTATCCACGATGACTCCTAAATCTTTTTCCTGGGTGATGGTTCCCAATGTGGAACCTTGCATTGTGTAACTATAGTGTGGGTTGTTCTTTCCTAGGTGCATAACTTTGCACTTGTCCACATTGAATTTCATCTGCCATTTGGATGCCCAGACTTCAAATTTATCCAGATCCTCCTGCAGTTTTCCACAATCCTCTTGGGTTTTAACAAATTTAAACAGTTTTGTATCATCTGCAAATTTGATAACCTCACTCGTTATTCCCTTTTCCAGGTCATTTATGAGCTGGCTCCCCTTACTGCCCGCCCTTACCCCACACCCCCTTGTCCAGCCGGGTCCCCTCACTGCCCACCCTTACCCCACATCCCCATGTCCAGCCCGCTCCCCTCGCTTCCCGCCCTTACCCCACATCCCCATGTCCAGCCGGGTCCCCTCGCTGCCCGCCCTTACCCCACACCCCCATGTCCAGCCGGGTCCCCTTGCTGCCCACCCTTACCCCACACCCCCATGTCCAGCCGGCTCCCCTCACTGCCCACCCTTGCCCCGCCACCGCTTTTCATGTTTCTTTGGCAGTGGTGGTGGCAGCAGCAGAATAAATATTTTTTAAAAACCACGGGTCTTTCCGATTTCCTGCTAGCATGTAGGTCTGATCCCTCCCTCCTCTGACGTGTGCATGTGTCAGAGGAGGGAGAGACCAGACCAGCCATTCAAGCACGGAGTTGCAAAGACCCACGTTTGAATAGCTGGTCTGGTTCCTCCCTTCTCTGATGCAAACCTATGACAGAGCAGGGAGGGATCAAACCTGCACACTAGCAGGAAATCGGAAAGACCCACGTTTTTGGAGGGGGTTTCCTTCAAGTTGCTGTCTGCTCTGCTGATGATGATGATGCCAAAGAAACTTGAGAAGCAGCGGCGGAGCAAGGGCACAGCATGGGGAGGGGGGATGAGGCCGGCAAATGCGCCCCTATTTCTTTCTGCCCTGTGCTGCCGCACCGCTTGCACAGGGCTAGGTACGGTGCTGCTCCCATCAGCTCTCCCTCTCCTCTCTCCATCCCCAGTCCTTTCGTCCTCATCCGCTAGTGTTCTTAATGTTTTCATGGTGCCATTTTCCTGCAATATAGTGCACACAGGCAACATGTCCAACTGAACTCAGACGTTCTTCAGAATCAGATCAGAGGAGTCCAAACTATTGGAACTCTTTCTGTACCATTACGCCACATTTCCTTGGTCTCTCCATTTCTTCATATGTGATCATTGAACAGAGTAACCCTTCGGTAGCGATGCTTCTCATAGTAATGCTGTTTTTGTGATGTTCTCATTTACCACTATGTTAACATCAAACATTTAATTTGTCAGTTTATTTATTTATTTATTTATCTATTTCTTCTATTTGAAAATGTTTCATGTGAATAAATGATTACATTTTATGTGATTTCCATGGAGAATGTAGGTAAAAAAGAATAGCATTCTATGTGAAAACATGACGTACGATACCAGCGATGGCAGCTGCGGAGGGAGTTTGGTTGGTTTGCTTGGGGACCCCATGAACCAAAAAAAAGTGTTCTGCTGCCGTTCACGGGAATTGCACATTTCTGATCTGTGGGAATAAGATACAAGTTTTTCTGCTGCCTGCCACCTGGAGGAAGTATAAGGCTTTTTCTGTTGACCCTTGACCTACACTAGAATTGTTGATCCTTTTCTATGAGCACAGCTATCTGCGCCCCAGTTAGTGGCTACACTTTCTTATATGTACTGAGTTCTTTGCCTTGGTGTTGCTTTGCTTAATGGAATAGACAAAACAGATCAATGCTGTAGACAGTGCCTCCCAGGTCCGTACCGAGTGTAAATCGCGCCCTGTGTGACTTGCACATCAGTCACGTGCACCCCTCCCCCCCCCCATTGCGGGAGAGAAGAGGCACACCTGATGTGCAAGTCGCCGGCGAGAAGACGTAAGAGGTCCATTTTAGCTGTCTTCTGCTGCTGAGAGAAGAAAAAGTGGCAGTGGCAAGCAACAGCAGACAATGCCCCTTAAGCCTTTGCACCCTGTGCGGCCGCAGCACTCGCACAGGGCGAACCTCACTTCTCAGCCAGAGTATGTGGAATATGGTCTCAGTCCCTTAAATTTACTGCTGAAGCTCACCATAGTACTTGAATTGTACCAACAAAAACTTCCTTCTGTAGTTCATAGGATCTAACATGTATAGGCGGCCTATCGAGGTGTGCTTGAAAAATCTTTTTAATCAAGCCTGTGGCTCGCAATATGGCAGAAAATATCCTTCTGCTATATTTTCTTAGCCTCTCACTGCATTGCTTGATATTTGAGGATCTCTCTCTCCACTTGATGTACTGAAAGCTCTATTATCAAAGCTGTTCTCATGTTTTTCTCTCTCACCACAATGTCCATTTTTCTTGCATCAAGCTTTTTATTGGTTGGAATGGGAATGTCACAGGTAAGTAACTTCTTCATTCTCCATAATTCTCTTAGAATCATGATTCCACTACCTTTCTGGTACAATGAACTTGTAGTGCTTAGAAAGTTTCCAGTGGATGAGACATGCCATCTTGTTGTGCCTTTCTGCTTTGATAAACAACTAGGATTCTTCCATAAAAGAAGAGAGACCACTGTGTTATTTGAACCATTGATTCTTTGTTGGATATTAGCAGACTGTGTGATTAAACATCAGAATTGTTTGAAAAGTTCTGCCTAGGAAACACACCTGACTCCAGAAGGAATCACTTTTGTGAACCACTGCAAATAAAATGTTCTATTTTACATCTCATCCCTTTGCATAATTTCACATTAAATCAGTCGTGATTCCCTCACCAAGTCATCTGGAACCTTCTCGAACCTGCTCCATTTTCCCCATGGCAGCTGGAGTGGAAGATGAAAGCTGCCCTAAGACCAGACTCAGTGCTTTCTTATTTTAAAAAAATTACCACTACTTTTATTGCAAATTTCTAAAACATATTTACAAAAAACTGGCTGCATTAGATAAGAATGCAAAACTTTTGAGAAGAACAGAAGGGCTTGGAGGGTCATAGGCCCTTCCGCTTTTGACTCAGACCTCCCAGTGAATCCTTAGCCCTTATTCTTTAGGAGGGTTTTGCTCCTCTATTTGCTGCACCATTGCCATCTGACTCATTTCCTCTTTACAGCAGCTATGGTTGCTGCCAGCTAGAACAGGAAGTAGGCAACGGCAAGGTACCGGGAAGCAGAGAGGTTCAAGATGCGGGAGATTCATGCAGTTGAGCTGTTTCACTCCAGTTCTGCCTTGATCGTTTACCATGACGTACTGTTGCATTGTAGCCTAACAATCTACCTCATTTCCTGGACACCCTCACCACTGCTGAAATTCTCCCCTATCTGCCTGAAACTTATTGCCAGTTTCCAGTTTCCACCAAAGAGATAGAAGGTCACCCAGGACAGGAGGTAGGAAGAGAGGGCCTGATGAGTGATGAGACAGAGGTGTATTTGGGAGGCAAGAAAGGAAAAGAGAGAGATGGGGGGGGGGCAGAAAGAGGGAAGTGTGGGGTAGGGTGGGGTCAGCAGGGCCATACCTAGCATTGGGGATGAGTGAAAAAAGTCCCCAGGTAAGTGAAAGATTAAATACCTTTGTAGAAATGGGTAAAAGAGGCAACATCTGGAAAGCAGTGCATATAAATGTCCGTAGAATGGGAAATAATATCCCAGATGTTGAGGCTTTAATGGAAGAGGCTGACTTAGATTTATTTAATGGTAGCTACAGAAACATGGTTCACGGACAACCATGACTGAGATTTAATTTATTTTTATTTACTTAATGTTTCTTTTATACTGCCTTTCAGATTATATCAAGGCGGTTACATAAAACAGTAAACGTGTTATACATGGAACCGTGAATATAGAATGTAGTACAAGAAATAGGGGATTAGAGGTGAGTGGTGAACATTTTAAGGGAGTGGCAGGGTAGAACTATGTACAGGAGGATGATATTTACATAGGGCTAAATACAAAGGATTATCCCGATATCTGATAGCATATTGGTAGAGGGAGTATGTTACGTTAAGTGTCGGGGCTGAAGTATTCTTGGAAGAGGAAGGTCTTTAGCTTTTTTATGGGACTCACTGGCAGGTAGCTTGAGTGCTAGTTGTTTTGAATGTTGGGATGTTGAGCAGCTTATGGTTGTGCTGTCTTCTTGATCTTGTACTAATTGGTTTTTGGATGAATTTTTAATTAGTGCTATGACCAACAACTCAAGCATATCAAGGTCTCTATGCAGACTGTGTGTGCTTTAGGAAGGTTTACTACAGGTGTTCTCGGTCTAGTTTGTATGCTTTTCATTAATGCCCTCTGCTCGTCTGAAAACAAGTGATACTTCATAGGTTTGATGATGTAATCTTTGCAGGACACTGCTGTTTTTAACCAGTCACTCTTCTTCAACTCTCTGCACTAATTATTCCCTTGAAAGCAAAGGCAGTCGCCCGAGTTCCATCAGATGAGCAATATGTTCCTGGTGCACATCTATGTCATGGGTTACCCAAGCAATCACTGCTGCAAACACTTTCTCCTCTGAGGCAACTTTGAGTTTGTTTCTGGCTATTAAACTGCACACTTGCTCCATCCCAAGGTGAAGGAATTCTTCACCAAGCACAATGTCAGAAAAATGTTGTTCTGCATAGATGTTGGCTTTGTTAAGCAGCTATACCGGGCTGTACTTTATTCAGGAAAGATAAGGTAGGAAGAAGGGAATAAGGAGTGGCACTATATGTAACTATAGAATTACAGGGCTTAATGGGAGCGAGGAGGCACTGTGGGTTAAACTAGAAAGAGGGAAAGGGAAATCCATTTGCATTGGAGTGATATACAAATCCCCCTCACGGGGAGAAGAAGTGGACAGAGAGTTAATAGAAACATACACAGTGTTGTCATGAAAGCAGCAGTGTTACTGATCGGTGACTTCAATATGCCAGATGTTGATTGGCATATCCCTGCTGCGGTATCATCTAGAATTAAGGAAATCCTGGATTCTGTACAGGGAGAACTATTCCGGCAGCTGGTAACAGAACCCACACATGAAGGGGCCCTACTGGACTTGGTGCTTACCAATGGGGAAAGTGTTTCTGATGTTATAGTGGAAGATCATCTCACACCTAGTGATCACCAGATGATGTGGCTCAGTATTAGGACTAAGGCTGATAAAATCCATACATAAGTGAGGGTCTTAGACTTTAGGAAAACTAACTTTGCCAAGATGGGCCAATACCTCAAGGAGTCGTTAGCGGGATGGGAACAGTTGGGGATGTAGAAAAACAGTGGACAAAACTGAAAAGAGATATTTTAAGAGCAACAAACCTTTTTGTTAGAAAGGTAAATAAATTTAAAAGAAAAAGGAGGCCTCTATGGCTCTCAAAAGAAATAGCTGAAAAGATGAAGAAAAAGAGGGAGACCTTCATGAAATACAAAAGATCACAGAGAGAGGAAGACAAGCATCTATATTTGGAAAGAGAAGCTAGCAAGGTAGTCAGGGAAGCAGAGACACAAAAAGAAGATGAAATAGCCAAAGCAGTAAAATGCAGGGATAAGACATTTTTCAGATGTGTTAGTGAGAGGAGGAAGGACAAAAATCGTATTGTCAGACTGAAGGGTGAAGTGGAAAGTGGAGGCATATGTAGAGGCTGATGAGGATAAAGAGGAATTGCTTAACAAATATTTCTGTTCTGTGTTCATAGATGAAGGGCCAGGAGCAGGACCTCAGAAAACACCCACAAACAGGAACAGAAGTAACAGGGATCTTGAATGATTTTCAGAAAACTTTCATGAGGAACTAGCTAAGCTAAAAGTAGAAAAAGCTGTGAGACCGGATGGGATCCATCCAAGAATAATGAAGGAACTTGGGGACGTTGTAGCAGCTCCACTGACTGACCTTTTCAATGCTTCTTTAGAGTCAGGAGTGATCCCAGAGAACTGGGGAAAGGCACATGTGGTCCCTTTATACAAAAGTGGAAGTAAAGATGAGGTTAAAAACTACAGGTCAGTTAGTTTAAGCTCTATTGTAAGTAAATTATTGGAAATACTACTAAAAGAGAGGTTTCTGGAGTCCAGCAGATTACAGGATCCGAGGCAGCATGGGTTTACCAGAGGCAGGTCATGTCAGACAAATCTGATTGATTTCTTTGACTGGGTGCCCAGGGAGTTGGACTGAGGGAGAGCCCTAGATGTGGTGTACTTAGATTTCAGTAAAGCCTCTGACACCGTTCCACACAAGTGACTTATTAATAAACTGAGCACCCAAGGGATGGACCCTAAAGTTACTGATTGGGTTAGAAATTAGTTGAATGGGAGACAACAAATGGTACACGTAAATGGAGCTCACTCTGAGGAGAAGGAGGTTACCAGTGGTGTGCCACAGGGGTCTGTCCTTGGTCTGATTCTCTTTAACATCTTTGTTAGTGATATTGCGGAAGAGCTGTCAAGTAAGGTTTGGCTGTTTGTGGATGATACCAAAATCTGCAATACAGTAGACACCCAGGAAGGAGTAGATAACATGAGGAGGGATCTAGCTAAGCTTGAGGAATGGTCAAGAATTTGGCAACTGAGATTTAATGCTAAAAAATGCAGGTTCATGCACGTGGGCTGCAGAAATCAAGAAAGTGGTACAGTGTAGGTGGCGATGTACTTCTCTCCACAAAAGAAGAGCAAGACCTGTTCGTGATTGCTTCTGATGATCTTAAAGTGGCTAAACAGGTAGAAAAGCTGAAGGCAAAACCCAGAAGGATGCTTGGGTGCATAGGGAGAGGAATGGCCAGCAGAAAAAAGGAGATGATACTGCCTCTATATAGGTCTCTGGTGCAACCTCATTTGGAGTATTGTGTGCAATTCTGGAGACCGCACCTTCAAAAGGATGTGAACAGGATGGAGTCGGTGCAGATGATGGCTACTAAAATGGTTAGTGGTCTCCGTTATAAAGCATATGAGGACAAGGATCTTATATGTATATGTTAGAGGAAAGGCAAGATAGAGGAGATATGATAGAGATGTTTAAATACCTCCATGGAATAAATGCTCAGGAGCAGAGCCTCTTTTGATTAAAAGCAAGCTCTGCTACGAGTGGACATGGGATGAGGGTGAAAGGGAATAGACTCAGGAGTAACATGTGGAAATATTTCTTTATGAAAAGAGTGGTGGATCCCTGGAATAGTCTTCCAATGGAGGTAGTAGAGATGAGGACAGTATCTGAATTCAAAACAGCATGGGACAAACACAGAGGATCTCTAAAGGAAAAAAGGGGACTATTGAAGTTGATATGGAAGGGCAGACTAGATAGGCATGTGGTCTTTTGCTAACGTCATGTTTCTATGTATATGACACCTGGAATGGATCATTTTTTAACAGACATGCCCCCCCCCCCCCAATACAAGACTGGCTGGTTTTGGAGAGTATAATTTGGAACGAAGCAGCAACAATTTCTATTTGATTCCGTTGATATGAAGTGTCAGAAAATACTTCACAATTTGCAAAATGTTGTTACTATTATTTTACATACTGCAAAAGCCATGCAGGAGAGATTGTGTTTGTCTTTAGAGTCACACTAGTTCATTTGTTTAATAGTGTTTCTATATAGCCCAATACTGCAGCCAAAGCCCAGCCAAAGCGCTGCACAATCCCATCCTTCAATAGACCCCAAATAATAATAATAATAATGGCACTTCGCTTGTCATCTCAACTGAAAAAGAATCATGATCATGAAAATGCCTGCATTTCTGCATCCACAAAACTGAAGCAGATCCCCAGGTCCCCATCTGCGGTTTGCTCAGACCCTCTCTCTAGTCAGTTCCTGCGATGTGCTAAGAGCCCCGGCTCCTGACCTTGATTTGCCATAATGCAGAAAGAAAGACAAGAGGCACTTTCTGCAGCATTGCAGGTACGGAGACACCGAAAGGACAAAAGAAACCAGCGGCTCTTCCTAGCCACCTGATGGGAGCCTGGAAGCCACTCCCAGCAGAAGCCTTACACCTATCACCTGAGGGATGACTGGAGGTGGAAGCAAAGCCGAGGCATGCTGGGAGCTCGCTACTGCTGCAGAGAGGCAGAACCCACATTCTTCTCAAAGTGCGGACCGCTCCCACCGCCCTGCCCACGCTACGCCACTGGGGGTCAGGATGAGACGAGAAACACTTGAAGGGAAAAAGGATAGTTAAGGCATGAAGGGCAGGAGGCTAAGAGAGGTAGAGTGCAGGGGGCAGGGCAAGTGATGAAAGGAAAAGGTTGAAGCTGTAGATCGCAGTGAGCAGAAGGAAAAAAAGGATTAGGATAGTGTATTGGTGGGGGTGGGGTGTGTCACACTGAGGCCACCAAATTTTTCTGGGGGCAGAAAGTCTGATGTTGTGGCTGCCAAGATCCTCTGACGGCTTTTATGAGGGGATGAAGGTTTGTCTTTGGGGTTGACAAGCCCATTTTGTGGCTTTTGTGGGGGAAAACAGATATGGTGTTGGGATCAGTGACTCCCTCTTTTGGCTTTTGTGGAGGGCGGGAGGTGTAAGATTGGGAGCTCCTGACCCTGCTCACACTGCTGAGGATACCTCTCAGCTGATGAGCACATAGTGTGTGCCTATTGAAAGGATTTCTTCTTATCCAGGGGAGTCTTTTTCTTCGCTTCTTCCTTTCTACTACTACCTACTTCTACTATTTATCATTTATAAAGCACTACAAGGCAGGTACAATGCTGTACAAATACATAAGAAGACAGTCCCTGCTTGAAGAGCTTACAATCTAATTAAGACAGACAATACAAACAATACAATACAATAAGGGCACAATAGGGAGAGGAGACAGAAGGAAAACAGAAGATTAGGAACCAAAGGCGACCTCGAAGAGGTAAGCGTTTAGCATAGTTTAAAGAGACGACGTAAGGATAGAGGAAGCTTGTTCCAGGCATAAAGAGCAGCAAGGTGAAAAGAACGAAGTCTGGAGGTGGCACTAGAAGAAAAGGGTACAGAGAGGAAAACCAGAGGAGGAGCAAAGTTCACGAGGAGGGATGTAGGGAGAGAGAAGAGAGGAAAGGTAATGAGGTGCAGTAGGTTAAAAGGACACGTTTGAAATGAATACGGAAATGGAAGAGGAGCCAATGAATAGATTTCAGAAGAGAGGTTATATGAGTGTACTGGAACTGGCGGAAGATTAGCCGCACAGCTGAGTTCTGAATTGATTGAAGTGGAAAAGGATGACTGAGGGAATCCAGCACAGAGGAGGTTGCAGTAGTCAAGACATGAGGTAACTAAGTAGTGGACCAGAGTTTTAGTTGTCAGCTCAAAGAAGAAAAGGAAAGGCCGTGGGACCGCATACCCGCTAGCCTGGTATAACCGGCAAGGGAAGCAGGCACACGAGGGGGTGGAGGGGGGAGGTGAAAGGCGGGATGGCATCCTTTGAAACCATTGGCTCCCGTGGTGATGGAGAATGCGGGAGCCAATGAGAAGCGAGGAGGCAATGCTCTGGGATTGCGGGATGATGGGGAATCAGTCGGGGCTGGCAGAGCAGCGAGGAGGAATGTGGCAGCGTCTTCAGGGATCCAGCGATTCGCAGAAGACAGGAGAAGGGATGCCTTAGAAGAAGGCGGTGTGGGCAGAGCGGCATTCTTGAGAGGGACCAGGAGCCTTGGACAGACGGGGGAGGGTGCGGCGCGGCAGTCTGAAGGTGGACCGGTGGCAGAGGCGTGCAGTGCAGCGTTGGAGCACGTGGCTTGAAGGGCCGCAAGCAACCAGGCAGCAGGAGAGGAATCGGTGGCTGGAGCGGTGCTGCCGACTCTTGGGCAAGTAAAAATGTATTTTAAAAAAAAAACTGAAAGCTGTTAGACAGGCCTGACCATGCCTAGCAGGGGATGGCAGATTCAGGGGAGGGGGTCCAGCAGAAGGGGAGGGTCGAAGGGCGGGCAGGCCCCAGACGTGCAGAATGGGCATGGGGATGGCTGCGGGGGGGGGGGGGGTAGGAGGGCTGCCAGGTCGGGAGGACAGAGAGGAGCAGCGCAGTTGCCCCCGGTGGGTAGGGGCGGGAGACCAGTGAAAGGGGGTGTACATAGGGGAGGGGTTGCAGGGCCGGTGGCAGGCTTGGAGGGGGGGCTGATGTAGGTGGGGGGAGTGCAGCCTCGCAGGGACGCGGGAGTGGGATTGAAGCTGGGAGGGCGGCCTGTGAAGTGGGGAGTGGATTAAGTTCCAGCGGCCCGAGTTATCCGTGGGGGGAGGATAGAATGGGGGCATGAAGGGGGTGCTGGGTGGAAGGGCAGGGTCCTGCAGTTCATTTTGGATGGCAGGGTCTGCCAGTGGGATACTACCCGGCAGCTTGGGAGCACTGGCGGGAGGGTGGGCAAGGATCCTCCAGAGCAGAGTGGATGGGCATGGCAGTCTCCGTGGCCTCCAGCAGTTCCCCCCCCCCCCCCCGTGTTTTCTTTTTTGCCTCCACAGGTGCAAGCCGTGTCAATACCAGGAGGGGGCATGGAGGAGAGAGCGGCGGGGACGAGCGATGGAGTGGAGGTGGCAGCGGGGGATTCTGGAAGGGTGCCGCCAGGTCAAGGTGAACGTCAAGAAGTTGGGAGCAATCCAGTGGGGTTGGAGCCCAGGAAGATAGAGGCAGGTGAGATATCAGCGGGACAGGGGGAGGGGGCACAGAGGGGGTCGGGTGCACATGGGGGTGGGAAGGCGTGGAAAAAGAGGAGGCATTCATGTCGGCGACGTCAAAGTTCAGCGTCATCGTCATCGTCGTCGGACGATTCCTCTGCGGCCTCTTCGGGTACGGAGGGACGGTCGGGGGGCGGCACGGGCATTGCGGCGGTGGCAGGTGCGGGCGGGGGGACACCCACCGTGGCATCAATTGCTGAATTATGGGAAGGAGTCCCGAGGAAGTTGCGTAGGAAGATTAGAAAATGCCACTATATAGACATTTTCCGGCTGATGGAGGGCAGGAAGAGGTCAGGGGACAGCAGAAAGAAGAGGAAGGAAGATGAGAAGGCAGAGAGAGTCAAAAAGGTGTCGCATAATGTCCTCAACTGGACGAGATCCTTTTTGCATTTGGCTAGTGTGTGGGGTCATCACTATCCCGAGCACTATGGGATGCTCCTGGCCTACGCAGGTTCCATCTTGGAGGCGGTGCAGACCCATGAAGGCTGGGCCTGGCTTAATTATGACGAGAAGTTCCGGGATAAGATGGAGGAGAATAAGTTCTTGTCTTGGGGGATGTAGGATATTAACCTATGGTTAACGCAAATGGCTACAAGGTTGGGAGCTGGAGGGGCGGCTGGTGCTAAGCCAGGGGTACCAGTAGGGACCAGGATAGGGCTGTCCTTTCGGGCAGGTGGATCTCTTCCCCTGCAGCGGATGGCCACTGTTGGAGCGGGGGATGTCTGCTGGTGCTTCAACAAGTCGTCATGTCCCTTCCCAGACTGCAAGTTTCGTCACGCGTGTTCCCTCTGTAATGGGGGACACGCAGCAGTCAAGTGTCTTAAAAAAGGGCCAGTCTCCAGTCCCTCTGGGGGCACCAAGCAGCAATGAATTGCTGTGCCTCGCCCCAACGCCCATATGTTTGGAGGCGTTACAGCCATAGCTCGCGCCTTATCCCAGGAAGCGGGACAGGGAGTTGCTGGAACAGGGGTTCCAGAAAGGTTTTGTTATACCGGTTGAGGGCCAGGTGTTATCTGGGAGGGTTCGGATCACAGCCTCGGTGCAGCGTTGGGCTAATATCATGAGGGAGAAGTTGTGGGTTGAATTGGAACTGGGCCGCATCGCGGGTCCATTTGCGGAGGCACCATTGGCGGACTTCGTGGTGTCCCCATTGAGAATCGTACCGAAAAAAAGAGCCCGGGAAGTTTCGGCTTATTCACAACCTATCTTCCCCGGTTGGATTGTCATATACCGAGGGCAGTGTGCATTGTTCGTTACACTTCCTTTGATGCAGCGATAGATTTGGTGAGACGCTGCGGTCCAGGTTGTTTGATGGCAAAAGTGGACGTTGAATCAGCATTTCGGTTACTCCCAGTGCAACCGGCATTGTTTCATTTGTTGGGATTCTGTTTTGAGGGCAGTAGTTATTTTGATAAATGCATGCCGATGGGCTGTTCGGTTTCCTGTGCCTATTTTGAGAAATTTAGTACTTTTATGCACTGGGCTGTGGTGGATCAGACAGGATGTGCGAATGTGGTGCATTATTTGGACGACTTTCTGTTCATGGGCGAGGCCAACTCTGCCAAGTGCCGAGACCTACTAGAGAGATTCGTGGAATTGTCCTGTGTTTGGGGAGTTCCATTGGCTGCAGAAAAAACTGAAGGCCCGTCTACGTGTATGACCTTTTTGGGGGTGGAGCTGAATATGGTGGCAATGGTGGCCCGTTTGCCGGCAGGGAAGGTTTGGCGGCTTTGGGTGTTAGTGGCTAACATATTGGGAGCAAATAAGATAACGTTGAGGGAGATGCAGTCTTTGATTAGCTCCTTGAATTTTGCATGTAACATCATTCCAATGGGGCGGGTGTTTTTACGGCAGTTGGCGGCGGTTACAGCAGGGGTGCTGAAACCTCATCACCATATCCGGCTCTCCAGGGCTCTGAGGGCAGATTTGGGTGTGTGGGAGGTGTTTTTGGAAGAGTTCAATGGAACGGCGGTGCTGATGGAGGCAGAGATTTCCAGCTTCGACTTGCAGTTATATATGGATGCAGCGGGGGGTCGTGGATTGGGGATTTACTTTGGGGGTGCGTGGTGTGTGGGGGAATGGCCACAGGAGTGGCGGGAGGCAGGCTTAACAGATAATATAGCATTCCTAGAGCTTTTTCCTATGTTGGTAGTGTTGGAAGTGTAGCCGGAGAAGTTGCGCAATCGCAAGGTAGTCTGGTGGTGCGACAACGAGGCGGTGGCGAGTGTAGTGAACAGGTATGTGCCTCATTGCCCCCACGTGGTGGTGCTGTTGAGGGAGTTGGTGCTCGCTTGTTTACATCTGAATGTGTCAGTTAAAGCCCGTCACATTCCGGGGTGTACTAACAGAATTGCTGATGCTCTTTCCCGTTTCAAGTGGGACCTCTTTCAGACACTGGCACCAGAGGTGGACGACGAGGGAACAATGGTCCCTGATCGATTATGGCGAATTGCCCTCAAGAAATGATGACTCTGCTGTGGAGTTCAGTATCGACGGCGACGTTGGTTGCTTATCAACGGGGGTACGGCAGAGTGATGGACTTCTTGCGGCACCACGGGGGCCTGTCCGGAGGGGTGTCTGATCAGCTCTAGGGGCAATATGTGGTTGCTGCCAAGGCGGGGGGTGCATCGAGAGCGACAGTGCGGACACAGCTGGCAGGGTTTGCCTTCTTTGCCAGAGCGTTAGGCTGGAACATCCCAGTGGGAGGGTTCTTGACCCGCAGGTTCTTGATGGGATGGGAGAGGTCCTGCCCCACTCCGGGAGATGGCAGACAGCCAATTACACATGCTTTGCTGGTGCGGTTGTGTACCGCCTTGCCTCGTGTGGCAGCATCGCCGTATGAAGCTACCCTATTTCAGGCCATTTTTTGCGTAGCATTCTTTGGAGCGTTCCGTGTTGGGGAGCTCGTTGCAGAATCAGGTAGGACGGAGAGAAGGGGAGGCATGGGGTGGCAGCACATGCAAGTGTTCGAGGCGGAAATCAGGATCTGGCTGGCTTGATCCAACATGGATCAGTGGGGAAAGGGGACTTGGGTGGTTTTGAGGGCAGCTGTTGGGGCTTCAACATCTCTGGTAGCAGCCCTCAAAGCATACCTGACAGTGCGGCCAGCGGGAGAAGGGGATCTCTTTTTGCATGCGGATGCGCGCCCGCTGACGCGGTATCAGTTTGCAGCGGTGTTGCGGTTCACATTGGGCAGGTTGGGGGTGGATCTGTGCCAGTTCGCACCTCATTCCTTCCGCATTGGCACAGCGACCAGTGCGGCAGTGGCGGGGTTCCGGGAGCAGGAGATACAGCGGACAGGACGATGGCGGTTGCGGGCCTTTCAAGGTTATGTCTGCTAACTGTGACTTTTTCTTTCAGATGGGGGTGGCAATCCATGTGTTTGCTGGTTGATTGGCCATTTGTTTGTACAGTGGGCCGGTCAGCGAGCAGCGTGCCGGCCGGTGGGGGCCTAATATCGGCCTGGATATCAAGGAGGTGACCGTCTTATGGCTGGGCGAGCGCGGTACGCGATGGATGCAGCTGTTGCCTTTGCTTCGGCACCTCGGGCGGGAAAAAGGAGTACCGGCACTGATTTTGCTCCATTTGGGGGGCAATGACCTTGGCGCCTGGACATGTAAACAGTTGATTAGAGCAGCAAAAAGGGACTTGGGGGAAGTTTTACGATTGTTTAATGATGTATTTTTGGTATGGTCAGACATTATTCCAAGGCCGGCTTGCTGGGAGCAGCGGTGGTGGTCACGGGAATTGATGAAAATTAATCACCAGATTGGCCGCTGGGTCAATGAGCAGGGGGGTCACCAAATTCTGCATCCTTGGGTGAAGGTGGAGTGTGCGGGATTGTTTCGGCAGGATGGGGTCCATTTATCCCCGATAGGGTTAGACTTGCTCCTGAATGATTGGCAGGAGGCCTTGGAGTATGTTTGCGTCGTAGGTGCACTGGTCGCAGCTTGGGGTGGGGGGGAGGCTCAGGGACTTACGTCCCCTGAGCCGGTGGCGGGATCCTGGAGGTTTCCGGGGTCCGGAGCATTGGGCAATACCTAGGATGGGGGTGGGGTACCCCTGACCCGGATAACCCCTGGGGGGCTTTTGCTAGTAATATGGCAAAGCCGGAAGAAGGGGTGGGTATTGAAGTTAGCCGTGGGCCTGTCCGTGGGGGAAGCGAGAAGGAAGTCACCTTGCTAATCATATGGCGGGTGAGGCCCGGTGCCGCGGATGGGATGGCTATGAGGGAATGTTAAAATGTTGTTGGAAAAAGTTGTGATATCAATAAAGCTGCGACCAGTTGAATTCCCAGCCTTGTTGTAGTGTGGTTATTATATGGCGGTGGGGGGAAAAAGGGTGTAGGCATTGGGTGAAGGGGACACCGCATCCGCTGTCCCTGGTTAAGGAAAGGCCACGGGGCCACGTACCCACCCTAGGTATTGCCCAATGCTCCGGACCCTGGAAACCTCCGGGATCCCGGCCCCCCCCATCTCCCCCAGCTGCGACACCCCTAACCCTATTCCACCAACCTCCTCGCCTCTCATTGGCTCCTGCATCCTCCATCACCACGGGAGCCAATGGTTTCAAAGGATGCCATCCTGCCTTTCACCTTCCCCCCCACCCCCCTCGTGCGCCCGCTTCCCTTGCCAGGGACTTACTGCTCCGCGTAACCAGGGGAGCAGAGGAGTAAGTCCCCGGCAAGGGAAGCGGGTGCATGAGGGGGTGGGGGGGAGGTGAAAGGCGGGATGGCATCCTTTGAAACCATTGGCTCCCGTGGTGATGGAGGATGCAGGAGCCAATGAGAGGCGAAGAGGCAATGCTTTGGGAGCGCGGGCTGATGGGGAATCAGTCAGGGCTGGCAGAGCAGCGAGGAGGAATGTGGCGGCATCCCACCCGCCCTCCCTTAGGGAGGTTGGTGGAATAGGGTTAGGGGTGTCGCAACTGGGGGTGATGGGGGGGTGGGATCCCGGAGGTTTCCAGGGTCCGGAGCATTGGGCAATACCTAGGGCAGGGGTGGGGTACCCCTGACCTGGATAACCCCTGGGGGGCTTTTGCTAGTAATATGGCAAAGCCGGAAGAAGGGGTGGGTATTGAAGATAGCCATGGGCCTGTCCGTGGGGGAAGCGAGAAGGAAGTCACCTTGCTAATCATATGGGGGGTGAGGCCCAGTTCCGCGGTTGGGATGGCTATGAGGGGATGTTAAAATGTTGTTGTAAAAAGTTGTGATATCAATAATGCTGCAACCAGTTGAATTCCCAGCCTTGTTGTAGTATGGTTATTATATGGCGGTGGGGGGAAAAAGGGTGTAGGTATTGGGTGAAGGGGACACCGCATCCGCTGTCCCTGGTTAGAGATGAATTTTGCTAATGTTATAGAGAAAGAAATGACAAGTTTTAGCAATCTGTTGAATATGAGAGAAGAAGGAGAGAGAGGAGTCAAAGATGACCCCCAAGGTTACGGGCTGAGGAAATATGAAGAAGAAGAGTATTGTCAACAGGGATGGAGAAAGTAGGAAGGTGGGAAGAAGGTTTAGGGGGAAAAATAAGTTTGGGGGGAATGCTATCAGGACCCTCTGGACTTGACATAATGACTGTCATCATCAGACAGGAGACTAAGCATTAGAACCACAGCTAGGTAAAGAAGACTTCAAAGATATGTATCTGTTTTGTTGATACAGACAAATAAGACATTGATTGAAGTATGCATGATAAAGTATGGTGATCATTTTGTCATGAGATCAGCGATTTTAGAACACGTTGCAGGATACTGCGATGTGTATTGAGATGTTTGTCTTAAAAGTAGATTTGAGTCTAGTCAAGATAAATTTATGGGATAGTGTCTCTTAAAACATCTGTAAATATACTTGTATCATAAAAGAAGGTGATAATCGTGCCTCTCTATAAATCTCTAGTAAGACTTCATTTGTAGTATCGTGTACAGTTCTGCAGGCGCAACCTTCAAAAAGGCATAAATGGGATGGAGTAGAGGGTGGCTATTAAAATGGTACATGGTCTTCATCATAAAGCATAGAGGAACAGACTCAAAAATCTCAGTATATATGTTTAACCCGGGTACAGGTATCAACCACTCTGGTACAGTAAGATGGAACAATTCGTAGCCTTAACCAGAGTAGTGACACAAGACTCAGATTTAATTAAACTAACCTCATCTTTCCTAATTACAAGGAAGGAGGAAAATAAACTAAATGAATGAAGGACATGATTTTGTGGTTGGATAGTAGACCTCTGCACTCTTAGAAATGTTAATAAGAGGTGCATCGGAATTTCCTTTCTGGCAAACTCATCAGCAATGAATTCCTCCACAGAAAATGAATTGCAGCACAAATGATGGTGGTAAGCATGAGTTGTATTATTTTTAAAAAAGTGTTGAAACCATAACATCAAACAATTAAACTCTTCTCAGAAGATAATACGAATAAGCACAGGTGCTAAAGAAGTAAATTCCTCTTTGCAGGATTATGGTGGTATCAAAATTATTCAAGTTCTCCTGAGATTGTTTCAGGTAAGTATTAACCTTACATTGAACCAACCATTTACTTTCAGTCAGATAAACTAACACAATTCTTTAAGAAACATATTTTCTTTTTCTTTCAGGTAAACAGCAACAGGCTTGTTCTCTAAAACCCAAACAAGTAAGCATGCCCTAAAGTTTGTTCTTAGAACCTTGGTGCCAAAAATTTAAAATCACGTTTGCCTTTGGAAGCCTTTAAGTCCCAAAAGATTAGAAAAAACTGAAAAATACTTATGAGTGTACTCAAAAAAAATCTATCAATAACCCCCTAGTGTGTTTGTTCAAGAGTTACTTAGTCTGTTTTATGCTGCTAAATATCCTGGTCAACGCGATTATCATGCTTAGCAGGTCTACTAACCACATTGCAGTAGTAGCGCAGTGTGTACCTTCGAGTTAATACTGACTCATGGCCATCCAGCAGCTCCTGGGTTTTCTTGGCAGTGTGATCGGAAGTAGATTGCCAGGCCTTTCTTCAGAGGCAATGGAGAGTTAAGTGATTTGCCCAAGGCCACAAGGAGTACTAGTGGGAATCAAACCCAGGTCTCTTTGTTACCAAACCAGTGCTCTAATCACTTTAAATATCAGGCCTAAGGGTTTAGGTTCCTAACTGAAAATTAGGCTCCTAAATTGGCCTCTGAAAATTTAGTAGGGCTGAGTAGGACCATGTTGTTGTTAAGTGCCATCGAGTCAGTATCGACTCATAGCGACCCTCTGGATAGTTGTCCTAAACTGTGTTCAGTCTTCAGTCAGGCGGCTCATTGTTGACAGAGTGGCATCCATAGCTGCTGTTATTGTATCAATCCATCTCACTGATGGTCTTCCTCCTTTGCGTTGACCTTCTACCTTGCCAAGCATGATGTCTTTGTCTAATGATCCCTCTCTTCACATGATGTGTCCAAAGTATGACAGTTGAAGTCTTGTCATCTGAGCTTCTAAAGAAAGCTTAGGTTTGATCTTCTCTAATACTGACTGGTTTGTTCTTTGGGTAGGTCCATGCTATACACAGTATTCTTCGCCAGCACCATAATTCAAAGGCATCAATTTTTTTCCTTTCTATCTTTTTCACTATCCAATTTTCACATCCATATGACGTTATTGAAAATACCATGGCTTAAACAAATTGAATTTTTGTATGGAGAGAGACATCTCTGCTCTTGGGAATCTTGTCTAGGTCCTTCATAGCCATTCTGCCAAGAGCAATGCATTGTTTGATTTCTTGACTGCTTGTTGTTTCTTTATGATAGTTGATCCAAGTAGGTCAAAGTTGTCCACAATTTTAATTTCTTCTCCATCAACAATGAAATATTGATTTTGCCAATTGTCATGATCTTTGTCCTATTTACATTAAGAAGCAGACCCAATTTAAGACTTTGTTCCTTGATCTTGAAAAGCAAATGTTACAGATCGTCTTCACTTTCAGCCAGTAATGTGGTATCATCAGCACAGCAAAGGTTGTTGATGAGTCTTCCACCAATCTTCACACCTTGGTTGTCTTCAAACAGTCCTGCTTTTCTGATAATTTGTTCTGCATATAAATTAAACAGGTAGGGGGAAAGTATGCAGCTTTGTTGTACATCTTTGCTGATTTTAAATCATTCTGTTCTCCTTGTTCTGCTTGAACTGTTGTTTCTTGATCAATGTAAAGATTGTGCAAGAGAACAATCAGGTATTCTAGTATACTCATGCTTCTTAATGTGACCCAGAGTTCTCATGGTTTACACAATCAAAAGCCTTGCTGTATTTGATAAAACACATATAGATATTCTTTTATCTTTTCAGGGATCCATCTCACAATGATGTCTCTCATTCCTCGCCCTTTCCTGAACCCTGTTTGCACTTCAGCCAGTTCTCGTTCCAGGTATGGCTGTAGGCTCTGCTAAATAATCTTGAATAGAATCTTTGCTGGCATGTGGGATCAGAGCGATTGTATAATAATTTCCACAGTCAGTTGGATCACCTTTCTTTAGTATTGGTATAAACACAGATATTTTCCAGTCAGTTGGCCATGATGTTGTCTTCCAAATTTTCTGGCAGAGCCTTGGAAATATAGTATCAGCTACATCAGATTGCTGTAATACTTATATGGGAATGCTATCAATGCCCAGTGTTTTGTTCTTTTTTAAGGCTTTCAATGTTGCTTCAACTTATTCTTTCATCACCAATGGTCCCTGATCATAAGGTACAGGTTGAAACGACTGCTATCCATTTGATCTTTATGGTATAATGACTCTTTATATTCTTCCTACATTTCTTGAACTTCTCAGCATCATTCAATATAGATCCTTGACTTCATCTTGTAACATTCCAATTTGAGGCTGGAATTTTTTATTTAACTCTCATAGCTTTAGGAAAGCCAATCTTGTTCTTCTTCTAATAGTTTCTGCTTCTATTTCCTTGCATGTGTCATTGTATTATGTCTCCTTGTGCTGTCGTCTTGCTGCATGTTGGAAATCTCTGTTGAGCTCTGTGGTTGCCTCTCTTTCTCCTCTGGCTTTAGCTTTGCTGTGTTTCTGGGCAATTTTCTGAGTTTAGATGAAAGTAGGGGATAAATCAAGGAACCTAACTTAGACGCCTGAATTTAGGAGCTCAGTGTTTAGGAGCCGACGACGAATGACCACGGTTGCAGACTATGTACTTTGAAAGTCTTAGTATGGTGCAGTCAAAGACATTACACAGGTACACTACCAAAAAACTGCCTCCAGTTTTGCAACTGATTCCTATAGATTTTGGGGTGCTGAATCCAGGAAAAATAGCCAAAATGTTCCATCACGTCACGTTTTCTTGCAAAATTAGATTTCTTACCCATATAAGGAATGTTCACATAATTTCTTTTTAGCCGACTGCAGTTTATTTTCTTGGCCCAAAATAGAGGTTGTAATGGTTAACTAACTAGAAACACTCCCTCATGATATTTTAGAGTGTGTTTTGTATTCATTTTATACATTAACAGGACAATTGGGAGGCGGGGGGCTAAATCCAGTACTCGCGCTGGCGCATGTTCTTTCCTGTTCGCCTCGCCTCGTTCGCTCGCTCGCTCAAACACGGTGGTTGCGACATGAACTTTCCTGTCAAATTTCAGTTTCTTGCAAGTTCATTATTACCTTTTATTTGCTCAGTCGTAATCCAGCTTTATTCCGAAGTGGTTCACTACAGTTGTAGTTTGCAGTGCTGTGTATTTGTGATGGCTCACAGAGCCAGAGGTTGCGTCAACTCTCCGGACAGTTTTTGTTTTATTTGTGGGGAATATACCGTGAAAAAGCGGCAGAGGAACATTTCTGCATTTATTAAAAAAGTATATTTCGCCTATTTCGGTTTGAAGTTAGGCGATCAAGACAAACCGTGGGCTCCTCACAAAGTGTGCAAGACATGTGAGGAAGATCTACGCTTATGGATGAAAGGTAAAAAACAAGCATTTTGTTTCGGAATACCTATGATGTGGCGTGAACAAAGAGACCACAGCAGTGACTGCTATTTTTGCTCTTGCATTGTGAAGGGATACAACTTAAAAAATAAGAACGTAATAAGTTACCCCAACCTTCCCTCAGCAATTAGGCCTATGCCTCATAGCAACGAAGTACCTGTGCCTGAACCACCAAAATCTTTGGATCATATTTGTGTGGACGGTTCTGATCATGATGAGACTCATCAGATGGCTTTTCCCGATGAGTCCAGTACTTCCGAGTTTGAAACTGAACCAGATCCGAAACCTGAACTTTTCTCTCAAGCTGAATTGAATGATTTAGTCCGGGATTTAGGACTCCCAAAAGATGCTGCCCAACTGCTAGGTTCTCGGCTTAAACAGAAAAATCTATTGTCACCAGGAACAACTTTTTATTGGTACCGCAACCGCGAGACACAATTTTTGAAGTATTTCAGCAAAGAGGAAGATTTGGTATTTTGCAACGATATATACGGAGTGATGGAAAAGTTTAAACTCAAGTATGATCCTGCTGAATGGCGGCTGTTCATTGATTCGTCAAAAGACAGCATAAAAGGTGTTCTTCTTCATAATGGCAACACATTCGCTTCAGTTCCTATTGCTTACTCTGTTATTCTCCAAGAAAAATACGAGAATTTGGCCCTGATTCTTCAGAAGATTCGTTATGATAAGCATAAGTGGATGATTTGTGGAGACTTTAAAATTCTATCCATGCTATTAGGGCAGCAATCCGGTTTCACCAAATATCCCTGCTTCCTTTGCTTGTGGGATAGCCGGGCCCGCGACCTACACTGGGGGAAAAAAGACTGGCCAATTCGGGAGTATTTGAGACCCGGTGAGAAAAATGTTCTTCATGAGAGCTTGGTACCTCGTGATAAAATTCTATTACCACCTCTCCACATTAAGTTGGGTTTCATTAAGCAATTCATCAAGTCCCTTCCAAAAGATGGTGAGTGCTTTCGGTACCTTTGCTCAAAGTTTCCCCCGACTTTCTGAAGCAAAGCTAAAGGAAGGAGTGTTTGTTGGCCCTGATATAAGGAAACTCATTTCAGATGGAGCATTCGCTGAAACGATGTCTGAGAAGGAAAAAGAAGCCTGGGATTCCTTCAAGGATGTTGTTCTCAAATTCTTGGGGAACAGGCGGGATGAGAACTATAAGGATATTGTTGCCAGGATGCTCAATGCCTTCAAAGAACAAGGCTGTAACATGAGCCTGAAAGTCCATTTCTTGCACTCCCATGTGAACAGGGGCGGCCCAAGGGGGGTGCGGGGCCATGTGCAGAGACTCAGTGCGGGGCTTCATTTGCATAAGGGACCTCATTTGCATAAATATTTGCATAATGTTACCATACACTAACTTTTAGTAAACATGCCTCTTAATGAGTGTATGGATAAAGAAAGACTAAAAGATTTCTACATTACTATAATCCAGTGCCAACCGTCAGGCACATTAGGAACTACTACAAACACTGCCCATTTAGAACCCATTCTAAATCCTGAATCTCGTATGTCTCCCACATATATAACCAACAGACTTAGAGAAACATTCACACATACATATTTTTGTTGGAACTCACACTTTGAAGGACAATCCTTCTCGTGGCGTGCTGTTCCCTTTTATTCTTTATATAGGGACGCAACCCTAACATGCGTTCAAAGGGGATATCTATCCCTCAACATCAACCAGTTAACATTCTTTCATTCAGGAAAAACCCTCTTAGAAGCCACTTATCTGAACGGAGACTTTCCACAGTTCATAGGCAACTCGGTGTCTTCCCTAGCTCATAGATAGACTCTATTCAAGTAGCAATCATACGAGAGTCTGAAAATGACAGAAAATTAGGGGAGACTCTCGTATGGTTGCTACTTGAATAAGTCTCAGAAGTCATAACGGATGACCTTCCCTGTTGGTTACATTGATTTGGAGGTGTTGGGTTTTACCCGGTATCGGCGGCTGATAAAGGGACTTCTCCATTTACCATCAGGAGTGGACGTTGAGTCTATCTATGAGCTGGGGAAGACGCCGAGTTGCCTATGAACTGTGGAAACTGTCCGTTCAGATAAGTGGCTTCTAAGAGGGTTTTTCCTGAATGAAAGAATGTTAACTGGTTGATGTTGAGGGGTAGATATCCCCTTTGAACGCATGCTAGGGTTGCGTCCCTATATAAAGAATAAAAGGGAACAGCACGCCACGAGAAGGACTGTCCTTCAAGGTGTGAGTTCCAATAAAAATATGTATGTGTGAATGTTTCTCTAAGTCTGTTGGTCATTTAGAACCCATAGCAAACCCGCCGTATCATAACAGCACTATCAGGACTCACAAAGCACCAGACCCTACCTATCAAAAGGCAACACTGCAAATATTAAACCAATACATTTCAGGGAATAACAATACATGACCTACTGGGGAAAGAGAACAAGTGGCAATGTCAAATAGGAATTACATAAACAGAATACCTCAGCTCAGTTACACATGCCGAATATAGACCATCACCAAACAAGAAATCACAATTTAGAAACAGGAAGATAATAATTAAAATGGGAACCCCAAAAGCCAACTTAGAATGTACAGCAACACTGTAGAAATACAACTATAAATTAATTTCCTCTTGTACTAAACAAAGCATAGACGTTAATGATGCACATTTCCCAGAGCTGACATATTCCAGTTAATAAATCCAAAATAAAGAGATATTTTTCTACCTTTTGTGCATTTTTTTTCAGTTGCAATTGCTCCAGCCACTTTTTTCTGGTTTCTTTGTGTCTTCTGTTAACTCTCCATCATCTGCTGTCCATCTGTCCTTTCTTCTAGTTTTTTTCCATTCTCTCTCTACATCTGCTTTAACATACTAATCTTTCTCCTTTTGCTCTTTCCTCATTCCTATTTCATCCACTCAAATTTTACCCCTCCATCCTCAATCCCCACATACTCTCCTAATACCCGGCCAATTGTAGATTTTTCTTCCCACCCACACAAAATATTTTTCCCCGTTCCATTTCACTCTCCCAGCCCCATCCCATTCTAATCCTCCCCCAAAATCAGCTCCCTTCTAGTTCCAGTCCCAACCAGCATCCGCTCCCTTCTAGTCCCCGCATCAGCCCATTTCCAGTCCTAGCCCCCCATCAGCCCATTTCCAATCCTAGCTCCCCTATCCATTTCCAGTCCTATCTGAGTCCCTCCATCAGCTCATTTCCAATCCCAGCCCCACATCAGCCCATTTCTAGTCCTTTTCTAGCCCCATCATCAGCCCATGTCAAATCCTAGCTCCCCTCCACTCAGCCCATTTCAATCCAAGCCACCTATGATCCTACTTCCAGTTCTTTCCCCTCCATGAGTCCATTTCAATGCAAGCCCCCCCACCACAGCCCATTTCCAATCTTAGCTCCCACCAACAGCCCATTTTCAGTCCTATCCTAGCCCCTCCATCAGCCCATTTCCTGTCCTAGCTTCCCCCCCCCCCACTCAGCCCATTTCCAGTCCTAGCTCCCTCCTCTCACAGCCCATTTCCATTCCAAGCCCCCTCTCCATCAGCTATTTGCAGATCAAGTCCCCCTTCCACTCAGCCCATTTCCATTCCAAGGCCCCCTCCCCATCAGCTATTTGCAGTTCAAACCTCCCCTTCCACTCAGCCCATTTCCAGTCCTAGCAACCCCCCAACCATTACCAGCCCTAACCCCCGTCAGCCCATAGCACATTACCAGTCCTAACCCCATAAGCCCACCTCAAGTCCTAACCCCCCCATCAGCCCTTTTCCAGTGCTAACCCCCCCCCCATAGCCCATTACCTGTCCTAACCAACCCCCCATCAGCCCACAGCACATTACCAGTCCTTACCCCATCAGCACACCTCAAGTCCTAACCCCCCATCAGCCCATTTCCAGTCATAACCCCCCCCCATCAGTCCACAGGTCATTTCCAGTCCTAACCCCCCCATCAGCCCACAGCACTTTACCAGTCCTAACCTCATCAGCCCACCTCAAGTCCTAACCCCCCATCAGCCCAATTCCAGTCCTAACCCCCCCCATCAGCCCACAGCACATCACAGTCCTAACCACATCAGCCCACCTCAAGTCCTACTCCCCCCCAGCCCACATCAAGTCCTACTCTCCCCCCCCCCCCCCCCCGCCCACATCAAGTGCTACTCTCCCCCCCCTCCGCCCACATCAAGTGCTACTCTCCCCCCGCTGCCCACATCAAGTCCTACTCTACCCCCCCCTGCCCACATCAAGTCCTACTCCCCCCCTGCCAACATCAAGTCCTACTCCCCCCCCAGCCCACATCAAGTGCTACTCTCCCCCCCTGCCCACATCAAGTCCTAGTCTCCCCCCCAGCCCACATCAAGTGCTACTCTCCCCCCCCCCCAGCCCACATCAAGTGCTACTCTCCCCCCCTGCCCACATCAAGTCCTACTCTCCCCCCCCAGCCCACATCAAGTGCTACTCTCCCCTCCCTTCCCACATCATCCTACTCTCCCCCCCAGCCCACATCAAGTGCTACTCTCCCCCCCTGCCCACATCAAGTCCTACTCTCCCCCCCCCCCAGCCCACATCAAGTGCTACTCTCCCCCCTAGCCCACATCAAGTGCTACTCTCCCCCCCCCCCCCCCCCGGAAAATTAAAACTTTAAAAAAAAGCTGGCTGCTGCCGCGACGGTAGCAGCAATATCGCATGGCCCGCGGGCCCCCCCCCCCCCTGCCCGGCAGATCCCTTCCTACTTGCCTGCCTGCTTGTCAGTTCTTCTCCGCTTCGGCTTTCAGAGCCGCGAAGGGAGAGCTTCTCCCTCACGACTCTGTTAAGCTCGCCGGGGCTTATGGGAAATTTCCTAACAGAGTCACAAGGGAGAAGCTCTCCCTTCGCGGCTCTAAGCCGAAGCGGAGAAGAACTGACAAGCAGGCAGGCAAGCAGGAAGGGATCTGCCAGGCAGGGGGGGGGTCCGCGGGACATGCGATATTGCTGCTACCACCGCGGCAGCAGCCAGCTTTTTTTTTTTTAATTCCACTTTTAAAGCGGAATGTTCTTTGCGCGGGGCCCCCTGAAACACGGGGCCCTGTGCAAAAAACATTCTCGCTCAATGGACGGGCCGGCCCCGCATGTGAACTACTTTCCCGAAAACATGGGGGCGTACAGTGAAGAACAAGGTGAAAGGTTTCACCAGGACATCAAGGATGCAGAGAGAAGGTACCAAGGAAGATGGAACACCACTATGATGGCTGATTTCTGCTGGTTGCTGCTGCGGGAAACCCCAGATGAAAAATACGCCAAGCAGCGCACCAAGAGAAGCATTCGGGGGAAGAAGAAGAAACGGGCCCACCAGGAGATTGATTGACCCAAGAATGACTTTAAAATCTAAACTGTGTTGACAAATATCGTGTTTTTACTAAACTTTGAAATAAAAATTTGCTAGTTATTACCACAGTGTCGGATCTCATTTATTAGAATTTTATTTTCACACCATCGGGTGTTTGTCTTCATGTATTGCAATGGTGCGGTTTGCGTTTTCTATTCTTACATACATACCTGTACAACATTTTTTGCACATTTCTTTGCTTTGCTTTGTGTCTAACCTCGCTCTTATATGCTCAATGTTTGTGCACATGTATGTGGCTGTTTTAAGTGCAGACAATTTTGCTACCATCACAGTGTGTTTTGTTGACATTACTCTATTCTTATGTGCTGCCTTGTTACAATTTTCTTTATTCTTATTTGAATAACTACTAAACAATTAGTATAAAGAATTCATCCAAGAAACTTTTATCTCGATCGCACTCAATCTGAAACGTTCACCTCAAACTGCTAACCCAATGTAGCAAAAAATCTGTACGTGATGGAGCAAATTGGTTACCAGATTTGGATTCAGCGCACCAAAAAACGTAAAAATCAATCGAAACATTAGAGGCAGTTTAAAAAAAATTTTTTAGTGTACCTGTGTTATCTATTGATAGGAGTATAACTAACATAGTCTAGTGTCCACCCATGTTAACATTGCCCCCTACCCACATAAATATCTGATTTGGTTCCACCACTGGAGCATAATAATGGGTTTCTTTCAGATTCAATGCTTTGGACCACTCAAACCTTTGCAGGGTCTATTGGCACACAGCTCTGGGCAGACAGATCCTTCCTTGGATGCACTGAGGAGTGCACCCACTACCAGAGAAGAAATGGGCAGCTAGCGGACAGCTTCTGCTAACATCAGGGAGAAATACCCTTATCTATAAAATGATTTAATCTTCTGTAGGTATAGAATGAAAGCACCTCATAACAGGAGACCATTTGAATCCCACTTTCAGACTGATTAGCCTTAAATGCTATTTTTGGTTAATAAAAACCTACATTTATCTGTTATCACCCTGACAGTTGTTACAGCAGTCTGGCACCATCTGTTTCTGTAAAAATCCACCAGCATAATGAATTTATCTCCAGAACTATTTTAAGATACCATCGTTATATAGAACTACGAACCCTCAAACTCATAATTCAGTATTTCTGACTGTACATGCCAACTAATCACCACAAAACTGCTGGCAAAACCCCGGCGCTTCTTATCCAGTGCTAAGCTCTCCGAATAGTCCAGAGGTTTCTGAGTGTTAAAAGCCACTACAGCTGTGATGAATCAAATGCGAAACCCTGGCCACCGTAGAGTGCTGGGATGTCTACATCAAAATGAAGACAAGTAATAATTGAATACTTTTTTGGATGACTATTGGTGGGGGGGGGGGCATATTGGGTGGCAGCGGCCAACCTCATGAAAGCAGCTGGCTATTGCTGCATTAAATTGGAAGCAGACATTCAATGCTGGGGGCACATCTGGATTGTGTGTTTGCAATTTGGTAAGCTGCACAATTCATCTGCTGGCTGGATTGCAAAATCAGCTGTCCTAACTATAGCCCCGTTCGCCTCTCTTAACTATCACCAGTTTAGATGAACTGGGCAGCGGCTGAATATCGCTGCTGCTTGGTTAACCCCAGTGCCATCCCCGCTCCACCCCTATGCCAGCCGGTTAGCATTGGGGCGTCCTGCTGAGCTTGGAGAGGATAGCCAGTGGTACAAACAGGTACATGCCACAAATATCCCACGCGGTGGGATTAACGCAATTACATGTAGCAGGTCTGCAAACCGCATTAATCCCTTTGAAAATGCCTCCCTAGACGTTTTGGAGGTCTTTCATGACCTAAGAGGATCATTCCTGGCTCTTTCAAATGAGCTTTACAATGATATGAAAAGAACAATATGCAAGAAATTATCTGGGGTCTCTTTCCTCCAGTTTTACGTTTTAAAATTGGACCAGCAGCTTGTTTGATGATTAATATTTGTGGAATATTCTGCTGATTTCTGGTTTTGACTAGTATAATCATTCGAATGTATTTACAATCTAACCATTCTTGACTGTCTGACCTCCCTCTCGCCCCATCTCTCCAAAATCGATTGATAAGGCTTAAAACTGAAAAGGCATGCTAACTGCTTGATCATTTTCAGTGCGCCAAACACAGACATCCAGACCTTAAATCCTACATTTATTTATCAGTGATTTATTTTGTTATATATTTTCTACATGATCAGTTGCCCTGTACACGTCTGACCAAGGAACAATAGAATGAAACGAACATACATATATGTACATGCTAACACATAACTACATAGCACCTGCTTCCGCCTTATTCAGAAGTTAATTTTTCTGTCATTTTAGAAATGCTGTTTGCCTCGTGTTCACAATTCATTCATAAAATGCTAAGAAAAAGGCCATCGGATTTCA
The DNA here is from genome assembly GCA_033557465.1 of Ichthyophis bannanicus. Lineage (NCBI taxonomy): Eukaryota > Metazoa > Chordata > Amphibia > Gymnophiona > Ichthyophiidae > Ichthyophis > Ichthyophis bannanicus. Next base: position 274,706,935 of record CM066040.1, on the reverse strand, counting down.
TCCTCTCCTTTTATTCAGGTCCCTAACCACCACGCCTCGAGCTCTCAACCTGCTATCCAGGGCAAATCGACATGGAGAGAGTGAGGAGGACGCCATTTCTCAGTTAATTAAATGCAAATCGCAATATAGTTAAAAGCAGCCACATCCTGTATTCAGTTAGGACCCGGATTTCCTAAAATGTCATTGTAGGAGGCTGTATTGCCTTAGTCAGCAGCAGTCATTAGCACGAGCTAACCTCCATGCCCTCGTTGCATTTAGCAATTGCTGGACTAATTCATATTAGTCGCAAAGCAGAATTCATACACCCAGCCCAGTCATTAAAAGTGAACTTGATTGCATTCTTTTTTCTTAAACACATCTGCCTATTTTAAATAGGCAGATACCACAGGAATGAGCTTATGACCATGGTAATTACTAAAAAATTAAATTGACCTTGGCCATGTTGCTGGGATAAATGTAAGTAAACCTTCTAAGATGTGCTAACACACTGATCAGGTAACAAATTGGTCGGTGAGGAGAGGAGGGGGTGTCCTCAGTTTCTCACAGGCACTGATCTATGTATTTTCTTCTAGCAGAGACATCCAAAGACAAATGACACTGAAACCCTGTTGCATAGCTGTTTGAAAGAGTTGGAAGGTTATTTAACATACTGCAGGTTGCCAAACACGTAGCTATTTTTAGGACAATGTAATAAAGAGCTGAACTGTACACACAGCCTAGTCCGCAGCTGTGCCTTCACGTTTATGTACGGCTCAGTGTCTGACGTAGAAAGGACTTTTGTGCACAGAAAATGTGTGTTCACGCTGCCACACTTTCATTTAAATCCTGTTAATTAAGTCATTAACTATTACCAAGTTCTCAATGCGGAGAAGTGCGCACAGGCCCAAAGGCTTAATGCATAGGACCAGGTATTCAGCTGATCTGCCTACTGCAGAAAGGTAAGCATCGGTGCTAGACTTTATGGAGTGGTGCTGGCTCTTTAAATGGCGTTACTGGATATATGCATGAGCGGTAACTGCATCGCCACTCATACGCACAAGACAGGCCACTATTTCGCTGACCTCACCTATGTGCATAAGTTAGCTGGAGAGTGGCTGAATTTTGCTGATCCCCAGATGACTTATGTGCTGGACCCTGACCCAATCAATTGCTATATTGTTTAATGCCAGAGCATAGAGAGTTAGGTTGTGGCATTTATCCAAATAACTATAGTAGGTTAAAAAAAAGTAGCCTGTGCTGCCAATAGCTGCATAAGCAGCTTTGAATATTTGCACCTGTGAAGTGGCATTTTAGAAGGGATGTCTAAGATGATTCTGGGTCGTCCAGCGCCAAAAATCTGGGGGAGGGGCAGCAGTGAAGGGAAGCGCATATAAGCGCCTTCTGAAATCTCCCCGTCTCCACCCCATGAATGAACATCCCAGTAACCAGTTCTGGAGCTGGGCCTGCTCAGATGGCCATGCCGGGTCCATGCACAGGTATAGACCATTTCACAAATGTAGATGTCACCGAATTGCATGTCCATGGAACCAGGTACTACACACTGCATGGACGTTCTCGCACTGAGACCATCTTATAGCTTTCTGAAATGGCTCCTGGGACAACTAAGTATCCATTTTCAGATGTCCAACTCATGAATAGGGCTTCTAAAGTACCCTCATAGTTTGTAATGCTGGTCTGAGGTGGAGTAAAGTGCTTTTTTGTGCCAGCTTCATGTGCCTATATGATTCTCCTGTGACTCTGCTCACTCATCTATCTGTCCTAGATGAGGTAAATGAGCAAGAAATGGGCTTCCATCCTACACCCTAATATCTTAAAAATTATAGCAGTAGAGTGGGCCATCCTCCTGACCCCCCAATATATTAAAAGCTTGTAAGGTAAATCCTTACCCCTGAACCTCCAAAAGTGTCCACCAAACCCAACGGAGAGAGCAGAGGTTTTGACATCCTCCCACCGGGCTCAATATTAAGTGCATTCACTGAAGATAAACAGTAGTTGATCATTCGGTGACATCTGTCAGCAAATGGGCCAATCTCCACGCACTATGAATAGAGGCGTGGCCTGAGAACCAGGGAAGCCAGTTCAATCCCACTGCTGCCCCTTGTGATCTTGGGTAAATCATTTAGGGCCCCATTCTGATCGGGACACTTCTGGCTCATCTAGACATCCAGTAACTGGATGGGTCAGATTTGCACCCGATTCTGCACCCTCAGGAGCTATACGTTCCTGTGGGAGAAAAATTGGGGCAAAAGGCATGGATGGGCCGGATGGGCCCCGATTCTGTGCCACCAGACGTGCAGCCATGGCCCCGTCTAACCCACCCAGTGTGCCTGCATGGAGCCTCGGTGCCAAGGCGTCCCATCGCCATGGCACTTTGACACCATGCAGGAGCCCCAATTCCCTGCTACTGAACAAACCTGCTGTTTCCTGTGCCCGATCCCTGAAAGGGCCTGCCAAGGCCGGAATCAGGCTGTGGGGAACCACCTGGTGCTCCTCACCATTTTAGAGGGGCCTGCCAGTGCCAACCTCCTTTTTCAGGGAGACTTATTCCACCTCTGAGGTGGAATAAGTCCCCCGTCTGTCCTCCACACCGGACATACAGGGCCACAGCCAGAATCAGCCCTGTAGGTCCGGGGTCATGGGCCCTCCTCTGCCCTGTCCACGCTCCTCCTCCAGCCCACCCCCTCCCGTCCCCGTCCAAAGCTCCCCACACATCTGTCTGTCTCCCTACTACGGTATTTCTAAAGCACTTTCAGCAGTGTTCACATAGCTACAGTTTATTACTACATACAGAGAAGACGGATTTTCAAAAGTCTGGACTCCAAAAAGTCTGCTGAGAGAAGGAAAAAAACCCAAAGATCTTGCTTATTGTCCACCAACGAGGCAGATGATGGGAGTTGAATCTGGAAACCTCAGAGATAAACCTGTTCACAGCACTAGGTTTTAACTTGACTATTTGGCTTCTCTGAGAGTTCCTTAGTGATAAAAGTTGCCCGGATTTTCTTCTGCTTTTTTGACCAAATAAGAACAATTATATTACAGCGTTATAATGAATTATTCCCGGCAAAATTTTAAGAACATTTTTTATTTTGGACTGGCCGATTTCCTTCTGCTCTGTGGGGCTTCTCGCTCAATTGGAATTAGCCTGCATTTGATTTTGTGGGCGCACTCACCAGAGTCAGCACTAGAAGATGAACCATGTGCAACCTGCAGTCCTCTTGTACGGGGCCGACCCAACTACTAGGCAAACTAGGTAATCACCAAGGGCAGCAGCATATTGGAGCAGGGCAGCAAAGATCAGCTATGGTCAATGCAAAGTAATGGATCCTGGCAGCCACACAATCTCAATCAGTGCATACTTCCACCCACAAGAAGAATGGACAACAAGCCCAGTCCAAATCTCCCTCTTTATACCTACAACATATTTACAAAAGAAAGTTTCATATTTAAAAGTGTAATGTCCAAATATGTGTTTTATAGGATTGTTCTGAGAGGGATGGTGTTAAGATGATTACAACTGAGTTTAACAATCAAAATCTTGGGGGGGGGGGGGTATTGGGGTCTAAAAGCTGGGGTGCAAAGCTGACATTTTGCCTAGGGCACCTAATATCCTTGTACCAGCTCTGCTCATGTGAGATGGTGACACCTTTGCCAAATCTGTGCCGCTCTAGGGGGCTACCTTATATGTTTAAAGGCACATTGTAGAAAGGCCGTTTCGGTGCCATCTGGGGATGTCCAAGTCAAAATCTCCGAAATTTCATGAGGGGGACAGCAGAGAAGGTAGAAATGTGCAAATACCTTCTAAAATCATCCCACAAGATAAACGTCTCCATGGAATAGGAAGGAAACTGGTATATGCAGAATAAAGTGCAGGAGAACATCTGATTTTTGAATTGTGCATGTGCCCAACACAGACCTTAGCAGGTCTGGCAACAGACACGTGTCAGCGCTGATATATCCGAATCTGCATGGATCTAGGTTGCCATATGTATATCTCAGCCTGCCATTTTGCAAAGAGAGGCACACAGCGCAGCAGCAGTATACAAAGAGATCCTGATTTACAGCTAGCCTTCTTCCTTGAAGGGGAGGACAAGGGCATAATAATAATAGGGACTGTACTCATCATCGCTAGTGTTGAAAGTTGGATGTTTTTCAGATTCTGATTAATGCCATGTCTGCTAGTGGGTTTCCGTGTGTGGTGCCATTCTGAGCTTGGGCTCACATGTTTATCTTTCCCTGAATTCCCTAGACATGCTGCCATCATTCCCCCATATTACATGGACGTGATCACACCAGACATGTGTAAATTTGGATCTTTTTTAAATGGCTCTTGGGATGTGGATGTGCTTTGCATGGCTGAATGGGCGGCAAATCATGTGTGGAGCTTCCAAAATGATCCCCTTAGCATTTGGGCTGGTCTTGCGCCGGCCACTTTGTCCAGTAACAGTCCTGACTCCGGCCTTGAGGTCTGAGAAGAAAACAGAATTAACTATTACCTTCCAAGCCAGTAATGTTCATTAGTTTTCAAGTGAGAGCCGCTTTGACAAACAAATCTTCAAGACAAGAGTCAGGACTGGACAAAGCGGCTCCCACTTGAAAACTAATGAACATTACTGGCCTAGAAGGTAATAGTTAATTCTGTTTTCTTCTCAGACCTCAATGAAACACTGTTAAAATCATGTGTCAACAGATAGATAGAGGAAGTTTTGCTTCAAAGACCATTTCATCATTTTGGGTTCCAGCAAATACTGTAGCCTGCATAACCCCTCTTCCCTTTGTGCCCATGTATGAGCAAGAGAAGAATGTAGTAATTGTAATTATTCCATTCTTAAATGATAGTTAAGAATGATGATGACAAAATCAGAATATGTTTGCAGCTCTTTGAAGTGATGCATCACATAAAATGCTTGAAAGGTCTTTCATATTCTCTTATGGAACTCCCTAACATTATCCATGTGAATGATGACATCCTATGTACTTTTAGATGGACATTGTTTTGGAGTTTTTTTAATTGATTGTTTTCATTATGAAGATGATATTACTTAACTCTGTATATTGTACTTTTGTATTTTACTGTCGTAGTCCACCTTCAGCTCACTTTATTGGGGTCAGAGAGAACATAGACAGTGGAATGGGGTTGGACACACTGCCCATAGCCCCACCAATATTTTGCCCGACATAGCATCAGCAACTAGAGAGCTTGGTGACGGGAATGGAGATTGGTCGGTTTGGCCCCTCCAACCAAAAAGATGTTCCGCTTCCCCTGTAGTGGAATACAAGTGCTGGAATAGAATTAAATTAAGTTCTGAATGACGCTCACAACTAGTTGCGTCATCTCAGAACGGAGCTCACTTATAACATGCAGACTGAGCACAGTGCAAGATCATGTCGCCTCAGTGCTACAACTTGCTTCCTGGATATTCCAAAAGCACGGTGTAAATGGATTATGTGCAGCACTTTTGAGTTACTAATTTAGAGGGACATTACTTCAACTTTGCAAATTCACAACACTGGCATGCTCTACCATTTCCCTAGGCGCCCCTCCCCCATCCCAAAATGAAGACTATTTCTGCAAAGAGTTGTTTTATTGTAATAATGCAATGATCCAGCCTTAGTCTTACCAACTAATGCTAATAAAGATAAAGATATGCACCTGACTTCCCCTGGGATAGGTAGTACCCAGGGCCGGCTCCCGAATTGGCTCAGGGTGTTTGCACCCTTACGCCCTTCCTGGCTGTCAGAACCTATTGTTCAGCATTGATTATCCTACTCTTTGCCACCCCACAGATGCTGTTGCCCTAGTCCACTGCCTAGTTTGCCTGATGGTTGGGCCGGCTCTGGTAGTACCCTCAGCAAGGAGACATTCTTTCTTTCATTACTGGAATATTCCTTTTCCCTTCTTCAATCCAACCGCGATGTAGCGGGCAATGGGGCTATGAGGGCCACACTTTACTCTCCCTTACATTTAATTACCATAAATTTCCATAGCTCGTTACTCCGACCTCAGCTATGGCTGGAGCATGGGACAACTACAATGTAGCAAGTGGAGAAACAGCCTAATGGCCCCAGTACTGGGTAGTGAACCAGGAAGGTCAGTGTGCAAATCTCACTGTTGCTCCTTGTGATTGTGGGCAACTCCCTTAATCTTTATTGCAGGGGGTCTCAACGCAGGACACACCTAGCTAGTCAGGTTTTCAGGATAACCACAATAAATATGCATGAGAGAGATCTGCATTCCATGGAGACAGTGTATGCAAATTTGTCTCATGCATATTCATTGTGGTTATCCTGAAAACCTGACCGGCTAGGTATGTCCCGAGGACTGGGTTGAGAATCCTTGCTCTATTGCACATCTGGACTGTAAGCCCCCTGGAGACAGAGTGCAGGAGTGGTCTAATGGCTACAACAGCAGCCTAGTAACTAGAAAGACCTGAGTTCAGATCTCACTGGCCTTCTTTGTGGCCTTGGACAAGTCACTTAACGGTCCATTACCTCAAGTATAAACTTACAGGCCGATGCAGGAGCCCAGTGCTTAATGGTCTAGTGCAGGGTTTAATAGTGTGACCTTTACACTGGAATGCAATATTCAAATTACCCAGTGCGCAAAAAGTAAGCATTAAACTGGGAGAGCAAGCCAAACACATGTGCACAGAAGATGTCGTAAGTTTGGCATGCTGTCCCAGAAAAACAGGATCATCTGAGAGGAAGTTTGACACTTCACCTTAGATGACCTAAGCATCAGGGAAAGCCCCCGGTGCCATCAGCATACTGTCAGGGGTCCAGTGCTCCCCCCACACACTGATCTCCGACAGAAACCAAGTCCCTGGTGGTCCAGCAGCTCCGATGCTCTACCCGCCCAATAAAATGTTCCCTGGTGCCCCAGTAGCCCCAGTCTCCCCACCCACTCACTAAAAAAACTCTGGTGGCCCAGTGGCCCTGATCCCACCCACCCAATAACAAAACAGCCTGGTAGCCTGGTGGTCCCCGAGCTCCCCACCCCCCTCCCAGTACCTTTAATCTGGAGTGAAAGTGCTGCCCACACACTCCAACTCCAGTGCCACTCTTGAAAAATGGTGGCGCCTGACCCCACGCAGTGCATTCTGGGATGCAGCACGCAGGGTCAGACTACCATATAAGGCAAAATGTTCCTTATATGGCAATCTGACCCTGCCCAGTGCATCCCAGGATGCACCAAATGGAGCCAGGCACCACCATTTTTAAGACGATGGTGCAGGGGTGGGAGCATATAGGCAATGTTCCTGGTCCAGATTAAAGGTACCAGGAGGGAGGATGAGGAGCTTAGGGGCCACCGGTCTAATGGAATTTTTGTTATTGGGTGGATGGGATCAGGGCCGCTGGGCCACCAGGGATTTTTCATTTTTAGTTGGGGGGGGGGGGATTCAGGGCCTCTGGGCTACCAGGGAATTTTTTATCAGGTGGGCAGACAGAGATTGGGGCCACCAGGAGTTTGTTTTTGTTGAGGGCACAGGCCCCAGCAGTTTTTTGATAGCATCTGGAGGTTTCCTCGATGCCTAGATCATCTGAGGTGAAGTGGCTGGATCTTTGCACCTGTCCAACGCTAGTATGAAGATCCAGCATTAAAAAACAGTGTAAAAACTGCTCTGTTTCAGCGCACTTTCTTACATTGGGCACAATTATTTATGCTGCAATTTGCATGACAAGTGTATTGCAGTTTCGCATGGTTGGTTTTTTGGTGTTTTTCTGGCACTAGCTTGCTTTTTGCATCGGCGAGCAAGCCTAGCACAGGAAAAGGGATAGAAAACGCTGTGCTAAGCTTTTCTGCATCGGCCCATTGGATTGTAAGCCCTTGGGGACAGGGAAATATCCACATACCTGCTATAAACTTGCCTTGAACTATCACGGGAAAGGCCTGAGCTAAATTCCCTTTCCTTCACAGTTACTATGAGACCAATTTCAATCGGGGGATGTCTGGCCTGTCCAGACGTCCAAAATCTGGATGGGTCAAATTTGCACCCGATTCTGCATCCGCAGGAGCTACACCTTCCCATGGGAGCAGAATCAGGGCACTTGGATGGGCTAGATGGACCCCAATTTTCTAGGCCCCGACATGTTGCGCCAATTCTGGCTAACCATCCCCATGTTCTTGCTGGAGCCCCGGTGCCGCAGCGTCCCATTGCCATGGCACTGAGACGCCATCCAGAAGCCCCGATTCCCTGCACCACGCACCAAAGTCCTTTCCCCACTGCCCAATCCCCAGAGGGGCCTGCCAAGGCCAGAATTGGGCAGCGGTACTCCTCCTGCACTGGCGTACCTGTTCGGGGGGGGGGGGGTCCTCCATTGCTAGCCGCCAACGTCGGGGGGACTTATTCCACCTCCGAGGTCGCACACCGGATATACAGGGCTGTGGCCTGGATACACCCTGTACATCCAGGATCGTGGGCCCACCTCTGACCCGCCCACTCTCTGTCCTGTCTCTACCCCTGCCTGCCCCCTTCCAGAGCTCCCCGCACATTGGCACTGTATGTGTGGGGAGCTTTTGGGGGCAGAATAGGCCCCCAGCGAATAGTGGGGGTTGTACGTCCAAACCGGACATACATCCCCGCTATTCTCAGTTCTGGATGATCCCCAAATGTTCTGAGACCACCCATCTTTCCTGATGTTAGCTGTGTTCAATGTAAAACAATTACCATGTAATTGTCATGTTGTTAGATGTAAACTGCCTTGGATAAAGGCGGTATAGAAAAACTGTTAAATAAATAAATTCCTCCATTCATTTGAGAACCACAGTTATGGACCAAGCCTTTAATGAAACCTACAAGCTAAGACTGGTAACCAGCCCATTGTGCCCCCTGGCACCTAGGGCACCCTATTTTGTACTTATGCCACCTGCTAATTCAGCAGTAAGAAGTAACCCTCGCCTAAGCTCTCCTCTCCTTCCCTTTGTTGTATTTTTGGTGCTATTTTCATCCTTTTTGTGTTTATGTCAAGCAGGGTCTAGTGGGTGGCGATATTCTCAGCTGTTGTCTGGCGTCCCCTGGTTACCTGCCCTTTCCTCTCTCTCTCCTTATACCCTTTCCTTATTACATTAGTCTTCCCTCTGCTACCTGCCTAAGGCGAGCTGCCCTGGTACCTATCTCTGTTTTCCATCTATGCCAAACCTCCTCTACCGATTCCTCCTCCCACGCATGTCTTCAGACCATTTCCATTGATCGGGTTATGCATCCCAGGCCCCTACGCATGACCCAGCTGACGAAATTAATTGGGGAAATAGTTACAGTAGGATCCCCCAATTTTTGAAATTATAAGAAACCCATGCAAACCTTTTTGCAGAACAAACCTGCCAAGTAAAAAATAATCTTTTTCAAAGTAGAAGAAATTTTGGATAATATTTGTTACCAAATTCCACCCCTACTTTTCAGCAGCAGACTAGTGGTGGTCACCATTAGTTCTACAAAATGGATTTACAGTCGACTTCTTGATACAGCGTAATTTTAATATTTGAAATCCAGATGCTTTGGTAACACACACAGGTTGCAGCAGAACTTTAAACTAGTGACCCTGCTGTGTACTGTCATTACCCCTTGAATTCCATTGGGCAGAGCTGGCCCAAACATTAGGCAAACAAGGCGGCTACCTAGGGCCATAGCTTCTGGGGGTGTCCGTGAGCAGGGCATTTAAAGCTAAACAACAGATTCTGACAGCCAGGGGGGCATACGGCTTAAGGTTCGCCAAAGGTGCCAATACCTTGAACCAACCCTGAGGCCTGCCCTGGCCAGTGGAAAATGAACCATCAACTCCCAATGACTTTTATAAGGGCAAGCTTGCATGAACTGAGCAAGCTCGCCGAGGTGCAGCTAAGGTTAACTTACCTGTTCCACCTTTCAGTGCTCACAAACGCGGAAGTCAGAGCTCGTAGGCTGAAAACATTTCATGTACGTCTCTCGTTTGTGCCTCCGCCTGTTTAATTGCTAACTGTTGTAGTAACTTTCACCTTTAAAGATATTACATCTTCTTCTGTTTGACCTTCTAATTTGATTTGTTTTACCTTACTGAATTTATTTTCTTAATTAGATAGGTTGAAATAATTGCCTTGTCTCAAAAGCATTACAGAGAAGGGCTCTCTATTTAAAGCACAGTTTGTCTGGATTTTGATTCATTGAGCTGAACATGGCTTAGTAGTGACGATGCTTAAGTAGCGTTTAGTTTTTCTGAGCTGTCTAGAAAGGATCGAACAGCAGAGGGCGCTCAAATTATCCCATCAGCTTCTAAGTAGCCCACAGAGCTTCAGTTTTATGAACAGGGAAAAAAACCCCATTTTTAACAGATTGAAGCCGACGGAGATAGTTGGAATGCCTCCGACGTTGAAATAATGTGTTTTCCACCTCTCCTATGAACAGTTTCCATGAAAAAAAACACCCATATCAAAGAGTATTAGTAATACAATCAGTTCAGCTTTTTGACTCAGTTCTAATGTGCTAGGACTGATCAAAGCTTTCGCCATGCCGAAAATGCCGTCCTGGTCGAGTATCTTCTAAATATTGAGTGCTGTCCCTCATTATAAAAGAAGAGGTTGGCATCCAGCTTTCTGAGGCAGTGAGTTGCCAAGAAAAGACTAAGAAGAAGGGTATGAAAAGACAGAAATTCGTCTTTTACCCATAACAAAACTGATGTGATTGCCCGAGAGAAGCTGCTGAGCTCACTAAAGTCTCCCTCGAAGCTTCAGAAATGTCAGTGACTGAGCTCAAGGAAAAGGAGGAGGAGGAAAATATTTGGCTCATGCTCTGCTAGGCCGGGGAGTAGAGCTGCTGCTTGACTCCGTGTCTTAAGGAACAGCCGATCCAGTCCTAATTTTACGCCATTGCACGCTGGGACTTATTCCACCTCTCAAGAAAATCAAGAAGACAAGTCCAAGTGCGCGACAGAGTAAAAACAGGACTGGATCAGCCTGTTGCCAACCGGGTGCAGTCAACCGACACAAAACCACCACTGCAAGCCAAAGGCAGGCCCTTCTCTTACTTACCGAGGCTGAAGAAGCTTCTCGGAAAAGAGACTGCCTCCTACGTGTATCTAGAGTACAGCGCTGTGTATTCCTTAAACCCCCATTTACTAGCGCTACTATTTAATAAATAGGGACAGGGAATCGTATTCAGCTCGCACCTGTTTCAAAGTTCAAAGCCACTTAAATTCAGGTACAGTGAGTGTTTTCCTTCCGAGTTTAGACCACAGACCATAGAGTTTAGAAACTTTAGACCCAGGATCACTAGGGGCAGCAGTGGGATTCGAACCAGGTTCTCCACTGCTCTAAGCATTAGGTTGCACGCCGTATAAAGAGATGGCATTATGGAGAGCGGCACACAAAGGACCGATGAGGACAGAGTTGCGGCCAAAAACACCGACCTTCTGCTCTTTTCTCCGTTTCCATTCCTCCATAGATCAAGGTCAAACAGCCTTTAGGATTTTCACCCAGCAAACTTTGTCTGGACGGTCCTGGAGCCTCCTCTCTTAGCAGGATGAACGAATGTGTCAAGATCATTAAGACTCAGTCAGTGACTTATTACTGTGGCTGATTAAAACTTGGGCTTCTTGTACCGGTCTTGCTGCTATACTCGATGGTGTTATTTTGGGGCCGTACGCAGATGCCAACTGGTTGCCCCAGTTTGCATAGATAAACCTCTGTTGCCATGTGATTTCCTTGCCTGCCTTGTTCTCTTCCTCGAGAGCATATCAAATGGGGACAACGATGATTTTTGACTTCTGCAAAGTTCTAACTTGAATTGTATTAAAGCAAAGCAATAATCTCTCAGCTTGGAAGAGTTAGTGTCATATTCTAAACGTTTTGCATTTTGAGGAGGGAGGGGGAAGAAAGAATACATCTAATGAACATCATGATCACAGGGCCAAAATGATTTTCCACCAAAGCAGCTCCACTTTTCGATCTGACTCCTAAAGAATTTGGAAAGAAAAGGTGGTGGACGACCGTGTAGACGTGCAAACGAATGCGCGTTTTAAAGGATAAATCTGTTCAGTCCATCCCCCACCAAAACTGTGATGCTGTGTACGTGGTCTCCGTACTGACTTTGAATGGAAAAGAAACATACTTAATTATGACTAGTTTATAGGATGAAAAATGGGCAGAACCGATTTGATGAATTTATATCTTCCCTTTCAGCTTCGGCAGGGACAAGAGATATTTGTAAATGAAGGTAGTAAATGTGAATTTCTGCTCTCCAGAGTACAGACACGCCCCACAGCAGCTGAGTGCGGGCAACATCGCTGCAGGAGTTAAATCGTGCCGGGGAAAGGCATGCCGACGTCCTATAAATGTAAAATATAACTGCGCATTGGCACATCCGTGCAAATCAGATAGCCATTTTGCCCTTTCCGGAGTTCCACGTTCTTCCTCGGCGTTTTCAGATTGTTTCTGAAACTAAATTTATCAGTCGCTTAAGGTTCTGATTTTTTTTTTTAATTTTACAAATTATTACAAAGCTGAGCTAACAAACAACAGACCCTAAACTCTCTGAGACAGGCACCTTGACATCAAAGAATTCCGCTCGCCGAATAGACTTTCCTGGAACAGGAATAGAAGGAATGGCAGGTTTTGTTTTTCGTGCGTGCAAATCAGTGCAAGGAAACAAACTCTGATATGGCCGAGATTGCACTATAATTTCTGATTTTGTAGTACAACGCTCCAACCATGCCGCAAATGGAGAAATCCTTGCGTAGGGAAAGAGCAGAGTGATTTGGTCTGCTGTCACTCTCCGTCGGTTATTTGCAGGCTACGTGCTGAGAAGTCGAGGTGATACTTTACTTATTCGCCGGCCTGTTTTTGAAACACGGTTTATTTTTATCAGCTAGCGTCCAATTATATCTCTGTAAAAAAAAAAAAATTTCTCTGAGCAATAACAGAATCTCAACTACATTTTTTCTAGGATTCACAGGACAACTAGACATTTGAATGAATTCCATTACATTAATCCTCCGTTTTCATTAATTACACTACACTTAGAACAATATTTTAGAGTAGAACTTTATTTTGATCTTGAGTTATTAGGAATGTTTTACGTCCCTTTCGTGACTACTCCGAAGTGGCAATAGTAGGCAGCCCCAAAGACGATGCAGCTCAAAGCGGCGGCCTTAGGAACAGGAGCACCAGCGTCAACCTGACCCTAACAGTAATCTGAAATCATGTTCACCCCTCTGCCAGAATCATGGACCAGGGAGGATGCTGACAATCCTTCCAACATTCTGTTTTTTTACATTGTCACATCCTTCAGTCCCCAGGACAAAGTATCTCGGAAAAATGAGCTGTAATATTATTAAAAACAAATATATCTTCGAATGGTACAGAATCCCGGAGTGAGATTTAAAAAAGTGAAGAAAGAAGAAATACTGCGGGTTTCCTGAGAGCTTCTACATCAGGGAGCATAAGCGCACGTAAACTGAGAAGAATGGCAGGCTGCCGGCAGAAGCTGAGGGAAACAGGGTACATAAGCTGAGGGAAGGGCAGGCTGCCGGCAGAAGCTGAGGGAAACAGGTTACCCGGTACATAAGCTGAAGGAAGGGCTGGCTACCGGCACAAGCTGAGGGAAGGGCAGGATACCGGTACATAAGCTGAGGGAAGGGCAGGCTGCCGGGGAAGCGCAGGTTACCGGTACATAAGCTGAGGGAAGCGCAGGTTGCCGGTATATATACTGAGGGAAGGGGAGGCTGCCGGCATAAGCTGAGGGTCGGGCAGGTTACCGGTACATAAACTGAGGGAAGGGCAGGTTGCCGGTACATAAGGTGAGGGAAGGGCAGGTTACCGGCTCTTAAACTAAGGGAAGCGTAGGTTGCCGGTACATAAGCTGAGGGAAAGGCTGGCTACCGGCAGAAGCTGAGGGAAGCGCAGGCTGCTGACAAGTGGACGGTCGTGTGGTCGCTCTTGGTGGTGCTATGACTGCTGATTTATCCTGAGCAGCCTGCAGCAGAAGAAAGTCACGTTTCCTTGTCCCTGTGGTTTAACTTAGAGCCTCGATTAATTACTGCACAGCCCAAATAAATGTAAATACCGCCTCAGAGCATTTCGTGCGAATTATGTTTCCAATAATTGCAATGTGTGCACAGCTCTTTAAATCTTAGTAAGCAGAATGTGCACTGTAGATTGTTACAATACTAAATATTCAAACGCTAGGGGAGGAAGATATTTCAAGTAATTACTTTGTCTGTGAGTTCATTTACTTTCCAAATGTAAGAACACCTTCTGCAGTTTTGGACTCATAGATGTTTTTGGCTTCAGAAGAACACGGTTTATCTAAGCATATATTAAAATGCGACATTTCAGCACTTAATGTTTCAGAAACAAATGTACATCTAAACGCTAGGCCAAACCAATCTCTGTACATTAAAAAAACAAGCAAACAAACAAAAAACCTTTTATTAACGCTATTAAATGCCCTCCTCAATTAAAACAAGGCAGAAATGAAGTCAAAATCTATCAAATATATGTTAAAATTTAATGATGCTGCAACTAGACCCTTCGCAGTTTCATTTAAACTCCCAGGTATGGAAACCTATCCCTAGTAAATTCAACCGCCGCATGAAACACACAAAAAAAAGTTTATTCAGATGATCAAAGTCCATCTCTTCCCCGTTCTAGCATAACCTTGGCACTCTATAACCAAACAGACAACTACTTTTCTAATTAAAGTGGAATTAGGAAGCGCAATCAAATTAGGTCACTATTAAAGCCTCTCTTTGTGAAGCGTTTTCTCGGAGCGAGATATTACGTTTCAGCGCCTCCCGGAACCCGAAACGCTTAAACGTTTACCCAGCGATGGGGATTTGGCCGCTCTCAGCTCGGGCTCTGGGTCAAAAGTATTTACAAAGGTGCAAGTTACCTCCGTTTAAAAGCGCTCTTAAAATTGCAGCTGGCGTAGAAGTTGTGAAAGCAAACAAAGAAGAAGCGTTTTCTGTTTGATTTTACCCCTGGGCTTCTCCTGTAACGCCTAACCTGACACATTTTCTCCTATACACACCAATATATGAACTGATTATGGGCAGAGCGCTGGCAGTTCGGAGCCAGTGTTTACACACTTATATTTGAAGTGAGAAAGTAAACAGTCCAGCTGCGCCAGGGAACAGTTTGGTGGGATTAGGTTTCCATACCAACCAATTTAAGGAGCTTTTTACACTTTTATTTCAGCCGTGCACTGAACTTGAGTGGCGTGGGGACAGTAATAGCTTTCCTGAGCAAAGCGCTCCCACATCAGCAGCCGAGAGTCCTCAGACTGCGTTGCGCCTCATTGCCTTAACTAGCAAACGAGGTTCCCAAATGTTGCCGATTTTAAGGTTCAACGAGGAGGTGTGTGGGGGGGGGGGGGGGGTCTACTTCTAATTCTGTTTTGAACCTGATTCCCTGCGTCGGCCTCAAGCAGAGAAAAAAAAATGTTCTCAAGGCAGCACCGTACCCCATACAGAGATTCTTAGAGTCATTTTGTACGTAAAACTTCAAGATACAGTGCTAAATTCGAATTAAATGAACTAGTTAGCTTGTCGTAAGCGCTTATTCTAGCTTTTGTCTTCAGGTAGTGTAGTGGAAAGGGCAAGATGTTGGCAGGAAACCAAATTTTCAAGAGTTAGCAGTGAATGAACGCGTTACCCTCGTTTTCCAAAGTTTCTCTCCCCTCTCTGGTGCTTATGGACAAGGCCTTGGGGAAACAGGACCAGAAATAAACTGGAAACTTTGAAAAGTCTGAGGAAGTTCTAGCAGTAAATTAATCCTCGTTCAGCTGGAACACCCTAATAACTATCCCGAGGGAAAAAAAAGTGTGTGGGGGGGGGGGGGGGAGACAGCCAAAGCCTATTTACATATATAAAATCCGAGCTGAAGGTGTGCGCTTGTACGTTTAATCTCACTGAGCGATGTTGTATGATATGGTTTTAATATTATTATACCCTGAATAATTTTGTTAACCTGAACCAGAAAAAAATATCTAACAGAATCCCTATAGTCAAACTTTAATTGAGGGAGGGGGAGGGAAGATTTTGCGTAAAAGGTTAGAGTTTTTCTCCGAATAGGAATTAGGGATTTATAAATGTAGGGTAACCTTTCGGAAAGGAATTAGTACGACTGACTGATCGTTCCATTTTGTCCGTTTTTGCTTGGAAATGTAACAAAAATATTCAAAAGAAGAAAAAGGAATGTATTCGTTTTGACTGGAATATCACCATTTTCCAATGTTTTTTTATTCATATTTCGGTGCTTGTGATAAATAAAACCTGAGATTGTAATACAGGAAGTTATGATGCTATTTATTAAACCGAACCTTAATTTTCATTTATTTAATTGAAGAATTGTTTCCTGACTTCTCTTTCTGCGTTTTCACGCAGGCCTTGTTTTCAGTCCCTAACCCTCAAGCAAAAGCTGCACTGATTTTGGAAAATAACATTTATTTCTAGGTCCTATGAAATGGAAATACAGAACTCTTAACAGCAAAAGATTTGCTATATACAAAAAGGAAACAAGAACAATATTTTTTTAAATCACAATGGGGAAGTTTATCAGAATTATTAATCCGAGATGGTGGGGGTGGGGGGGGGGAGAGGGGGTGTTCTAGGTACAACATTACAAATTTCTAAATAGTCAACCTTATATACACAATTTTAATAGCTCTTCGAAGGTCGTCAGTTTTACAGTATAAGCTATATCTTGTAAGTAGGTCGCGACTTTCTAATCTTTTCCTCACTTTAATGCCAAGTTTCATCATCTACAAGTACATTAATAACTTAAAAGTCCATAGCATTACATTCGCTGCTTTATATATATTTATTTATAATTTTTTTTTTTAAAAACTCACAATGCACCAAGGATATTCATGCTTATGGCTAAGCAAAAAGGGAATAACGAACACCTTAACAAAGAAAGTGCACTTTTTTAAACCTTTTCACAATTACTGTCGTTCAGCTTTGTCCAAAAGATTAGACTCAGTGCCATCTGTAGGTATTAAATGTACAATTTGCTAGACTGCATGAAACAAACTGGGAAGGAATATGTCAAAATTCAGTATCAGGTTTTAGTTTACATCAAGGTTTTAGTTGTAATTTGGCAGCTGTCAGTTTGAGGAGAGGATGTAGTTAAATCACAGCTGTTTCACATAGGCATCGAAGAGCAGAAGAGTTTGTCTTTCGAGTCTAGAAATACTCGCATTTCTTAATAGAAAATGTTTCCGACTGTACGGTCATTTGGCAACTGTTCCATAAAGGGAAACCTCTCCGTACGTTCGGGTTCATTTTCCAAAAATGTGTTCTCTCACGGTTTCTCAGGGGTGTTGTTGACCATAGGGCCGTATAGCCCATTGCTATACACTTGCTCTTTGTGTACGTTCGATCTGTCTCTCATCAGGTCACTAAAGGCGTAGTCCATAGGCGGGCGAAAGCCCAAAGTGGGCATCAGGCTTGCTGTCGAGTAAGGAGTCATGAAGGCGAGTCCTCTGCTGTGAGCCGAATAGGCAAAGCGCAAAGGGTTCAGTCCCAGGTGCGTTCCTAGAGGATAAGCGTTTGCATCAGCTCCGAAGTGGGTAGCGTTCGGTTGGAGGGGGGAAAACGCTGATCGGTTACCCAGGGTTCCAATAGCAGGTGTCATTGCTCCAGCTATCAAAGGTCTATGAGTAGATGAAGGTGAAGGCTGGAGACTTTGAAGAGCTCCCTCTCTGGGCCAGGTCTCATCCGTGCTCTTTTCCTGCCCCCTGTTGTTAAGGATTTGTTCGATCGCTTGGACCACGTCTCCGGCACAGCCCTGAAGGACAAGCTCCAGAACACTCTTTTTATGAGTGGGGAACACCCTGGTCAGGATGTCTATAGGTGTCCTCTGACGTACTCCTGCAGATGGCGAGGGGTCCTGCTCGTCCTTTTCGGCTTCTGACCCCGAATCGGAGCCGAGGGGGCTGATGGACTCAGGACTGTCTTCGCCTTCTTTCAGCACTTTGGAGATAGGGGAGCTGAGGAAAGATTCCCCATCACCGTTTTCCGAGCCGGAACCCTGGCGAACGTCTGGGGAAGAGGTGCCGGGAACGCTGCCTGAGACAGACTCGCCATCTGTGGAAACGGGTTTCCCTCCCACACTCGGAGACTGCTGCGGGGTGAGCGACCTCGGCATCAGGTTTTTGGGAAATAAATCAAATTTCTGAAGCTTGGATTCTGGAAAATAAAAATATAAAGCAAATAAATACTATCGAAGCTTTGATGGCCCCTTTTATGCTTTAAAAAAGTCGATTATGATAATGATTTTAGTGTGGTTGTTTTCCATTTCCGATTCACTACATTGGTTAAACGATTTTACTTTAAAACATTCATATCTTGATGACCAACTAGAATTTTGCAGGTTTAGTCGGTGTGATTATTTCCACAGGAAAGTTTTACATTGGCCCTTAGTCTTCACACAACTTATGCAGACACTAGTCCTTCCACCCCCTCCCCTACAAAAAAAAATAGATATGGATATCTAATACTTAATTGAATGAAACGCAAACCTTTAATTTCTAGTCTGACAGAAATAAATTTATTTCAATCGAAATTTGTTACATAACAGGCCAATACCTAACCGGTTAGTATAGGACAAAAAAGCCCAACATTTTATTTTGATCAAATAAATCTTTTTTACATGCAAGTTATTTTTAGAAACGTGTACAATGACTTATATAATTACCGATGCACATTATTGAGCTCCTATGGGACAAAAGAGTTACATATACGCTAATGAGAACAGTCTGAAAAAAAAGCAGTGTTAAAATGTAAAAGAGAATAATCACACTTAAATACTGAAACTTCAAATGAAAGCGAGAAACCTACAAACTGCTGAGATTCTCCCTATCACAGAGCCGGTGGCCTTTGTCGGACAATTATTCAAACAGCAAACATTCGGGCAAGGCCAAATATACTGAGCAGGACCAGGGAGAAAGATAAACATACTATGACCAAACCAGAGGATTTTCCATCCATTATTTCAGAGAAAAAAATGATGCAAGACTGATGAGAAACTTCTAGGAGGAAAGCCCATCTGAGAAAGGTGCGAGAGATGGGCCGAAAGAACTTTGCTAGGTTAAAGTAAAATTTAAGTGGTGTCTCGAGTACAATATGCTTGGGGGGGGGGGGGGGGGGAACATGCTTTTCTCAACAACAGAAGGAAAATCTAGACAACTTGTCAATACAATCAAGCAATATACATCTATTCAGTGAAAATTCCCTAAGGTAACAACTTAAAGTGAAAGGGCGGAATCATATTCACAATCAGAACGCAGTTGCGCCCGAATTTCTCAAAAATTAGCCTGCAATGATCTCTAAAATGAGCAAAGGCTGCAAATCGCAGGGCCTGTGTGAGCTCAGTCTATGGTGGTTTGACCAGCGATCAGAATAGTTTTGTCCCGAACCTATTCCCCTTCCTTAACCACTGGCTATCGACTGAAAGATTAGGCTAAGTTCGCTACTGTCTTACCAAAGACCAAGATCGTGCTCGGTTTGCTTTTACGGATTGCATTAGTGATTCTAGAAACGTTTGGAAAGAAAATCACTTCCTGAACTTATGGGTTCGACTACTATTTTGTACGTGCAGACATGGACGTGTTTCTGTTATTCTTTTAAAAGTAAGAAAACAATCCGAATCTTAACAGTGAAAAGTTTCTAATTAATTACTTGTTCAGTCATTATAATGTTCTATGTTTATCCTGCACAAAGAAGTTAAAGGAGCAATTCGATTGAATCACCATTCTTTTTCTCGCACTGCCTTTCGCAAAAAAACATGCGTCTGACTTGTCCAGAGCATTTCATTTGGGCGTTAGGTGCTCGCAAAGGCCCTGCTAAAGCACCTCAAAGCTTGCCACTGAAGAGGACGTGAAAGCTCCCGTCCCCTGCCCACTCCCTAGTCTTACCTGCGTTGCCTTCGCTGCAGACCGATCCGAAGACCTCGTAAGCAGGCCGGGGAGGGATGATGCCGTTGGCAGCCGCCAGGGCCAGGCCCTCGGCGGTGCCGTAGAGCAGCTGCAGTTCCCGGGCCTCGTTCTCTTCCTGCGCCTGCTGCCGGCGCAGCGCCACCTGCGCGGCCATAACGCGCTGGCGCTCGGCGATCAGCGTGCACTTAGCGCACATGCAGTCCTTCCAGCGGCAGTAGCGTTTGTGGCCCTTCAGCGCCGACACGACTCCGTGGTTCCGGCAGCGGGCGCACTTAGGAGTCCGCGGGTACTTCTCGGCCGCCCGCAGCAGCAGCGGGGGCCCCCGCAGGAGGCTACCGGCCACGGTCACCGGCAGCGCAGCTGCCGCGGCTACTGCCGCAGCGCTGTGAGACACCTGAGGACCCGAGGGGGCTCCGGGCATTTCCGATCTCAACTCCATCATAACTCTTCTTCGGCCTTCCCCTCCTAGAATACAAGACGATATCTAAATGCTACTACCTTGTCCCAAATTAGTATCAACCAACCCCCAAATGCAGTCTTGGGCACCCTAAAAGAGATGGATTTGCCTTTTCAGCCCAAATTGTGTTAACTCCAAAAGCGGCACGGCCCAGACCCAGCAAATTCCATCACTGGAGTGTATTTCGTTTCGTTTTCCTACTGCACTTGAGATTGAACTGTGAGCTCCAAGTCTCCAAATTACACATTAAACGCACGTCCTCCCCCGCTGATCTCTCAAATTCTCTTTTCTATTTAAACTGCATTTTACCTCACTGTTCAATGCCCATGAATTTAAACGGTGCGATTCGTACAGGAAGGAAAACTGCAAACTTTTATACAGCAAGTTACCCACAAATAAAACAGGGAGAATAATCTGGAGGGGGCCCGATGCTAGCTATTCCCTTTCCCGAACTAACTTCTCTGTCTTTTTAAATAGATTTTGCGTCCAGTGCTGATTTCAAATATTTGAAACAAAATAGGCAAACCGAAGGCACTTCCACCTTAAGCGATCCCTCTCCAGCCAATCCGACAGCAAGCCAGGAATGACTGCGCGCAACTCCCAGCCGCTGCCTCCACAACGCGCCCCCGGCGACTCCCTACCTTTAGGTTTCAGCTCCCCTAAAGCTCGTTACCTCCTTCTGTCATTGCTTTTAGCATCACTTCAAAACCAAAGCGCCCCCCAAAGCCCCCTTCCAGGCTCAGCATCCCCGCGCAGCCCGGTCCAAGCGTCCAGATGTAGCTTTTCGCCCCTGCGCAAAAGTTTGCATGTGTGACAGTAACACAGTGTAGAGCGAGTTGTCACTAGATACAGATCTCCGACGCGTCTCTCTCTCACTCCCTCTATTGTTGCTTGTTACGTTTCCATTAGACAAAACTTTGACAACAATGTGGCTGCTGCTATTGGCCAGGGGAGGGAAGCGGGGCCCTGATTGGTTTTCTCTTTTTTTCTACAGTGTCCACCCGGCTCCTTCCTCAAATAACTGTGTTTTAAGAAAACTGTAGGAGGTTCTTCAAGGGAGCGCATCTGAAAATCATGGCAAATAGTTTCCATTTCTTTGTGTGCATGTGCGTGCGTGTGATTCCTGGTTTTTGTTTATTACTGGCCCGTATTTTTTTTTTTAATATTCAGTTTTGATGCGGGGGTTCCCTTGCCAGGGCTTTGTGATTCCAGTTTAAATTCTTATGGGTCTCTGTCATAAAGAAATTATCAGTTAGAAATTAGCCTGCGACCGTGGCATACGACAACTCATTTTTATTACTTTGAGAATCAGTTCTTATGGGTAAATTCTAACGCATTTTTACTCGCTTTGAAACCGCAGGTTCGTTTTTAACAAGGGTAAGTATGCATTTTTTATTATTATTTTCATGAAAGGGTTGAAGCCTCAATCGCTCTACTAATTTCTCTTTCATTTTGAAAGAGATGTTTAGGCTTGAGGTTTTTTTTATTAAATTAAATACTCATATAGTATCCTGGTGAATAATTTCGGTAGGTCAGGTAACAAACAATAAGCACGGTCCAAACTTGTCTTCTGATTTTAACATTAACCTCTGGGTTGACGTCACCTCTTGTAATCAGTATGCATTCTGGGTTGGTAACAGATTCCTGACCCTATCCCCTTTTCTATCAGCAGCTTCTGGAATTAATGTCATGCTAATGTTTTAGAAACAGAATATATTTCTCTGCCTCTTTGTATTTTATTTCCTTTTTTCACTATTTGTTTTTGTTGACGACATGCTAACGACACTAAAACGAAACGGATTATTTAACCGGGACTGGTCCATAGGTCCAATTTAAGATGGCCACGTCTGCTTCTTGGCGTATCACTTTTAGTACTACATCAGCATATGGGATCAGCTTTATCGTAATGTGGTAGATCTCCAGGTCCCACTGTCTAGGTCTAAAAGAATTAGTACTGTATTATAGATCCAACACTTTCGCCTTCGACAGCTCTTATCTGCCTGCCTGCTCGGTTGCAAGAGCGAAGGTGCAGTGGTATGAACCCGCATCCTGTCTTTAGCAGCTTTGAATGTCAGATCAGATCCTTTGGGAATGAATAGCTGTGGCTTACGCTGCGGCTAATAGCTAAGTCCAAAACCTAACAGGCGCAGTCTAGTGCAGTCCATTTTTTTCTCTCTCTTTTAGTTGAAGCGGGACCCTTTACAAGTATGACTCTTACTTCTGACGGGTGCATTTTGGAGTACCAGTCTAAATTCAAGCAGGTAATGACACTTTGAGGATGTGCGTGTATATTAATGATACTAGATATAGGTATAAGATATACAGTATACGTACATATATAGTTATAGATTCACACACACACACACGTGCGCGCATAGGAAACACAAATTGTGTAAGTTCTATATTTCTTTGTTAAAAAGAAGCTCACGTTTTCTAAACAGGCTCTTAAAAAAAGACAGCTAGCCTCTACATCATCAGGCGTTGAAAGCTCCCAGCCAGCTCTCCTTTTAGGTGTCATAACACTTTTATTTAGCGCAAGCAGCAGAAGTCAAAATATCTGCCTCCCTTTTATCTCCAACCACAAATAAAATCCCCCTGGGAGAATTTAGCAGCGCCCCAGATTTGGTCTGGGAATTTGTTTAATTGGGTGAAACTGTTCGCACGCTCTGTGCCACTGTCTTTACCATATCATCATTCGTATTGTTTTATTCAGGCGTTTATTATTTACCTGCCCAACGTTGCTGAATATCACTTTCATATTATACGAATTCAGAATAATATGCAAAAGTGCAGCGTCGATTAGGACTTTCTCTTTTATAGGCCGTGTGGTGGTTAACTCTAGACGGAAGTACTCAATGCACTTTTGAGGGTTCTGTCTAGTTACTTAGCCTACGCAATGTGGATGGCACGATGTAAGATAACAATTGTTTTCTTTCAGGCTTCCAGGTCTCCACGGGCAATAACAGAGCGCAATTAACAGAGAAACAAATTTATGACATTCTAGTCGGAGTTGGACCTACTTAAAATACCCAAGATTTCCAAAAGGCTAGAGCATTTGCGGCATTAAGCTCTTCCCCCGCATCTAAACGTAAGTATAACGCACTCGAATAATTCTGCAGTTCTCTCCGACCATTTCTGATCATCATTGCTGCACTTCCAAACATCTAACTCGTTCTGTTCTTTTTTACCTGAACTTTTTATTTTGAGGCTGGATCTTTCTACTGCTAGTCCGCATCTCTCTTTTCTAATGCACCTGTTCGAGGCGAGGAGTTTGTTGGTTTTGGCCCCCGATTACTTCCGACTGAATTAAAATACAGAATTGCGTTTTTCAGTCCAAGTTTATTAAGTTTTATATTTAATACAAACAGAAGAAACAAAACGAGCCGGTTTCACAAAAAAGTGTCTTTTACACGATTCAGCGTTGTTTTAAAGTTTACTGAAACTATCTCCCGACTAAAGTGACCCGAAGAATCACAAATCGCTCTCCTTTTCCTTTTTTATACTTATAATCAAATCAGCTGCATGCTAGTTCTTGTTTTATTTATTGTAAAACATTTTGTAAGTCTTAAAATGTTTATTTCTCTTCCAGGTTTGCCTCTACAATCAAAGAGTTCAGAGACGCGAATATTAGAAATTATTACAAATTTTATATTTATCATGCACAAATTGACCTCCTCAATATTACTGGTATCATAATAAAATTTAAGTATAATTATATTACTTTTTTCTGGTAACAATTATGCATTTACCGCAGTAATCACCGTCTAAGAAAACGTATGAACATATATGTAAATAAATATGGCATATTTTTTCTGTTCATCTAAGCAGTCTTGATATTGATTAGCAAAATAAATACAATTGTATTATAATTATTTAATATGTGATGTAAAAAACGTGATAGCCATGTGATTTTGCAAACAACAAAACACTAGGGAAATAAAAAAAACCATATCAGATACACAAAGAAATTTTGAGATTTTTTAATTCATGTGGGTTTTTACTACCTGTGCTTAAAGTTTATAGTTTGTACATGTGTGGGCTGTACCCTTGAATTGGTCTATTAGGATCATTCGTTTCGCCGGTACTTAGATATTTCAATTCTATTTAACTTTAAAACGAAGATGAATCAGGAGAAATAGGGGGGCCTAACTGGAAGGAATTAATCTCCCTCAGAAGTCTCTTTGCGTGTAGTTTGCGATCAGAGCTCCGACCGGTTTCATTCCTGCCCCAGAGTCACAAGAAAAGCTCCGGGCTTGAAAACAATGAACTCAAAGTGCCGGAAAGATAGTTTTCGTTTTGCAATGTGTTAGGTTAACATTTTAACCTAATGTCAAGCACTTTTACATTTCTTAAATTGTAGCATACAGAAAAAAAGCAGAATAATTTTTAGCAATGCGTTTTTTCAAAAGCAGCCTGCTTTTGACGAGTTAGATAATTATACAGTTGTTTAAGCATAGCCCTATTTCCATGGAGAAACAGGTGTGGCTTTATCCGGCCTCAGAGATAGAAGAGTCTCCCCGCATTGATCTCAAGAGGACGAATAAATGGAAATCGCTGGTCGATTTTGCATTGGTAATCGACCTAGCTCTACTATATCACTTCCTAGAAACACTTCTCTGAAAATGTTGAAAAACAGTTTAGAATACAGCTGCTTTCCAACAATCCTCTCAACATTAGATCACCAGCTAATTAAATCCTCAGCGCATTTCCAGAAAGAAACGTCTGTTTGTTGAGCGTGTAAAGTATTGCGCAGTTCCCCACAATCTCGGACCTGAAGCCTAAGAGGCATTTCCCCCTTGATTAGCGCCTACTCCTCTCTCCAGCATTTGCTAATGTGCGTGCTCTTTAAGGTTTCAATTGTTCCAGGGGTTTGCCACTGACTTTTTCATTATTTACCTACTGAATCAGAGTAAGCAAATGCCATCTGTTTCCCTGCTGCTGTCCTCTTCACTTTTAATTATCCGCCCAGTAGCCTAATAGAGATGATATTAAACTAAATCTTTTTGACATTAAAAGTAATTATCTCCGAACCAATATTACAAAAATGAAAAAGACCCCGCCTCCTTAAAAAACAAAAGGCATCTAGATATCTTCGACAGTGCCTCTCCTTATGAAAACCGGAGACGTATACTTGGTTATTGTGAACGCAGAAATAATGAACTTTTCATGTGATTTGTCAGTTTCAATGTCTCTATTATCGATGCAGAATTGAGCAGGGATTATTATGATTATATAGGATAGTCTATATATTAAATGGTTTTCCTATGTGGCATCTGCTACAATATAAATACTTCGTTTTCCGATAGCGACAGAATTGTTGCTAAATAGAAGTGATTTAGGGAACGAATTGTATTTTGCTACATTCACCTTCATAAGGGAAAGTATCCAGGCAGAAACAATACAGTGAAATATTTTGTCTCAGGTGCAACACTATAGAAGGCAACTCCCAAAAATTGCATCTGTGACATAATTTAACACTCGATATATTATCGTTAGAGAAACTTTGCACTTTACTGGTTAATAATTAGAAAAAAATAGGAGTATTTTGTAGCAGATGGACTTTTTTCCTCGTGCTATTCCCAAAACGCTCTCTTAATTTATAATAATAATAATAATAATGAAAACTTCGGAACGAGTATTCCACATTTCTACATTAGTTTGTTTAATGCAATCTACGCCAGACACTTACGTGCCGAAACGAACTAATTTTAATTGCATGTTTCAACTTTGGTAATTAAATAGAGTGGTCTAATTAAAAGTGACTGGGGAACAGTTTTAATTCCACTTTTTTTTCCTAACGATCCATTATACAACAAATCCGTGGAAAAGCCGCCCTTAAACAAGTTACAGAGCACTGAGTTTTTACACCTTCTTACATTTTCACAATGGGCGAGTTTGACCCAGCATATGTAGCGGCTCCCTGGTGGGGTATTGGAAGAGGGCTCTGGAGCTGCTATTGCCCCGCCTGAGCGCTGTTGGACCTCGGATTGCCTCTCAGGGGCTCCCCACCGACGCTGCTGAGAATATTAGGGCCAGCAGAGGGGTTTCGAGTGGCAATACCCAAAGCACAGCAGAACAAGATTTGGGAAAAGCAGACGCTTACACGCTTCAACTCTTCACCAAGTGCCCATTAGGTTGTTAACCTCTGGTTCACATAAAAGGAACCTGGGGATGATTTGCGACTTGAACAAATGGAAGCCTCTCCCTTCAGGCACTTAACAAAGCCTTAAAATAACGGCACGAAAAAGGCTTTACTTGCTAGCCTAAAGTTTCTTTATTGAGTCGCTTGTGCACTGATACACATTAAAGAAAAATAAAGCTGAACTGAAACCGG
This sequence comes from Ichthyophis bannanicus, assembly GCA_033557465.1. Classification (NCBI taxonomy): domain Eukaryota; kingdom Metazoa; phylum Chordata; class Amphibia; order Gymnophiona; family Ichthyophiidae; genus Ichthyophis; species Ichthyophis bannanicus. The sequence goes on along the minus strand of CM066040.1, from coordinate 274,680,240 downwards.
TTTTCTGCTGTTCCAGTACTGTACGGTTCCTGTCATCCGGTTAGATGAGACGTTGCTGTGTGCGGATAACGCTTCAGCTCTTAAAACGTCAGTCACCTACTGTTTCATATTCTATCTAAAGGGAAATAGCCAGGAAGCAGGAGAACTTTATATCCAGAAATCTGGCCGAGGGGGACTCCTTCCACCCTTATGTTAACATTATTTTTAACAACTCCAGTTTCGTTTGCGAATATTTTTATCTAGCCATTGGCTTGCACGTTTTAAAGCAAGTTCTCACATTGGCTAAATCCGAACTCGCCACTCCAAGATTTGAATGCGGGGATGGCATTTTCCAAATACCAATCTCCTGCCATTGATGCGGTGCTAGTGGACGGGCATCAAAGGCGGAGAAAGATTTGTAATTGTTGCATATAAAGAAAAAAACCTGTTATTTCTTCAAAGGCAGCGTGTTAAGATAACGCCTCACATTTGTACCATTACGACCATTTCCCCCGTGACCTGGTTTCATTGCTGACCAGTGCGCCTGTCTTCCTATCACACTGAGGTCCTAGCGGTTTTAGGTCTCCTGTCCTCTCAAAATAGTAAATAAAAGTGTCCTAAAACAAACAGGCTCACCTTTAAAAAAAAGCCTTCCTCTGCTCTGCTATAGAATAATGCTCTTATTTCTAACTGCGGATTGCCAGAAGAGGACTCGAAATAAGAGGTTCTGCCCTCAACATTCCCACAGCTATTGTATGGATTTTAGCTCTTTAAGGCCATTCCTTTTTTTTTCAGCCCCCTCGGGCATGGATTAAAGCGACGGGCAATTTTCCCTTCGCACCTTATCGCTGGTTAAATGCGCTTGGAGGTAACGTGAATAGGGGGCCCTTTAAGAGCAATCTATACACGCGAGTTTGTCAGTCATCCTAATAAGGTGGAGGGGAAGCCACAGTTAGGTATAAAGTATTAAAGTTAAGATTTGTGCAGAGTGTTGCAAAAGGGGGAAAATTATATCAGTCTCCCTGTAACGCCCTGTCCGTTCTTCTGAAGGCGGATAAACGGCTGGGAACGCTCAGCTCCGCCGATGAATTAAAAGTTGCTAAGAACTGAGCGATGCGTTTCGCTCTTCTTCGGCTAAGTTCTCCCAGGTCTGCTGACAATTCCCAAGTCTTGATTTTAGGGGTTTGAGCTCCGTGCATTACCTGGTCTAGGCACACTCGCGCAAATTACTACTACTATTAATCATTATAGCGCTACGAGGCGTCATGAAATAGTAACAGGTTGTCCAGAGGTTCCGTTTTGTTGGAACCTTTCAGCCCAACAGTGTTCATCGGGGGAACCCCCCCCCCTCACTCCCCCCTCCCCCATCACCCGGCTAATTTAGACTAAGGACCAGGGACAATTCATTAAAGGCAGCTACAAACCCTCCGACGGCTTATTAATTGTATTTTATATTCCGCTGCTCTTTACCAACTTCAAACACATGGTAGAAAGGATTTGCTGTTTTGTTTCAGGTAAAACCTAATAATTAGAATTCAAACCCCGTCCCTTACATCTGCTTCGTCTTTGCCAAATGAATTGAATGGAAAGAGAAAAGAGATTGTACTGAGATCACAGATGGGGTGCAGGTTTTTGGAAGAAATTTGAGAAACACTATTGTCCAGAATCAAAACTCGATGTGTTTCCCCTACAAAGGGGTCTGCTTTAAGCCCCTCAACTTGTATTGACCTTGTTTTTTAAACTTCAACTACTTCGCACAATGAGCTGTCGCCTAAATGTCACAACCACGCTGATTCCAAGTGTGTCTTACTGCGACTGGTGGAAGGGCTGCGGAGGGGGGAGTATAATTATGAACCCATAATTACAAAAGTTACTTGCCATATCTAGGTCCTCAAGACAATACATTTTAACATTTTTAAGTTTCCCTGGAAATGGACCCAATGGTCTGCGGATGGGGAGAGAATGGATTACATGTGGGTTTGGTGGGAATGACTTAATACCCACATCTCTCACATGGTTGCCAAAATTAGACATTATTTTAGGCTATTCCGTTTACCTACTTGCGCTTGAATCCAAAAGAAAAGGCCAACTGTAACATTTTCTTTCTGCATTTGTTAATAAGAAAGATATAGAAGGGAAAACGTTTTCTGTAAAATGAAGTTTGCATTCAAATGATAAGGTCAGACATCAATACACTGTAACCGTAAAGTTTATTCCACTAAACATATTAGAAGCAATGTTGCCACCAAGCTGCTCGGGAGGCCGGTAGGAGGAGATGCTGTCATATCGGGTTTTAAGTCGCGAGGAGCAGGCAAGTGTCTGCTCCTCTTGACTAAAAACGCGATATCGCAGAACTTACTCTACCGGCAGCAGCGCGACCGGAGGACTCCCGCGCAGCTCGGCGGGAACGTTGATTACAAGGCGAATTAGTGGCGGAAAAGTTTTATCATTTGCGACGATCCGCTATGAGAGCTTTGTGCAGCACTTTTATACAGTAAAGATCTTAAGCCCCGCCGAACAGCCCCAGTGCAATCATTGACTTTCCTCATTAAGCGCAGGGATTGCTCCAGGGCTGTCACATTCAGCACTGCTCCTATCCGTTTTCATATTTTAGTGGGTGCAGGGAAGCCGGGGTTTGTTTCATTAGTCGAGAGCACAAGATTAAGCCTTTTATTTTTATTCATGATCATGACAGCTCCGCTTGGATTTGCTTAAGGATTTTTCTTTGGAATGATGTTTGTTGCCTTAGTAGCTCATGGGCTTAAAACTCCACCAGGAATGTGATGGATAAATAAAACCCACTCTAAAGAAACATATTGAAAGTGTCTTTAGTGTAATAGACTGTCTTAGTACTATCTGTTTAAAACTTTGCAAAAATAATGCTGGTAGGATTCTGTAATTCACATAGGTCTTTTTAATTAATAGGCCATGTAGGGTTTTTTTTAATTTATTGTTAAAAAGTTAATATCAACAATGATTATATTAGAGACCATGTTATTAACTTTAGCTCTAAGTTGTATGTCTAATTAATCTAAATTATTATATATATATATACACATACACACACAGACATTATTTAAATTGACATATTGATATGTTTTGTTGTTTTACTTATTTCATGAACACAATTCAATAAGTTTGTAACTTAAAAAAGAAATATTTACATCTATCGATTGAGTGCAACCAACTGATGGTACTCAATCAATAAATGTAAACATTTCAACTAAACTTGCGTTTACATTTTAGTGGATGTGTAGAATGTACAATATCCATACCGCACAATACTGAAGAAAGTTAATTGTCCAGTTAAGGAATGTAGCTGATATGTATTTTTTTTTTACCGACATATCCAAATTACTTAGGGCACGTTTTAACTTGATGTTCAGTGAGTCCATTCTATCCAAAATACTTCTTGGGACAACAGGCTGAGTAAGTCTTGGCTGTAAGCGAAAATCAAAGTCTTACTTTAGCTGTATCTTTGCTGTGGGTACAATTCTAGATGTTTTTGTTTTAAACAGGCACCAAAGGGAAACGGAATAATTTTACTAACATGTTCTCAGGAGCTCTTACCTTCTGCAGGACCAGCTACAACGTGATTGCATTTTATTAATGAAATATGTTCACATATAATACAATGGTGGACATTAATAGGGAGGAATGAATTACAATATCCCGTTAGTCCACCTTTTACTTTCATACCGGTTACCTAAAAATTTCCATATTTTGCATTTCATGGGGTTAAATGATAGTGAGTTTTGATCCTACAGGTAAAGATATTCCTTAACACATTGTTACTCACTTTTGCTTTGACTTCAGTCATGGAAATATTCAAATTTTTTCTTCTTTTCCTTGCTAGAATCTGTCAGGTAAAATCCGATACATTTTGCCAAGTATCTGAGAGGTATACCTGAAATATCACTTCTTCATTCTGCAAGTTTAAATTTCATTGTCAAAAAGGTTAACATTCAAATTACCACGTTCAGAATGAACCATTTCAAAGGTAGAGCGATCAGGAAACATATTTGACTTTTTAAATTCTTTAGCAGAGAAAGGAAAACTGTGATATAATTTGGAAGGTAGCAGGGTATTTAATTTTCATTTCAAGCCTTATGGGATCCTTTTTGTTAGTAATCTTTTAGCAAAGGCTTGTTCTTCTAGAAAGTCTATTTTGTTTGATAATTGTGTCATTTGTTGTATGTTCTATTATGTACGTTTGTTGTAAACACATATGATATGCTGATAGGTGGAATAAATTATTTTTAATCAATAAATGTCGTTTGTGGTCATCTGTAGGTAAATGCACTGAGGAGACTTGAGGTAGCCCTTTTCCACTTTACCGCGGGTCGTCTGTAAAGAAAGCGCACTACTACCAAAATAGAATAATATTTTTATTTGTAAAAGTTTAACGAGTTTCTTTTTGGAGCGCTTATTTGGACACTAAATAAAACGAACATCTAATAAAAAAAATGTACAAAAAACAAACAAACCCAGACATCATGGTGATAAACTCCCAGATAATATATTGGCTGTAGGTCACCTAACAATTTTATTTTAAGTTCCAAACTTTATTTTCTCAATGAAATAAGTAAAACAACAAGACCAGAACAATTAAACTATATTTTTAATTATTTTTATTTAAAATGCTTTGGGGGTCAGCGGTCACATTGATGGTCACACATATTATGTTTATGATTTGTACCGGCAGTAGAAGGATTCTTTTCATTTCTGACAATAAATGAGCGCCAGCCACTGTGATCTAGTGGGGATTTTAGCAGGATTTCGGAGAGTGACTCTAAGGATAGCTGGCTATATATCTCATGCATTACTGAGCTGCCTGCTTTTCAGCAGCAAAGGGGAACTTTCAGTTATTTCCATAGGCTCCAGCGCAAATAGAAACGAAGAAAGATGTTTAAGATGTAAAAGACTCTTAAGCGGCGAGCAGCACCGACAGAGCTCTGAGAAAGTAAACTTTGAATGACCCCGCAGGTTAGTTTAGTCTGAGATTCCAGTGCAAAGGGAGCTGGTGTGGAGCTGATCCTTTGGGAATAAAACCCTGGCTTTCTGCAGGGGAGGAGGGGGCACGGCTTGCTCTTGAAATATTATCTTTCCCTCAGGCAGGCACATACTGGTAACATTTACATAAGATATTTTCTACTGCACCCGGAACAAGGATAATCTTGCTGGGATTTTTGCCCATATCCAGCTCTCTGTTGATAGATAGATAGAGGGTTTTGACGTTCACGATAACCCGTGTAAGTTAAAAAAAAAACGCGTGTTATTTCTCCTTTCTACCTTAGCCATTGTTCATATGTATTGGGCTCTGGGTCCTTTGCTGAAGTTCTTGCTTATCCTATATCTTACCAGTAATTAAAACGTGTTAAGAACAGGTAAGGGGGAAGTGGCAGTGAGATCTGACAATGTCAGCTTTCGGAGTTATCTGCATCTACGGGGCGGCTGGTTGTTGTTATCCAGAAGGTTTCTTAAAGTGTGTGTGTGGGGGGGGGGGGGGGGGGGACGCTGCACCGATTAGTGCCGGCCACAGCAGCCTGGGCTTTTGCCCCCTAGTCCTGGGCCCCCACTTTGCTGCTGTATTCCCGATGGCTCTTAAGTTTGTGCACTTTTTCCCGTCAACGCCTCGGATGGCTTCAAATTTACACAGATAAACTCCGAACAATTGCAACGCCACTTTCTTGAAAAGTTGCTCCTCGTTCTACCTTTCGTTTCGTTTCAAGCTGGGAACTTTCTCTCAGGACCTGTCAGCGGATCCGAGGCTGAGCACCTTTGACAGACAGAATACAGTTTTTGATGAAATGAGCTAAAGATGAGTTATTGTATTCGTTATCCCAGTGATTTAAGTAATCTTCCCAGAAACCACAAGCAAATTAGGACAGCTTAGAAACACTGGGTTTTTCTACTGCAAGCATCGCTGTTTCTAGTTATTGGGAGTTCCCAGTAACTTTTCTTTCTTAATCTCCCGTTTCTTTGTGTACTGGTGATTCACCAGGGAGAGGGAAGCACTACACGTCCTTGATTTTAGCAAACGAATGAGTCGTAACTGAAATCCAGACGCCGCGTTTCTTTTCAGATACTAGTAACGAGCTTTGTGGCTAATTTACACAGCCTGAAGTTAAAATGATTAGTACATCGTAATACAGCTCCAGGAAGCGATTTCCTCTATATAAATGCAACAACACCTGAGATAAACCTGCCTTACACAACTGGAGTTATTTTCTTTCTAGCAGGTCCTGGGGAGGGGAGCCTGGAATGACGGTTCAGCAATTGCCCGTTTCAATGGGTTTATGCCATTCAGTTCCTACTAAAAAATCTCCGAACTTAATTCTAAACTGTTTTTTTTTTAATTCTTCACTTTTTTCTAGGTTTTGCTAAATTTAATATTTGCAATATAACATTTAAATCAGAATAATGCCATCCATGGTCCTTTTCTGCTGTCAAACGTGTCATGTTAATATTGCTAGATCACTAGCTTTAAACCAAGCTACAATCCAAAGCTGCTTACAAAAAAGTAACAGAAACAGCTCCACCTTAATTCATCAGTATCCTAACATCAAAACAGCGAGCACAACAATAAAAACCATCAACATGCCAAGTCTTGAAAAGCGTAACATAGACCAACCAACCCTGCTCTTAGTAGGAGAAAGCTAAGCCAATTGCTACTAAAATCACCCACCCAGCGATATCCCGCAGTCACACCGGACTGGGGAGCCACGAGACAGCTGGGACATTGGCAGCTGGGTGCAAAATGTACTCCCAATTGAACTACAGGAATAGTACTCAGGGTAATACCAAACTGGTACTGAACAGCAACAGCAACAAAACCACACATACCGAGGTATGAGTCAGTCTAAGCACTGATGTAGCTGGAGTATTATTTAAGACTTTGCGCTGAAGGAGCAGAAATCAGCCCTCACCCCTCTTCCCGAACCCTTTAGCCAAATGAGCGGGGGCAGTAATGGTTTTGCCACCATAAACCGTATGGGATCTGCCATTGCACTGCCCCGTCCCTATCTCAGCTCTCTTCATGGGACAGTCAATCCCCCCCCCCCCCAAGCCGAGATGTCTTCTGCAGCTGAAAGACAACACGCCAAGAGGTGAATGACTCACTGTCTCGCCTGAACTTCTTCATAAAGTTAATAACTAAATGCAGAATTGGGGCCCATGTATATAGATCAAGAGGGCGAGCAGGGAAACTTCCTAAAGCGAGTTGCCTGCTAGATGGCAATTATAACCCATAAGAAAAACAAATCTCTTGGCTTCTTCTCTGAACACTGGCCTTGGACTGAAATCTTCTGCATAGAAGGGGTGCACTTCCAGAGAAGCTGAAACCAAACTGAAGGGCCACTTCATTCTTTCCTAGTTTTAACTTTGAGCTAGCGGTGGTTCAGCAAAACATATCTGTAAAATATTCAGAGTCCCAGCATGGTTTTCAGTTTGATAACAAGGTCATATGGATGCAGTGATCTCTGGGCAAGTTGGGTAGCTGCATATTTCTTATGCCTAGACTAAACAAGGAGAGGAAATAAAGGTTTTTTATTATTATTTGTGGACCAACAGAGGTGGGACAGATAAACAGGGCTGACTCAACCATTAGACATTCCGGACAATCGCCTAGAGTGTCGGGCTTCTTTGGGGTGCCAAAGAGCAGCTTCAGTCATAAAATTAGCCCTGTTTTGTGAGGATGGGTGCATCTGATACTCCACATAAGACAACAGCAAGGCCTTCACTGCAAAAGAAAGGAATGGACCCGGTTTAGGAAGGACCCACCAGTCTGTGCCTACAACGGGCGCTACACTTACTGAACTGGCAAAGAGGCTGGGTGTGCTTTGCCTATGAAATGTTTTTCCAGTCTCTAACCAGTTCTCTTCATCTGGACATTGACTTAATATGGCACAAGAGATTATTTGGATTTCAATCTATGGTTCCCATAAAGCATTATGACTGTTTTTGTCATTAAAATATATTTATCCCACAATGTGGTATCCAAGTTCCCAATCCTCTTAAGACATTTGGGATTCAGACGGTGACCTTTTTTGGAGGGAGGGGTGATATTTTCCAAGGTGTTACTGTTTAGGTCTTTCTTTTCCACACAGTCACACTTTTAAAAACATCTCCACCATGTTCTAATTAGTACAAAAACGACTTCTGTATACAATAATTATGGGTTTTCCATATTTTATTTGTTACTAGAGATTGATAAGCTTGAACTTTTGAATTTTGTTTTTAAAAAACACGCCCGACTTGAGCAAATCTGTTTCTATTGCATTACTATACCTATGTCTGCAAGCTCTTCAAAAATATTTCACAGTCAAATAGCTGGATATCACTAATGAGAGATTATGATCATATAAGTTTGCTCAAATGGACACTTAGGAGCCCTTTTACTAAAGGTTTTAATGCACGTTAATGAATGTTAGCGTGCATTGTGTCTATAGCCCTTTTATCTCTATGGGCACAATGATACTTAAGGTGTGTTAATTTCATTAATGTGTGCTAACTGTTAGTAAAAGGATCCATTCATTTTAAAAGTATTACATGTTTTTATGTTGACCTCTTTATAAGGGTCCTACAATCAAATGTGCCTAAATGAGATTTTCAGCATCAAGATTGCAGATCTGTTGTTGTTGTTGTTAAGTGCCGTCGAGTCGGAGTCGACTCATGGCGACCCTCTGGATAGCTATCCTAAATTGTGTTCGGTCTTCAGTCAGGCGGCAGATCTACCATTCTCTAAATACAACAAAAGTTTACAAAAGTCATGTTACTGAAATAAAAATAGTCATTTCTTATCAATTTTTATATGCTGAACACGAATATGACAGTAAAATTGCAAAGTTGGCTCTAGTTTTTTTGTAATCTACAAGAATTCATGTTTACATCATGAAATGCATGGCAATAGTAAATACAATAGGCCTTCGGTTAATACCTGTAAAAAACCAAGTCATAGACTACTTCTTAGATTTTTTCACCTGTCTCTTGTACAGCTGTTCGGGAGCTTCTCTGGGGAGTGTCCAGCAGTAGTCACCCAGCATTGTACTGGACCATTTTCCCTGGTATCTTTGCTCCATCGTTGCGATATCCTGGTGAAAATGTTTGCCCTGTTCATCACTAACCATACCACAGTTGTCAGGAAAGAAATTGAGATGAGAATCAAGGAGATGGATCTTTAGAGACATATTGCAGCCAAGTTTCTGATACTGCATCAGCATGTCTTCTACTAGTTCCTTGTAGTTTTCTGCCCTAACATTCCCGAGAAAGTTTGTTGACACTAGGCGAAAAGCATTCCATGCTTGTTTCGCATCACCCTGCAGCAAGTTGTTGAACCGGTCATCTCTGAAGAGCTCTCGAATCTGAGGACCCACAAAAACTCCCTCTTTAATCTTTGCTTCGCTGAGTCGAGGGAACTTTTCATGCAGGTATCAGAAAGCTGGCGAAGTGCGGTCCATGGCTTTCACGAAGTTTTTCATCAAACCTAGTTTGATGTGAAGGGGTGGTAGCAGGATTTTGTGAGCCTCAACCAGAGCTGGGTGCTGGATATTCTTCTCTCCAACTGTTTCATTTTGTCTGCGATTCCATTCCTTCCACAAGTAGTGCCAATCCCTTGCTCAGCTATCCCACTCACATAAGAAACACATGTATTTTATATATCCCTGCTGCAGTCTCATTAAAAGGGCGACTACCTTCAAGTCACCACAGAGATGCCAGCTGTACTTGTTATAGTTAATGGAAGTCAGTAGATGCTTTAAGTTATCATATGTCTCTTTCATGTGGACTGCATGCACTACTGGAATAGATGGAAGATGGTTTCCATTGTTCAAAAGAACAGCCTTCTGACTCAGTTTCGAAGAGTCTATAAATAGTCAACAGTCTTGTGGGTCATGAGTGATTTTTAAGGCATTCATGAGGCTTTCAATATCGGAACAAAATACCAGATTACTTTCCTTTCCAACTGCATATAGTACACTGCTGACGTCAGATGGCTTCAGCAGCCGTCTGGCAGTAGTATTGCATTGCATCAGAAAATGATGCAATCAACTCTGGATGATGTGTGCATGCTGGTATTGTGCAATGCGATACAATATTACATCATTCAAGGTTTATTTGGGATGTTGTTGATGTCCTACTGGACAAATTTACACGGTGAAACGTCAAAAATGAACTACATGCAATATCTTCAAAACGAGAGCCAATAAATTTTTTTAAATGTTATATTCGTATTCAGCTCACCAAGATACTACAGATTAGGGCCTTTTAAAGTCAGTAACGATTTCAATGTTGACCAGTGATATCTAATCTTTAAGAACTTCGAGCTTGAGTGCACCTCTGGAAACGTAGGCTGATAGATAATGGTGTCTTTTCTCAGACTCCAGGCAGTATTCTCACTCTGTTTTCAGAGATCGTTTAATGGAAGAAGGTGGAATGAATAAACAATAGTGGTGGTGATGAAATAACACACATTTATGGAAAATAAATAAATGTATATTCCTCCTTCTCATCAAATAACTCCTGGAGGAAAACCGGGCTGGCCAAACCACTAGACAAAATAGGCAGATCCCTAGGGCAGCAGATTCTGAAGTTGGCAAAGAGCAGGGCAGTCAAAACTAAAACAATAGGTTCTGACAACTTGGAAAGGGCGGGGGGATATAAAGCTTAATGTTTGTCTAGGGCGCCAACACCTTGAACCAAATCTAGGGCTGGTCAGAAGGAAATCTTATTCAATCCAGAGAGGAGAATAATTGGCTCCTTGCATCCAGTCTGTTTATTTAGGTAGAAATCTCAGTTGAGGACTTGTGTTTTACAATGGTAATGCAGTAAATCTCGTCCAGCAAAGGTTAGGAGGGAGACAACAGTGAATCTTTCAGGAAGACCATCTCTCTATATATTGCGCTGGTGCTTCCTTATTGAGGGTGATGACCCTGCTTTCATTCACCACCCACTTACATTGTCTGCCTTGGTTTAAATCTTGGCAGTAGATGTATAGGGAAACTGTAAAGAAAAATAGCAAGCGAATATCATAACTTGAAGACTTCTTGATGCAAAAATGTGGGGAAAAAATCAGTTCCACCCAGGCTGGAGGCAAAGGAACTGTTCTTGTGAAACAACCCTGCACTAGACATCACAAGAGTAACCGTCTCTGAAGACTTTCTGGACAGGAAGTCCCAAGAAACCCATCATGATGGAAATTGCTTCACTTCAATGGGACATTTCACTCTGTCCTCACACTCAGTGCGGAGCAGCCTGGTATACTTTAGCTGTCTCGTGTCCAGTTGTTGCTGTGACTCACTGTTACATCTGTGTCCTCTAACTGGATTTAGCTTACGCCTTATCAACTCAAGTTTAGATTGTGACTAATTAACTTTCAGGCCGATGCAGAAAAGTCACGCTAAACGCGCACATACAAAAATGTTAAAGCGTCTGAGTAGCGCACCCCGAACGCACATGTCCAAACACGCAATGCAGAAAACACCAGCCATGCAAATGAGGGGCACATAATCCCGAGCATTAGGGGAAACGATGGACGTAAAACCCAATTGCAAAACAAAAACTGATCGTTAAATTCACATGCTTGGAAGAACTCAATGCATGTGCAGAAGAGGAAATGCAAGAACCACGTCCCATCGCATGTGCATGCTACTGTTCCGTTGTGTCATCACACAACAGTCTACTGTGGCGCATATATTTAAACACACTAGTACTGTGCATTGGTGTTTGCATGTCCTATTTTTGTAGAGATGGATTCAAACTCACCTACTAGTGAGACCGAACAAACTACCAGCCAGTCAGCTAAGCAGATCCGCTCATGCAATTTCACAGCTGAGGAGAAGGACGTGCGCTACCGGTGTGTTACTGCCAACTACAACGCATTATTTCTGGCAAAGAAAAAACGATTGCGTTATTTATGCTGGATGGGTTACTTTGAGATGCATGGATAGCTTTGTGGCTATGCCTTAACCTTTCAGATAAAAATGTTCATCGGTGAAGGTCTAATTCCTACATTATTTTTGCTGACAAAGCCGAAGTATGCTCTTTGCTTTTTATTAACAGGTATCTTCTTCTTTCTTCTCGCAGGTGCTTGTTTCCTCACTCCCGGCAAGATGAAGCATGTTATATAATTTGGTTATACGTTGCATGAATTATTTGTACTGTTGTGAGTATATCTTGGTTGCCTTCCTGTGTAATAAAATATTTTTTGATGATCCAGCGTGCTTTTCATGTACAAGAGAGGAGGTAGTAGTAGCCGCATTGCTCCCACACACCACAGTTATCTATCCATCTCCCCTTTCCAGTCAAGAAATAGGCAAGCCAAATGGGTATATGGTACAAAAACATTTATTGTAAGGCAATATAAATTTTAAAACTACATACAAATATTTATATGTGGGGGGAAGGGCGGGCAAATGTGTGCAAAAATAATATATATATAAAAATAAAAATACACAGCCAATACAGGAGGAAGGGGGTTAACAAAAGGGGGGGGGTGAGTGCTGGGCAATGTACTCAACATCCTCTGACTCCAGCAATGAGGATGTTGAGCGTATTGCCCATACCCACTAACCACCCCCGAGATGTCTTGCAGCATGCTGTGGACCTCCTCTGCCACAACATGCTGGACCCTATTTGCAGCCCCTTCCTCTTGGATTGGGGGGGCATTCTGGATTACACTTGGGTGTGGTGGTGGGGTAGAGAGTGTGGGCAAAGAAATATGGGGAAGGGGTGGGGCCTTCATGGTGGGGAGGTTGTTCAGCTTGGTTGTGGGTTTGGGCTGGGGGGTGGTTGTTTGGGCTGGGGTATGGGTTCGGGCTGGGAGGGAGGTTGTTTGGGCTTGGGTGTGGGTGGTTGTTCATGCCAGGGGGGTGGGGTAGTGTGGACAATGGGGCTCTGGGTGGCGTGGGGGGCCAGGGTCATCCTCCTCCTCTGGGCTAGATACCCAAAGAAAAGAGGAGCACTTGTCATCCAGAAAAAGCTGTGTAAACACCAAAAACTACACAAACTAGACCAAATACAACAGTCCCCAACTTCTGCTTACTTATGCTGCCTACCTCTGGAGATCTCCCACTCTCATCGCACTCACTCAAGATAGCGGGGCGCCTCCTCAGCTCCCTCACATTCTTCTTCAGGTCTTCGATCTGAAAAACAAGAACTATACATTACTATTAGCACTAAAACATTGATTCCACATGTGTTTTAAATTAATCTCTTGGGCCTCCAAGGGATCAGAATTGAGTGCAACTGGAGCACGTCCTGATTCTGACCGCTTGGGCAGGCAGGGGGATGCAAACCAGAATTGGCTTCCAATATATGTGTATGTGTGTGTGTGTATGTATATATATATACATACATACATACATATATAAAAATATACACACACACGCACATATGTGGAGGCCAATTCCAGTCTGTGTGTCCCTATTTACAGGCCCATATGCACCCCCCCCCCCAAAAAATAAAAATAATAAGTACTCTCGCCCCTGATGGAGAGGGCCTTCTCATTGTAGGCCTGGCGGAGCCTCCACCAGGCCTTTCTCATCATGATGTAATTGCGCTGACGATTTTGGCCCAGAAATAGCCGCTTTTCATTGACTATGATGAGGGAAGCCAGCAGCTCTATATCTTCCCTGATGAAGTTTGGTTTTCATCTGGGACGGGGAGCTGCTGCTGCCCTCTCTGATCCTGCTTCTGCAGCTGCCATAGTAAAGTTCCGCGTTCTGAAACACCACACACGCATGCAGTCACGTATGTGCCCACCCTAGAGCAGGATGTGCATCTCCCCCCACGACAAATTTCCTTGCACCTCCTCCAAATGCAGAACTTTCGGGCGTCTCCTCCGAACGCGGAACTTCCATGCGCCTTCTTTTCAGCATTTACAATCAGGTTATCATGGGTTGGTCATAAAGGTGTTTCTAGCCTTCCATTTTCTGCAATTTTTCTTTATCTGTCTCACAGGAAATGAGACATCAAAAAAACTGAGGTCAGTAACAGCATGACGTCACCCACCCACCCACACAATAATGCCAATCAAAAGTATTCTCACCCCAAAATGCATATCATATTAAGAAATGTGAACATGTAATGCAGTCATTTTGAAAAGCAATCCTCTATAAGTTTTCTTCGTATCTGATTACCCCTTGCCACATCACGTCAAGCAGCGTCAGGGATGTAAGGTTCCAGTGGCAAGTCTGCAGCTATTTCACAGGTATTCCGTGTTCCAGGGCTATGTTGTGCAGCACACTGAAACAATGTCCCCAATCTTTTCAGGTGCGTATTGCAATGCTCCCCAGAATGGTCTGACAACAGAAACAACTCTTCAGGACCCCAAAGGTGCGCTCTATCATACCCTGTGTTGCAATGTGTGCCTCATTGTACCACATCTCCCAGGTGTGTTTGGTGAAAGGAGAGGAGTTATCAACAAGGCCTTATACCCGTATCCGGCACCACCTATAGCATTAAAAAGAAAGACAACAGTTTGACAGTGGTACAATGTACAAAAGTATATGTATTACACCATATATATATAAATTGGCTTATGGAAATGTATAAGCTGTTTAGCACCCTCAAAGTTTCGGGATGCTTATGTGACACTTACCCAGGAGCCAACCTTCAGCATACTTTCCCTCTTCAAAGTTACAGCTGAGTCTTGAGTTGAGAGGATAAAAGAATCATGGCAACTGCCGGGGAACTTGGAGACCACATTTAGGATCTTCATGTGCACCTCACACACTACTTGCACATTAATTGAATGGAAGTTTTTCCTGTTTCGGAAGCCATTTCTCTGTCATTGGGGGGTGTTAAGGCTACATGGGTGCAATCTATTGCTCTGATCACATTCGGTAGGCCGGCAATATTAAAAAAAAATCAGCCTTCAACATCTGCCTTTCTGTCTCCTGCTCCGGGTACCGGATATGCTCCCCAATGCGATTCTTCAAGGCCTGCAATACCTGCTTGAAATGCCTTGAAAATGATGACTGGTACATTCCACAGGCCAGCCCAACAACATTTTGGAAGGATCCAGTGCCCAGGAAACGTAATGTGGCAAGTAATTTTACCAGTCCAGGTATGGCATACACACGAGCGGTGGCAGGTTTAATATCACCTTTAAAGTCAACATAGAATGACAAGATGGCAGGTCTGGATAAACGGTAATTACTTGCCTGTCTGGGAGTTCATTCAGCAGCAGCCTTTCTCTGAAAAGGAGCTGTCTGCAGGGCCTCATGATGCGGGGTGCAGCATGTACCCCCTCATGTACCTCCTCATGCTCCTCTCTTGGACCTCCATTGTTCCTCCTGTGGTTGGCTCTTGCAAGCTGCAGAAAAAGCAAGAGGATAACCAGTAAAAAAACATCTCCCTGTACGCTGAGAGCGGTATGCAGATGAAAACATCTGTGAATTCGGAAGGCCAAAATAACCATGTTTAGAACAACTCTTGACTTTAAATGGACCCGGTAGCTCTTTACTTCTAGTCCTGACCAGGCGCAAAAATAATGACGCTTTTCTAGCTCGCATATGAGTGTATAATCTCTAATGCACTTCATTGCATCAGGCACCAATCTCCTTACCATGTTATCTGACCATGCCAAACTCATTTACATGTCATTGTAATACTCTTGAATTTGCGTTGTGTTCTCAACGCACTACTGCTTTGCGCCTGAATACCACACACATACATTTCTTTTCTGCATTGGGTGCACGTGTAAAATTCATGTTATAAGTCTGCAAGTGTACATAAAAGCATGCATTGGCTTTCTGCTATTCTGAACCTTGAATAGCAGGGTTGGACTCCAATCGGGCCTTGGACACGATTCCCCGCACGTATTGAGGGTTTGTGTGGGAAGCGGTGAACAGGGGCAGGAGGAGGGGGTTCAGAGACAGACAGTGGACAGAGTGGGGGTGGTGTGAAGAAGACAGATGTACAGAGGGTATTCAAGTCGGCATCCGTTCAGCCCTCTGTACATCCAGCAGCCCCTGCTTAGATGCCCACCTTATTCCACCTCAGGTTCAAGGTTCAAGGTTCAGAATTCCTCAGAGGTGGAATAAGCGCCAGGTATGGGGGCATTCAGGGCCTGCCGCTCCTCAAATGACTGCATGTCACCGTGGTGGGTGCCCTGCCACCCACTGAGGGTCGGGAAGCATTGGGGCTCACAGTCTGGATATACCGGTGCCATGGCGACAGGACACCACAGGACTAGCAGGGAATGTTCAAATCCCAGGACATTCCCTGCTGCAGAATTGGGGACCGTCAGGCCTGTCCAAGTGCCCCGATTCTGGAACCGCAGGAACGTAGAGCTCCCATGGTTGCAGAATCAGGTGACTTTGGGGCGCCCAGACAGCCCCCGATCTGAATTGGACTTTAAATGTTTAAGAGGGTAGAAAAGCACAAATGAAGCAGGTACACTGAAATAATGCGTTTCATCGTTTCCTTGGACTTGTGCTTGTTAATGTCATGCAGTTGCTTCCAAGAATGCTGTATAACCCTTGTACTTTGCTTTACATCCCCTTCCCTCATGTAAAAATGTGAAAACCAATGGTGCTTTTCAGCTATACAAAAACAAAAATATTATTAATTTTAGTATGTAATGTGGGCCAGCTCAGGGATGGTGATGCACTGTGCAATATAACGGCCCTGAGCCCAATTCCTAGATCGGCTTTTCCATTCCCTAGGTTGGCAGGGGCAGAGGTTGCTTCCGAGAGGGTGTTCATGAATCCCAAGAGTACGTCCTGGGCATTAGGAAATGGTGACACCTGGTGGCTGGACGTAGGGCACATGAATACACAGTTCCTGGCCAAGGACTGCCACCGTACTGGCTGGGTTAGGTAACTGGGAAGGGATATAAAATTGTTGCAAATGAAGGCTCATGGAACTATAGGCCAGCAGAAGTTGGCACAGAATGAAACTGCCAAGCCAAAAGAAAAATGTATACAATATCCACCATTCAAGTGCCCTCAACTGTTCTGCAGCAACTGATCAAAAGCAAAGTCATCACTTCTGTCCCACCCCCTTATCTGATGGACAGAAAGGAGCTGTATCTTTCATGTCCCAGGTCATAAAATAAGTTGTTGGTGATAGCTTTTTGTTGGACAGAACATTTTTGAGTAGCTCCTTTTAATCCACCTTCTATACAGTCATGATATAAATGTTTCTGCTAATTACACAAGCACTTCTGTTTTTAGTTTAAACAGATAATACTGTATCAAAAATGCAATGTGTGCCTTCGAGTCAATGTTGAGTCCTGGCGACCCAGCAGCTCCTGGGCAGTGTGATCGGAAGTAGATTGCCAGGCCTTTCTTCCGAGGCAATGGAGGGTTAAGTGACTTGCCCAAGCCTTCAAGTGGTGCTAGTGGGAATTGAACCTTGGTCTTTTGGAGCCCAATATTCAAAGGCGTTTACAGACCTGTAGACCATGTAAATGCCACTTGGAGAGAAATTCAGCACTATACGCCCCAATACTAACCATGTAGCAGCAGGGCATGTGATGGGCGTTCTAGGGCAGAGACGAGGTGGCAATATCACACCCCTGCTTGGTTAGCAAAAACCGGCCTATCTTTACCCGTGGGGGCTAACTGGGCGCAGTTCAATATCGCCACCGCCTGGTTAGCTTCTGACGCCAGATATTCAATGCCGGGGCCATATATGACCCTGGCATCAAATATCCACGTTTAATGTTCAGCGCTGATGACTAACCACTGTAATCGTGCTAGTTGCTGGCGATGAATATTGGGCCTTTGATTGCTAAGCCAGTGCTCTAACCATTAGGCGACACCTCAACTCCAAATACTGTATCGTCCTAGTGTAAAAACTGGATCTCAGTTCAAACTGAAAAGGGAAAGCAGGTCTGCCGCCATGGAGTCCTCTCCTTACTGTGACCGGTTGGGGCTGAAGAATGTAGCTGTCCTCCTCTTCGGCATATAGGGGCTCAAGGGCGGCAGCGGCAGCGGCAGCCCCTCTAATGCAATCCAAGAAAGCCCATGAATGTGGCTGTCAGTACATCTCTTTCCTTTATCAATACTGCTCACATCTGCTGATTTGGCATGACCTTTGCTTTAATCTCACATGCTCTAAGGCTCTCTGGAGGTCTCTTGGGCCTTAAGTTGTGGTGGAGGAGGAGGAGAAGAAGAAGGAAGAGGAAAACGAGTATACTAAAGCACTGTAGCTCTCTTTGTCATCATGTTGGCCTGGATCAGGAGAGAACAGGGAGTGCTAACTGTACCCCAGTATATCATACTGGAACATTCTGTGTATAGAAGTATGAATGTGGGGGAAGAGGTCTGGATCTTTGGAGATTTATTCGGGGGGGGGAGTCATTTGAAGTGCAATGGCTACGCTAGGTGAATTGTGGGAGCCATAGAATGCTGGGTCAGTGGAAAGTAGAGTATGGGGTTTGTGGGGTGCTGTGCTGAATGGGTGGCTGGAGGGGCTATTTGGATGCCTGAGGAGGGTGTAGCATACTAGGATTGTGGTGAGAAGTGTGCTGTGGATATGAAAGGCTCTATTGGGGCTGTGAAGGGTTATGCTGAATTGAGGTTGTAGCATGCTAGGTCTGTGGAAGGCTATTGCTGAATGTGTGTGGGGGGGGGCAGCCTGGGTGAGTGGGGGGGAAGAGTGTGTTGGAGGTGTGATGAGCTGTGCTAGGTGGGGCTATAGAGTGCTGGGGCTGTGGGGAGGAAGGGGTAGGTCTGTGCAGGATGAGAGAATTGTAGAATTTAGAGTCTGTGGAGGGCTATTTTGAGTGTGGGGAGGTGTGTAGGGTGCTGGAACTGTACTACTACTACTCATTTGTATAGCAATATAAGGCATTTAGATATAAGACAGTCCCTGCCCATCAGAGCTTACAATCTAATCAGGATGAAAAAACATAGCAAAACTTGGGTCTAGAGTATGGTAAGATACACATAAGTAACAGACAAGAGCATGAGGATCCAAAAGCAGCCTCAAATAGGTGGGGTTTTAGCCCTATTCAAATCCAAGCTAAGAGACAGGGTCAAGCTGTCCACTAGGCAAACTAGGTAGTCGCCTAAGGCAGCAGATCCTGATGGGCAACTTGGCCCTAGATAGTCCTGATGTGCCACCCCCACCATCCCACTTGTCATCACGGCACCATCTCCAACCTCTCACTGGAGGTTGATGGGAGATACAGCGATGACCTTTTTGAGGGGAAGCAATATTAGACCTAGTCCTTAGTGGAACACCAGATGTAGTGCAAGAGATAAGGGTGTTGGGGCCACTTGGCAATAGTGATCATAGCATGATCGCCTTTGATTTAATTAGTGGAGGAGGGATAGTAAGGAAATCCACAGTACTACCCCTTAACTTTCGAAAGGGAGACTATGATAGAATGAGGAAAACAGTTAAGAAAAAACTAAAAGGAGCAGTTGCAAAGGTTAAAGACGTACATCAAGCTTGGGTGTTGTTGAAAAATACTATCTTGGAAGCCCAGACCAGCTGTATTCCACGCTTTAAGAAAAGTGGAAGGAAGTCAAAAAAATTGCCAGCATGGTTTAAAGCTGAGGTCAGAGAGGCTGTTGTTGCCAAAAAAGCATCTTTCAAGAAATGGAAAAAAGAGCCAAATGATGAAACCTGGAAACAGCACAAGCACTGGCAAGTCAAATGCAAGGCATTGATAAGGCAGGCAAAGAGAGAATTTGAGAAGAAGCTTGCTGCGGAAGCAAAAACGCGAAATAAAGACCTTTTCAAGTACATTCGTAGCAAAAAACCCGTGAGAGAGTCAGTTGGTCCATTAGATGATAAAGGGGTTAAAGGAGCACTAAGAGGCGACAAGGCGATAGCGGAGAGACTGAATGAATTCTTTGCTTCGGTCTTTACTGAGGAAGATGTAGGGATGTTACCCACGACTGAAGTGGTATTTAAAGGTGTGGAAGAATTGAAGGAAATATCGATACATCGGGAAGATGTCCTACAACTATTAGATAAACTGAAGAGTAGCAAATCACCTGGGCCGGATGGTATACATCCAAGGGTGTTGAAAGAACTGAAATTTGAGATTGCAGACCTGCTATCAGTAATCTGTGAACTATCATTAAAATCATCTCTAATACCTGAGGATTGGAGGATCGCCAATGTAACACCAATTTTTAAAAAGGGTTCGAGGGGTGATCCGGGAAACTACAGACCGGTGAGCCTGACATCAGTACCGGGAAAAATGGTAGAAACCATCATAAAGAATAAAATTACTCAGCATATAGATAGTCATGACCTAATGGGAGACAGCCAACATGGCTTTAGACAAGGAAGATCTTGTCTTACTAATCTGTTATGTTTTTTTGAAGGAGTGAATAAACAGGTGGACAAAGGTGAGTCGGTTGATATTGTGTATCTGGACTTTCAGAAAGCCTTTGATAAGGTCCCTCATGAGAGACTTTTGGCAAAACTAAAGAGTCATGGGATAGGAGGCAGTGTACTACTGTGGATCAGGAACTGGTTAAAAGATAGAAAGCAGAGGGTAGGGCTAAATGGCCAATTTTCCCAATGGAGAAAGGTGAATAGTGGTGTACCCCAGGGATCTGTGCTGGGTCCGCTGCTTTTTGACATATTCATAAATGACCTGGAAAGTGGAATAACGAGTGAGGTTATCAAATTTGCTGATGACACAAAACTATTTAAAGTTGTTAAAACCCAGGAGGACTGTGGAAAATTGCAAGAGGATCTTGATAAATTGGAAGACTGGGCATCAAAATGGCAGATGAAATTTAATGTGGAGAAGTGCAAGGTTATGCACCTAGGGAAGAACAACCCAAACTATGGTTACACGATGCAAGGTTCCACATTAGGAACCACCACCCAAGAAAAAGATTTAGGCGTCCTTGTGGATACCATGTTAAAACCCTCGGCCCAGTGTGCAGCGGCGGCCAAGAGAGCAAATAGAATGCTAGGTATGATAAGGAAAGGAATGGAAAATAAAACAAAAGATATTATAATGCCTCTATATCGTTCCATGGTGAGACCGCACCTTGAATATTGTGTGCAATTCTGGTCGCCATATCTTAAAAAGGATATAGCAATTTTAGAAAAGGTTCAGAGAAGAGCCACCAAAATGGTAAAGGGGATGGAAGGCTACTCCTATGAAGAAAGGCTAAAAAGGTTGGGGCTCTTTAACTTGGAAAAGAGACGGCTGAGGGGAGATATGATAGAAGTCTATAAATTAATGAACGGAGTGGAACGGGTAAACGTAGATCGATTGTTTACCTTATCAGAATATAGAAAGACTAGGGGACATGCAATGAAGCTACAGGGTAAACTATTTAAGACTAATAAAAGAAAATATTTTTTCACTCAACGTGTAATCAAACTCTGGAATTTGTTACCGGAGGATGTAGTAAAGGCTGTTAGTGTAGCTGGGTTTAAAAAAGGTTTGGACAAGTTCCTGGAGGAAAGGTCCATAAACCATTATTAAGAAGGGACCCAGGATATCAATGCTTGAACCAATACAAGCATTGTGGAACCTGTGTCCCTTGGGGAAACTGCTAGGTACGTATGACCTAGATTGGCCACTGTTGGAAACAGAATACTGGGCTTGATGGACCTTGGTCTGACCCAGTATGGCATATCTTATGTTCTTATGTTCTTATGAGGCCGCAGCAGTCTTTACAGTATGCGCAAGCCTGCACTTGTGCCCTGCCATTCCTTCCTCCTCCAACAGGAAGTCGTAGGGGGCAAAAGTGGCAGGCCATGAGTGCGCACATGTGCTTTAAGGCCTGCTGCGGCCGCAAAGAGTACCGGCCCATCAACCCTGGTGAAAGGCTGGATGTCGGAGGTGGTGAAGTGGTGCTGTTGGGATGGCACATCCGGGCCTGTCTAGGGCTGCAAGAACCCTTGGGTTGCCCCTGGCTAGAGAAAGCCCAGCGCACTGACTCCAATCATTTGTTCCAGGTATATGGAGCAGCAAGATGGAGTAAACGAAGTCTAGGGTTGGCAGTGGCAGAGAAGGGCACAGATAAATGGGATCTGCCAGAGGAATGGAGTTCCCAAGGAGGGGTGTAGAGTGAGACAAGAGAGGAAAGGTAGTGAAGAGTCACAGAATGAATGTACTTGTAGGTCAGCAGGAGAAGTCTGAACTAGATGCGGAGTTGTGAAAAGTCATGCTAAGCAGAAGAGGGGATGTAGCATACTGGAGCTGCAAGAGACTCTGCAGATTGGAAAACCATTTTAAATAGGGCTTCTGATATTCCATATGTGTCTGTGCATGTATAAAAAGGTATTAACTAAATCAAAATGCATATACACTCACAAATATGCATGCATGCATCATTAAGTAAATTCCATTCATTCTGCATTGAACAACTTATTTTGTTTTCTGAAATACATAATAATGTAAGAAATTCTCTTCCAGAAATCTTCAAAGTTTCATTTCCATCTTCCATAGGGATTAGCATTGTGAAATTAAGGAGCATTACATGATCAGTTGAATGGGGACTAACTGGCTTGGGTTATTATGATAGAGTCTTGTCAGGGGTACAAGCCAAAACCAGCCAAGCCATGAGACAGACATTTGCCTCTGCTAATCAAAATCGGGTTGGGCATGTATCAACATTAGAAAACAAAAACCCAGTCACAACTAACTCCTTTTTCTAGCAGTCCTATAAAAGAAGCCAAGGCCTAGACTGAAGAAGTAACTTTGTCTACAGGAGATGGTCTTCCTAGAAAAGGATGGTATTGACTGAAAATGTGTTAGTCTGGCCCTATAGTACATCTAACCAGGGGACAAATGAAGAATTACCCTCTTCCACACACCAACCTCAAGACATGCTAAATGAGTATGTGTATTTTCAAACCATGAAAACGTTCATTAAAGATTCAAGACTAGCATCAATGAAAACTTACTCCCCCTGCCCTCCCCCCATTTATTTCAGTGCCTTCATGCTCTCCGCCTACTGTTCCCGATTCTATCATGGTCGTCCCAGCCCTCTGTGCACCCAATCAGAACCGGATGCACAGAGTTAGATGGGATTCTGATCTCACTGGGCACGTCTAGCCCCACAAAAACAGAATCGCGTGCAGGCTGGGACCCCAATTCCAGTCAGCCTGCATGTACAGGCCTAGCCCAGCTAACTCAGTCAAGGTTCCTGAATGGAGCTGCTGTGCCATGGCATCCGGTTACCATGGCACCGTGGCTCCATTCAGGAGCTGTGATCCCCAGCTGCTGAAAAGATTTTCATTCCCCACAGCGCAACCCCCGATCTGGCCTCCCAAGTCCAGGATCAGGCTGCGGGGAATCTCCTCTACCCCCTCCCGTCTTTGATGCGCCCCAGGACTGCTAGAACCACCTCATCTAGAGGAACGTAATCCACCTCAGAGGTGGAATAAGTTCCTTGTTCAGTCAGCCAGCCTCGGACATACAGGGCCGACATTGGAATCAGCACTGTACATCCAGGGCCATGGACTGCCCACTGCCCATCCTAAATCCACCCCCACACTGCCCCTTTCCCAGCCCCATCTAACCTCCCCATACAGCATACAGGGAAGTTAATCGGAGTCAGCAGAGAGGCCAAATAGCAGGGATGGACATCCCAATGTGGCTCGGAATGACCCCCACTGTATCTACTGAGGTTATGGCCTTTGATGAATCCACTAGGGTTAAAGATTGTACAGTTGCTGATGTTACCATTCTTAGATTACTGTAATGGTCTTTATTTTGGATTTCCTAAATCATTAATTCATTCCTTGCACCAACTCTATGGCACTTAACAACAACAAATTATTCAGGACACTACTGCCTATGTAATACTTGGGTTGAGGAAATATGATCATCATTCAGATAAGTTACTTGAGCTTCATTGGTTTTCAGTAGAGAAACATTTGCCTTTTTAAGCCCTTTGTTTGATTCATCAGCTGCTATAATGGTTCTTTTGTTTCAGATCTTGCTATGTTGGTGAAGTGATATGAACCATCTTGATGTCTTTGCTCCAGTCAGACTGGTTTGCTGGTTATACCAGCTGTAAGTCATACTAGGAAGGCCATTACCAGCCCGAGACATTTCTGGTAGTGGAATAATCTTCCATTAGAATCACATGAGGAGAAGGATTTTTTTAAAGTTTTGTAAATTATTGAGGATACTTCTGTTTTAGTTACTTTTGTGAGATGGTATTTTTGTTTTAATTTTGTCTTTTAAGTATATATGCATATATTAACTTGTTAACCTCTTAGAAGTCCCACTATAAGCGAGTTGTATATATAATAAAGGTGGGGGATGTTAGATTTTGAGACTAACATTGTAGAAGTAGTTAGGAAGACATTAATTACGTTATGCATGGAAAGGCAGCTGTATTTGTTTTTGGAAAGGATATAGCGATTTTAGAAAAGGTTCAGAGAAGAGCCACCAAAATGGTAAAGGGGATGGAAGGATACTCCTATGAGGAAAGGCTAAAAAGGTTAGGGCTCTTTAACCTGGAAAAGAGACGGCTGAGGGGAGATATGATAGAAGTCTATAAATTAATGAATGGAGTGGAACAGGTAAACGTAGATCGATTGTTTACGTTATCAGAATATAGAAAGACTAGGGGACATGCAATGAAGCTACAGGGTAAACTATTTAAGACTAATAAAAGAAAATATTTTTTCACTCAACGTGTAATCAAACTCTGGAATTTGTTACCGGAGGATGTGGTAGAGGCTGTTAGTGTAGCTGGGTTTAAAAAAGGTTTGGACAAGTTCCTGGAGGAAAGGTCCATAAACCATTATTAGGAAGTGACCTAAGATATCAATGCTTGACCCAGTACAAGCATTGTGGAACTTGTGTCTCTTGGGGAAACTGCTAGGTACATATGACCTAGATTGGCCACTGTTGGAAGCAGAATACTGGGCTTGATGGACCTTGGTCTGACCCAGTATGGCATATCTTATGTTCTTATGTTCTTATGAATTGGAGATTTGAAGAAGCTGGTTTGGTCGATGGTAATTGTACACTTAGATTACTGTAATGCTCTGTGGGCCTCCCCGTACTATTACCATAAAAATGCAGGTGGTGCAAAAGGCCCTACACCCTGGCTGATTTTGGGGAAAACACACAGAAAGAGAACCTCCTTATTATTAAGATAGAGCAACTTTTAAACTAGATAATAGGGGAAAGCCGACAGTCACCCAAGAGCACATGGTTCAGAACAATGTATCATTGAAGGATACTAGCAAAAGATTGAAGTTAGGGCATATCAGCAGAGAGGTTCCATTAAAGACAAAAGTAATCCAAATGCCCCTGAGTATAGAGCAGACAGAACTTAAAGATTCCAAATTACCCCTGCTTACCAATAACGAGATTAATATGAATAAAATACAGCCTCTAAAATGCTTATATGCAAATACTAGAAGTCTACAAAATAAGAGGGGAGAGTTAGAATATATAGCACTAAATGAGAGGTTAGATAGGATTGGTATCTCAGAAATGCGGTAGAAGGAGGACAACCAGTGAGGCACTGTGATACCTAGGTGCAGACTATATCGTAATGATAGAGCAGATCAAATTAGTGGAGGAATTGCACTCTATGTTAGAGAGGGCATTGAGTCACAAAGGATTAAAGTTTTGCAGGAAACAAAATTCATTGTAGAATCTCTATGGATTGAAATTCTATGTTAAAAGGGGAAGGGGAAGGTGATGGAAGTGGGGGTGTACTATCGACCGCCTGGCCAGAATGAACAAATGGATGATGAAATCCTCAAAGAAATCAGGGAAGCTAACAAAAGTTAGAGCACAGTAATAATAATGGGTGATTTCAATTACCCCGATATCAACTGGGTCAGTGTCACGGCAGGACATGCTAGGGAGATAAAGTTTCTAAATGAAATAAATGATTGCTTCTTGGAGCAGCTGGTTCATGAATTGACCAGAGGGGAAGCCATTTTGGACCTAGTCATTAGTGGAACACAAGATCTAGTGCAAAAGATAAGTGTTGGGGCCACTTGGCAATAGTGACCATAGCATGATTGCATTTGATTTAATAAATCAAAGCTGAAAACATTCTTCTTCATAGAACATTTCAATGACTTAACACTGCAATCCACTCCCCAAAACACCCGACAAGCCTAAACATCGCCTCCCCCCAACGCTCTGATTAATCAATGCAGAAATGTT
Source organism: Ichthyophis bannanicus (assembly GCA_033557465.1). Taxonomy (NCBI): domain Eukaryota; kingdom Metazoa; phylum Chordata; class Amphibia; order Gymnophiona; family Ichthyophiidae; genus Ichthyophis; species Ichthyophis bannanicus. The sequence continues at coordinate 274,654,178 of CM066040.1, read as the reverse complement.
AAAATGTATATAAGTTATGCTTCCGAGCATGTCCCGTATGCCACCCCTACCTATTTCATAATTTTTTTGTAAAATTGTTGAGTTCTTCTGTAAACTGCTTTGATTTTTTTTATGATAAGGCAGTATAAAAAACAACTTGTTAAATAAATAAATGGAGGAAGGACGACAAGGAAATCCACAGTACTACCTTTTATCTTTCAAAAGGGAGACTATGATAAAATTAGGAAAATAGTTAATAAAAAACTAAAAGGAGCAGTTGCAAAGGTTAAAGATTTACATCAAGCATTGATGTTGTTTAAAAATACTATCTTGGAAGCCCAGACCAGCTGTATTCCACGCTTTAAGAAAAGTGGAAGGAAATCCAAAAAATTGCTAGCATTGTTTAAAGGTGAGGTCAGAGAGGCTGTTGTTGCCAAAAAAGCATCTTTCAGGAAATGGATAAAGGAGCCAAATGATGAAAACCGGAAAGAATATAAGCATTGGCAAGTTATATGCAAGGCATTGATAAGGCAGGCAAAGAGAAAATTTGAAAAGAAGCTTGCTGTGGAAGCAAAAACATGTAATAAAGACTTTTTCAAGTACATTCATAGCAAAAAACCTGTGAGAGAGTCAGTTGGACCATTAGATGATAGAGGCGTAAAAGGGGCACTAAGAGGGGACAAGGCCATAGTGAAGAGACTGAATGAATTCTTTGCTTCGGTCTTTACTGAGGAAGATGTTGGGATGTTACCTATGACAGAAATGGTATTTAAAGGTGATGCCATGGAAGAATTGAAAGAAATATCGATACACCGGGAAGATGTATTACAACTATTTGATAAACTGAAGTGTAGCAAATCACCTGGACCAGATGGTATACATCCAAGGGTGTTAAAAGAACTAAAATATGAGATTGCAGCCTTACTATTAATAATTTCTGGACTATCATTAAAATCATCTGTAATACCTGAAGACTGGAGGAGGGCCAATATAACTCCAGTTTTTAAAAAGGGTTCCAGGGGTGATCCAGGAACCTACAGACCGGTGATCCTGACGTCAGTACCAGGAAAAATGGTAGAAACAATTATAAAGAACAAAATTACCGAACATGTAGATAGTCATGGCTTAATAGGAGACCGCCAACATGGCTTTAGCCAATGAAGGTCTTGTCTTACTAATCTGTTATGTTTTTTTGAACGTGTGAATAAATAGGTAGACAAAGATGAGTCAGTTGATATAGTGTATCTGGATTTTCAGAAAGCCTTTGACAAGGTCTCACATGAGAGACTCTTGGCAAAACTAAAAGGTCTTGGGATAAGAGGCAGTGTATTATTGTGGATCAGGAACTGGTTAAAAGATAGAAAGCAGAGGGTAGGGCTCAATGGTCGATTTTCCCAATGGAGAAAGGTGAATAGTGGAGTACCCCAGGGATCTGTGCTGCATTTGCTGCTTTTTAACATATTCATAAATGACCTGGAAATGGGGATAACGAGTGAGGTAATCAAATTTGCAGATAACACAAAATTATTCAAAGTTGCTAAAACCCAAGAGGATTGTGAAAAATTGCAGTAGGACCTTGATAAATTGGAAGAGTGGGCATCCAAATGGCAGATGAAATTTAATGTGGACAACTGCAAAGTTATGCACCTAGAAAAGAACAACCCAAAGTATGGTTATACAATGCAAGGTTCCACATTAGGAACCACCACCCAGGAAAAAGATTTAGGTGTCACCGTGGATATCAAATAGAATGCTAGTAATCATAAGGAAAGGAATGAATAAAACAAAGGATATTATGATGCTTCTGTATCATTTCATGGTGTGACCACATCTTAAATATTGTGAATATTGCAATTCTGGTCACCGTATCTTAAAAAGGATATAGCATTATTAGAAAAGGTACAGAGAAGAGCCACCAAAATGGTAAAGGGGATGGAAGGATATGAGGAAAGGCTAAAAAAGGTTAGGGCTCTTCAACCTGGAAAAGAGACGCTGAGGGGAGATATGATAGAGGTCTATACATTAATGAATGGAGTGGAACAGGTAAACATTGATCGATTGTTTACACCACCAAAAATATAGAAAGACTAGGTGACATGCAATGAAGCTACAGTGTAACCTATTTAAGGCTTATAAGAGAAAATATTTTTTCACTCAACATGTAATCAAACTCTGGAATTTGTTACTGGAGGATGTAGTTAAAGCTGTTAGTGTAGTGTTTAAAAAAGGGTTGGACAAGTTCCTGGAGGAAAGTTCCATAAACTATTATTAAAGGGAACATGGGGAATGCAGTGCTTGCCCCAATACAAGCATTGTGGAACCTGTGTCTTTTGGAGAAACTGCTAGGTACTTGTGACCTAGATTGGCCACTGTTGGAAACAGGATACTGGTTTTGATGGACCTTGGTCTGACCCAGTATGGCATATCTTATGTTCTTATGTTCTAAGGGAGCTATATTGGTTTCTTGTTACCTAAAGAGTACAGTTTAGGGCATTGACTTTGACATTCAAAGCATTATGAAGGATGGGTCCTTTATCTTTATATAATAAACTCTCATGGTATGCTCTGAGATTAAGCCAAGATCATCATAAATTGGAAGGAGCCTCCATTAAGATCACTGGTAATGTCAGGATTAGGAGGTGGGCTTTCAGTATGGTCAAGCCTCATCTCTAGAATTAATTTCCATATTCATTAGGAGGAGAGCTGGCTGATGTATGGTTTCACAATGGGTTGAAGACATCATTGTTTGTTAAAGGGTAGGGGATCATAGGATGATTTTACTGTTGGCATTGGGAGAATGGACAGGGGCTAGTATTTTGGATTAATTTTATTGATGTGTGTTATACACTGCCTTGGTGGTTTTCTATAATGGGTGGTCAATGAATTATTATTGTTTACAGACCTGGGGAAGCATTGTAAAACAGAAGCAGTCTGCGTTAGATGACCTTCTCTCCCAATCCATCTTACTTGATTGCATTCTCTCCAAACTGAATGAGGTCAACAATCATGAGATGACGGGCACACTGAAGTTCTTTGGGAGCTACAAATGCTGCCATTGAATCCAGACCTATCAGCACCCAGGGTAGATGGTCCAGGTATGCACTACCGTGTAGATTGATTGTGCAGTGGCAAGCTTAAACTACATGGAGGGCTTTTAGAAAAGTTGGGGATGTTGAAGGAGGTGTGTAGAGGGTGAACTTGTAACAAACATTACTAGGTGAAAGCAGTTTCCAGTTACAAGCAACCTGCAGCATAAAGGGAGGCAGAATGATAATAGTTTCTTTTCTGTGATGTTTTACCACCTCTTGGGTAGGAGGTCAAGCTTCCAGTATTTATGCCAAATATAGTTTTTAAAGTGGAGGCTGGCCTGTGTCTGAAAGGCAGCATCTTCTTCCATGGGACACTTACAATTACATCACAAGTGCTAATATGTTTAGGTTTATTCACTATTATTGGTGAAGCCGCTGCCACCCAGCATTCAGAAATTTTGGGGCAAGGAAGCGATGTGGCTGCTTTCCTGACTCCAGCATTCGGGAAGCCTTATTGTAGCAACAGGCTCGATGCACCAGGTGTGCAAGATGAAACTGGTAGCAGGTGTCATGGGCATAATTATTTCAGCCGTAAGCTAGTGATGCGAGTGGCAGCAATTGCAACAGAGATTAAATTTTGAACTATTTAACTATTTTTAGTGCTTTTCAACAACGGTTGCATCAATCCATCTGCAAGCACAAATACTTGTCTGATGATGGCTCAAGCAGGCTGCAAATTAGGGAGGGGGAGGTGAATCTGTGAAAAAGGTGAAAGCTAAAGATGTGCTAATAAAGTGGAGTGGAGGAGTAGCCCAATGCTTAGAGCACTGGCTTGGGAACCAAGGGCCTGAAATTCGAAAGGCATTTACACAGTTTAAAGCCCTGTAAACCATGTAAATGCCACTCGGCGAGATATTCAACATTGAATATCCTGATCTTCTCCCCTACACGCCCTGATGCTAACCGCTTCATCGTGTTATGGGCGTTCCAGAGCTAAGCAGGGGTGGTGACAGTCGCTAACCGGGTGGCAGCCATATTGCACCACTACCCGATTAGCCTCTATGACTTCCGGGCATGTGCAGCAATCCCAGATAGTTAATGCCGGGGCTGCATATGACCCCGGCATTGAATATCTGGGGTTAGAGGATGGTGGTGACGGCTAGGTGCTGTACTCGCGCCTAGCTGTCCTAACTCAATATCAGGTCCCAAGAGATCAGGGTTCAATTTCCACTAGCATTCCTTGTGGCCTTGGGTAAGTCGCTTAACCATCCATTGCCTCAGAAAAATCAAAGTTATTAAAGTCCCTGTTTAATGTACATTACTAAGATTAAATAAATCAGATCGTCAAGTAATAAACTCAAACTTTCATCACCCATCAGTCCATTTTACTCAATATATTCACAGAGAACTTCTTGCACCTTTAAAATAAGAGAAAAGGCATATCATATGCCCAGCGGTGGGATCCAAACCGCCAAGGAACTGGTTCAGTCCCTGCACCCCCCCCCCCCCAATGTGTGCACCTGCTGGGTTGCTGCTCCTCGTATGGAGGCATTGCAGCGGCCATATGCTTGGGCCACTGTCCTCTGCTGAAGGTACGCAACTCCATGGTGGCCCAGTGGCCCGATCCCTTGCCTGACAATGTTTGATGGCATCGGGAGCTTCTCCCGATGCTGTCAAACATTGTCAGGTGGGGGGATTCCCACCAGTGTAGAGTCAGCACTGCAATGCCGTGTTCAGCTCGGATTGGCGAACGCGGAGAGTGGCAGAAACCGGTTCGCGTGAACCGGCTGAATTCCATCATTGCATATGCCCCACCCCAATATAGCATTACATTTCAAATGGCAACAAAACTGCTACTTTGCTCCTCTCCCAATTCCTTGGTGTCTTCCTGCCAATGTTTGGCTGTGTTGCTCCTCTCATGATGCTTTGGGGTCTTCCTGCCAACGTTGGTGCTTCTATGCCCCTCTCCCAGTATGTTAGGGTCTTCTTTCCACAATTTATGCCACTTTGTCCTTCTCATGGTGTCAGAGTCTTCATGCCACTGTTAGAGTCCTTTGCCCCTTCTTTTGGCACCGTGCGATCTTCATGACACTTTTGCTGTTTTGTAATGCTTTTGCCTCTGTTACAGATGCCTGCCAGCAAATTAAAAAAATATTAGGATTTAGCTTACACCTTTTTCAGTAGAAATAAATTTAGAAAGAAGTGGGAAAATACAGGCCGGTAAGCCTCACCTCGATGATGGAAAAAGTTATGGAGATGCTGCTGAAGGAAAGAGAGAGCTTTTGATGGTCTAGTGGGTTGCTAGATCCAAAGCAACATGTTTTTACCAGCAGCAGGTCATGCCAAAGGAATCTGATTGATTTGTCAACTAGGTGACATGCACTGAATATAATGTACTTAGATTTCAGAACAGCTGGGAGATGGGGGCAAGAGCAGTTAACTGGATTAACAATTGGTTGATTGACAGATGGCAGAGGGTAACGATATATGGCACCTACTTGAAAGAATGAAAGGTGAGTAGTGGATTGCCTTCGGAGTCAATCCTGGGTTGGATTTTGTTCAATGTCTCTCAGAGAAATATTGTCAGGAAGTCAGAAGGATGCTAGGATGCAGAGAGAGAGAGAGGCAGAACCAATGATGAGGTGCTCCATTGGCACCGATATCACCTCACATATTGGTGATATCAGCGCCAATGTAGCCCACACGGTAACTCTTCCCAACTTTCAAAGAAAGCCTTTGGGAGATGTACCACGCATGCTCCAATTCCTGCCTAAGGGTGCCATCTTGCCTCAGTATGATATCATAGTTCAAGATGGCAAAAAGAAAACAACTCCACGGGGAGGAGGGAGGGTTGTGAGGACTGATTCCTGCTGTTCCTGGAGAACACCTGTTACAGATGAGTAACTACACTTTCTCCAGGAAGAAGCAGGATGTCAGTCCTCACATATGGGACTCCCTAGCTACAGGCTACCGAAAAAACCTGTAAAAAGCTATGGGAGATTAGAAAAAGGTGAACCTTGAGAAGCAGCAACTGAGTCAAGGACACCAGACACATGAACGGCCCTAGATGTCAATTGAGGAACCAGTTCTCCAGTAGCCTGAACCAATGTTCCCTCTAATTTTCTGTAGGCTGTGTGCGCATAAAATATCAGCTGTGCAACTTTTGAAGGAAGGTTAAATTTTTGTGCGCCACATAACGACACTCGGAGTTATATACTTTAAAATTTGACTATACGCCAGAATACAGTATGTACACCACATTGATTGCACTAGAAAATATTGTAGAACTTATGAAAACCGTAAATACACAACAACTTTTAAATTTTAAGACGTCTGTGTTGTTTTCTATCAGAATCAGAACCGTAATTTTTGTGCGCTCTGTTATAAAGTATGTGCGCTCGCTCGGCGAGGTGTGTGCGCGCGCACATGCGCACAGCTTAGAGGGAACAGTGGCCTGAACACACTGAAGGGCCAGAGGGCAGGAATTGCCTTACATCCCAAACAAATGATGGCGTACTGCCTGGCTGAAGGCTTTGTCCTGTTGGGACTCCCCCTCCATGCAGTAATGAGCTGTAAAAGTATGAACAGAGGACCAGGTGATGACCCAACAAATCTCTGTCAAAGCAAGGGCATGTAGGTTTGCCACTGAGGCCGCCATGGCCCTGACACTGTGCACCATAACCAGACGCTCTAGCAAAAGACCGGCCTGCTTGTAAGAGAAGGCAATGCAGTCTGCCACCCAAGTGGACAGGGATGCTTAGAGGCCGTTGTCCCCAGCCGATTTGGATCATAGGAGACGAAGAGCTGAGAGGAGTGATCATGAACCTGAGTATGCTTCAGGTAGAAGGACAGGGCCCACTTACAGTTCAGAGTATGGAGAGCCACCTTTGCCTGTTGGCATGGGGCTGCGGGAAGAATGGAGAAAGCACCACCTCCTGGATGAGGTGGAATAGGGACACCATCTTAGGGAAAAACTTGGGGTACGTACAGAACATGACCCTGTTATTGTAGAACCTTGTATAAGGTGGGTGAGCCACCATGGCCTGGAGCTCGTTGACCCTGCAAGCTGAGGAAAAGCACCACAAAGACGACCACCTTCTAGGATAGATATTTAAGGTGGCACGAGCCAAGAGACTCAAACGGTGGCACAGTGAGTTTAGAGGGAACTACGCTGAGGTGCCACTCCACCGCCAGGTGTGGACAGGTGGCTTAGAGAGCAGTAGACTCCTCAGGAACAGAGTTATGAGAGGCTGGGCGGAGAGGGACTTGCCCTCAACAAGATGATGGTGTGCTGAAAGCACACAGAGGTGTACTCTGACAGAGCTGGACTTCAGCCCTGCCTGGGATAGGTAAAGCAGGTATTGGGGGTCCAGCTGGACTGAGTAGAAGGAGTTAATCCGCCTCTCTGCATACGAAGCTGAGAACCTTCTCCATTTGAAGGCATAGGCCTAGCGGTGGAAGGCTTCGAGAAGTCAAAGGAACTGCTTCCACCTTGCTGGAGAGATAGAGGTGGGCAAAGGCTACCCTTTCAGCAGCCAACCTGTCAGACAGAGACCAGAAGTTGGGGTGCAGGAGGGAGCCTTCTGCCTTTGAGAGCAGGCCCGGGTTTCTCCCCAGAGGGACTGGGGGTGCCTGGGACAGCAGGAATCATGGCTGTTGGGCCCACCGGGGGGCCACCAGTATCAATGTGGCTCTGTCGAACTGGACCTTGAACAGGATCTTGGCAATCAGCAGCATGGGCTGGAAGGTGTAGAAGAGGCCCTCCATCCATGGGATGAGGAACGCATCTGCCATCACCAACATTGGCCAGGCTGGCGAAGAGGTCCACCTGTGAGAGCCCCCAGAGGCGTAATAATTGGCTGGCCACCCTGGGGTCCAGGTGCCACTCATGTGGTTGGAGAACTCAGCTGAGCTGGTCCGCCAAGACATTGTCCTGGCATGGGAAATGAACAGCCCGCAGGAGCTGCCTCTTTGGCACAGAGGTATTGAGCCCATCCCTCCCTGCCTGTTGATGTAGAACATGGCCACCTGGTTGACGGTCTGGATGAGGACCGCTCAATGTTGCAGGTGGTTGTGGAAAGCCCAGAGGGCAATATCTATTGCCCTGAGCTCCAGGAGATTGATCTGCTGAAGGCTCTCCACCTACAACCAGCTGCCCTGGGTGTGGAGGTTGTTGCAATGGGCTTCCCAGCCCAACTTGGAGGCATCCATAGTGAGGACCCTCTGGGGGATGGAGGCCTGGAAGGGCATCCCAGCCTGCAGGTGCTGGAGTTATTGCCACCAGCTGAGGAGTCAGCCAGAGGGTTAGTCACGACCACGATGTCCCGGAAGTGTACCATAGCCAGCGACCTTTGGGAGTGCAGGACCCACTGGGCAAGTAGGCATGGGCAGGCGGGCATCCGGTTTGACATGCACCGTGGATGTCATGTGTCCCAGAAAACAAAGCATTTGACAGGCAGAGACCGAGGGTAGATCCTGGACCTGTCCTGTGAATGTCCTGAGGTGCTGGGCCCTGTCCGGAGGAAGGAAGGCCCTGGCTTGGACTGTGTCCAGCAGTGCCCCTATGAATTCCAGGCATTCGTTTGACTGGAGATGGGAATTTGGGTAGTTCACTATGAACCCCAAGTGTTCTAGAATGAGGATGATACGGGCCTTTGCCTAATGGGCCTCTGCGGTGCTGCCCCCCTTTATAAGCCAGTCATCCATGTAAGGGAAGATGAACACCTCCTGGAGATGCAGGAAAGCGGCTACTACTGCCAGGCACTTGGTGAAGACCTTCAGGGCGGAGGCCATACCAAAGGGAAGAATTCTGTACTGATAGTGGCAGGCTCCTACCATGAAGCGGAGGTACTGTCCGTGAAGGGGGCAGATGAGGATGTGTGTATAGACATCCTTTAGATCCAAGGAGCATAGCCAATCTCCCTGCCGGAGGTATGGCAGCAATATTTCAAGGGAGAGCATCTTGAATTTCTCCCCTCACCAGGAACTGGTTGAGATCTCGCAGGTCCAGGATGGGCTGAAACCCTCCTGTCCTTTTGGGCACCAGGAAGTAGTGAGAGTAGATCCCTTGGTTCCTGAGGTGGAGTGGGACGGGTTCTATTGCCTTGTCTGCCATGATGTTTACGAGTTCCTGATTAAGTAGGTCCCGGTGAAGGGGATACGTCGAGGACTCTCCCAAGAAAATGGTGAGGGTGCCTCTTCGAGGTGGAGGAGGTACCCCTCCCTCACCACCTGCAAGGCCCACACATTGGTGGTGATGGCAGGCCAGAGGTTGGCAAAGAGTACCAGATGTCCCCCTATGTGCTGCGGGGCAGGACCTTCCGGGGTGCTATGACCCAGGAATCAAAAGTCACCCCCCCCCCCCCAGGTTGTGCCTGAGGTGCTGGCTGGGGCTTGTGTGCCTTAGGCTTACGAGGGCCATGCCCTGTCCCTTGGCCTGTTTGCCCTGTTCAGGAGCTGGGAAGGCCGAGTGCTGAGGGTAGTTTCCATAAGCCTTCCTCTTTTTAGGGTATAGGGTTTTTTTTTTACCCGAAGCCTTCCTCTGGGAAGGGTCAACGGTCTTCTTAAGAGAACCTGGTCATGGTGATGAACTTGGATTTCAGCTTGGCGGCCTTGTCTATCATGGGTTTGCTGAAGAGGTTCTCTCCCTGGCAAGGTACATCGACCAACTTGTCCTGCCCCATTGCTCCAAGTCGGAAGACTGTAGCCAGGCATGGCAGCGGGCACTAATGCCTAGCTGCCAACTCAAAGCCATCATAGGCCGCCTGAGTCATAAATTTGGAGCACTCCCTGACCGTGGAAACCAGGGTCTGGAACCGCAGAAGAGGTTCCTCGGAGAGACCAGTCGAGAATCTGGAGCTCCTCTGCCGTGTCCTGCAGGTACATTCCCACGTATAACTGGTAGGCCTGGATTTGGCTGATGAGCACTGAGCCCTGGAAGCACTTCCTGCCTAGGGCATCCATGGCGCAGGCCTCCCTACCTGGGTGCACTGAGAAGTGTGTTTTCTGGCTTTTGAGCCCAAGCATGGCTGACTCTACCACCATGGAGTTGTGGGGTAGTTGAGTTTTTTGGAAGCCAGTGCTCTGGCAAGATCTGGTACATCAAGACCAGCCACTTGCTCACAATGGGAACCGAGGCCAGGGTCTCTCACATACAGAAGAGCAGCCTTTCCAGGATGGCGGAAACGAGCATCATAAGGGCCTCCTTCGTGGGAGACTCGTACTGGAGGATATTGAGGTCCTTCGCCCGAGGCTCATCCTCCGACTCAGTGGCGAAGGCAAGGGTCTTTGCCATATCCTTCACAAAGTCCAGGAAGGCCAGGTCCTCAGATAGAGACTTGCATCGGGCCTCCAGGGGGGAAGGGTCTGAGGGAACATCCCTGTGGAGCAGGGACTCGTTGTTCTCGGTCTCCCAGTCTGACCCAGAGTCAGTGGAGATCTCCAGGGTCCTCCGGGCCTCGGGTTGGCATGCCAGCTCTGATGGCCAAGGGGTCCTGATTCCCCTGTTCTCCAAGTCAGGTGCACTGAGGGGTGAAGTCCTCAGTCCCAAACAGGACCGGGATTGAGACTGAGGAGCCTCTTGAGGCTGATGGCACTCGAGAATCAGCTCCACCTCTAAGGAAGCCCTCGCTGTGGAGTGGCCGGTGGTCAGAAGTGATGAACTAGTGGAACCAGGTATCAGAGCCTGCTGTTGGGCCATGAAGGCAGACAAGTTGCGTTCCAAGGCTACCATCCTGGCCTTGATGCCAGATGGCTCCACAACCACTGGTGTGGGCACCAAGAGCCTTGGGCCCAACACCAGCACCATCGAGAGGATGGTCTCAGACACTAATGGCATCTTCTCCCACTGGGGCAGCTTCAAAGCCACTCCTGGCCATCACCCTCGGCTTTGCTTTGAAGGTTCCAACGCCGGGTGCCATGAGACTTCCCCACAGTCCCGGACTCGTCACCCAAGGAGACCACTGATGATGTCAGGCTCTTCGAGGGGAAATCCTTCCCTGAGGGAGCCCTGGCTCAAGACTCCATGGCAGCATGGTCACTGTGAGAGGTGAAAGCCTCCGCAGTGGCCCTCGAGGGCACTGGTCCTGCAGACTGTTCCGGAGCAGAGTCGATCTTGTGAAAAATTGACTTGTGCTGCTTCTTGTGGCCTCAGAGAGCCTTGGGGTTCATCTGCTGACAGAGACCATACACCAAGGCATCATGATCCAGCCCGAGGCACTGAAAGCAACAATCAAGCAAATCCATGCACGACATGTTGTGAGTGCAGTGGTCACAGGGCTTGAAGTCACTGACTGAGGCCATTGCAGGGAAGATGGTCCCCGTGACGTCAAACACCCTTGGTCTGCCCAGAAAGGGTGCAAAAACCTACGTACCAAGGAACCCCCCTTCCCCCCAAAGGAGAAAAAGAAAAAGAACTCAAAGAAAATCCTGATGCCAAAGGCAAGCAGACTCAGGAGATGAGAGGGCACTGGTACACAACCGGAGAAAAGAAAATAAATCAACTTTTTCCAGGGGGAACAGACACAAGTCAAATGGGCTCCGTGGAAAATAGGAGACCGCCAAGATGGCACCCTTAGGTGGGAAGGGGACCACGCATGCATGATACATCTCCCAAAATTTTTCTTTGAAAGTTGGGGCAAGATTACTGTATGGGCTCCATCAGCGCAGACATCACCCATATGTGAGGACTGACTTCCCTCTTGTTCCTGGAGAATGCCTTTGTGCAGGACACTGTTTTCCATTTTAGAGGCCATATCACACTAAGGACATCAAGAGATTGGAATAGGTACAGAGGAACAAGACCAAAATGGTAAGAAATCTTCTTCAGAAGACATAGAGAGGAGACTAGAGGCCCTAAATATGTATACATACCCTTGAGGAGAGAACAGACAGAGGAAATATGATACAGACCTTTACATCTTGAAAGGTATTACAGAATAAACATGCCTTTTTCAAAAAAAAGGAAGCACTAGAGCTAGAGGACATGTTATGAGGCTACAAGGAGATAGAATCAAAAGAAACATAAAACAAATATTTCTTCATGGAAAGAGTTGTGAATGTCTGGAATGCCCTCCTGAAAGAGGTGATGAAAGCAAAAACAGTAAACTGAATGCAAATGGGAGTAGGATAAACACACTGGATCCCAACAGGACAATAGAATGGCAGCCTAGAATGGAACACTTCAACTCAAAATAAATGTGTAATGATCCTTTTGCTTCTCCTGAGAAATCATGGGGAAAGTATCCTGCACTGTGTAGCACATACAGTCCCCAAATAAAACACACCATGTGGTACAGATGGAATAGCTGTGCCTATGGCTAAGCTCCCTGGCTTTGGGTAGAGAGCCAAGAAAGGGCTGCAAAAAGAATGAGAGCCTGGCTGGTCCCATGGTGGGCTGGGGACTTAAGTGCTATATGACTGAGGATTGTAGTCAACCAAACACATGGTGAAAATAACCTATACTGCATGACAAGCACAACCCCCCCCCCTCCAAAATTAAATAAATTTTAAAAAGACATAAAAACATAAGATATGCCATACTGGGCTGGGCCAGGCCAAGGGTCCATCAAACCTAGTATCTGTTTCCAACAATGGCCAATATAGGTTATAAGTACCTATCAGGTTCCCAAAAAGGTACATAGAATCCATGCTTCTTATCTTAGGGGTCCTGGTCCTCTTAGGTTTATTGACATGGGGAAGTAACCTGCACTGTGCTGCAGGTTTTGCTCTAGCAACCTTACTGTGCAGAGTGGATGGTCCTTGCCGGTCCTTATCTGCTACCATCCATAGGTTACTGTGTAAGACTTACTTTTATTACTCAGACGTTTGCAAGAAAGACCTCTTAGTTACATCTTACTGAAATCTTGGATTAGGTTAACACGATAAAGTGGAAGAAATCCAGTGGGGTATTATTGATCATGTAGCATTTGATGTGAAAGGTGGTGAAGACCATGCTTTGAACTTGAGAGAACAATATTGGATTTTTATATAAACTCAGTTGAACCAGCTAGTCTGAATGTTGAAGTGGAATGAATGTCCCTGATTTGAAAAAATAAATGGATTTTTAACTACTGAAGTTTTGCGATTGATGTTCTGTTAGAATAACTTATACCCGAGTGTAAAAATGCTACTGCCATGTTTATTGTTTAAGATGCTGAAATACCTGCAGCAAACTTTGTGAAAGTCGAATAACAATTATGAAAAAATTGGATTATTGAAGAGGAGAACTCCCTGAAGCAGAAGGTTCTGACTTTCAAAATATATTATGTTGGGCATCTTGACTGATTTTCGATATGCAATTTGAATGATATAGAAGAAATTTACTATTACTGACAAGTCTTTATAAGTGTTTTTAGAAAAAAATTAAAAAATAACTAAATGTTTTGTTGATATTACTTTAGGAGACTTTATAACACACTGGAATGCTGTGAAGACATATTGCACATTTTAATGGGACCAATGAATTTATGGTGAGCTGACACAAAACAGTCTATGTGTACGCTCCCAAGCAGATGATCCTGTTTGATTTGCCAACTCTCTATCTGGATGATGATTTGGTGATTCACTTTGGCATATATTTGTTTTGAGTCAAATATTTTTTAGGGGCATTCACATTTGTCATGGTAAAATAGACACAGTTTGACACCAGCAAGATACTGACTCAATCAGGCCATCCCTCCAAAATCAGTAGCTGCGGGTTAAGGAAACTGCCGAGGAAGTTCATCGTGAGGCCTAAGATTACTTTAAAAGGACCATAGAGGTCTTTGGCTGAGACTGGGGAAAATGTTGACTTTCATCATTTTGAATTATATTCCACAAACTTGGCCTGTTTGGGAGGATTGTAAGAAGGAAGCCACCGCTACATAAAAGGAGTATTAGTTCAGTTTATTGATATACTACCTTACATAGTTAGTATAAGGTAGTTTATAATTTCCATAACCAACCTTGTGACAAACAGCAAGAAAAGGTTCAAATAATATATAGCAGGCAATCCATAGTAGAGTATATGGACATCAGACAAATGTGCCGCAGAGCACTTGCAAAGTAACACTTTATTCATTTATTTTTTTTATTTAGTATTTAACTCCTGCCTTTCCAGTAGTAGTTCAAGGTGAGTTACAGTCAGGTATTGTTGGCATTTCCTTGTCCCTAGAGGGCTTATACTCTAAGTTTGTACCTGAGGCAATGGAGGGTCAAGTGACTTGCCTAAGGCCACAAGAAATACTAATGGAATTCAGAGCCTGGTCATTTTGGTCACCAAACTGCTGCTCTGACCATTAGGCTACTCCACTCTATCCATACGTAGGAGACTTTCTGGTCTGAGAAGACCAAACATTTTAGTTTCAGGGTTTGAGAGAGAAAACAATTGCAGCCCATCACTCTGCTAACACCATCCCTACAGTAAATTATTATGGTGGCAGCATGAATTTCTGGAGATGCTTTAGTACCAGCAGGGATTGGGATGCTTGTGTGGAAAATATGGATGGTGCAAAATATAGGCAGATACTGCAGGAAAACCTGCCCTATAGACCTGGGACTGGGGACCAGATTCAGCAGGACAATGATTCTAAGTACAAAGCAGAACCAACAATGTAGTGGTCCATTACGAAGAAAGTCAATATCCTTGAGTAGCCCAGTCAAAGTCCCAGACCTATCCAATACAAATTCTGTGGCAAGATTTAGAAAATGCATCCATATACAATATCCAAACAACTTGATAAAACTTTAGCTACTCTGCCAAGAGGCCTGTTAAAAAATGCATCATCCAGCTGTACATAAGTTGGTAGAGACTTAACTGCTGCATAAGGGGTTTCCACCAAGTGTTGGAGTCAAGGGATGTGAAGACTTACAAAATCAAGTTTTTGATTTCTTATTAATCGTTCTTTCAGATTACAAGTGTAGAGAAATGGTTCTCAACTTTAGAGCTCACTTGGCTGAATGGGGATTCAAAATGTCCACAAAGAATCAATGAATATGCATGAGACAGATCTGCCAATGGAAACAGTGCATGCAAATCTCTGTTATGCACATTCACTGTGCATTTTACGAAAACCCGACTGGTTGAGCAATGCTAAGAACTGGGGTAAGAACCACCGGTGCAGAAATGTTGTATAGATCAGAAAGACTCGGTATAACAAGGCCACTAATAATATTATACTTCTGAATATTAATAATCGTATTCAACTATGTTCATATATGTAAGAGGGACATCATTTAAAAAGCTAGATGTTGGGTACTGATTGTATCATTATTCAAACACCTTAGTTCTCACCATTATAACTTGCAAAAAGTGTTGATAATTTTATTGTGCTCATTTTCCTTTAAAATGATATTCAGAAATAATATGTATGTTCAGTTTAAGAATGTAACTTTCTCCATGATTTCTTAATGCAGGAGACACACATCAGCTCTTGTGATAAAGTCCTACCTCAGCACAGTTTCTTTCAACAGAGCAACTATAAACAAATAGCAAAGGTAACATTTTAGCTATTGTCTTGAAATTTGGAAATAGTTAAAAAGAGAGAGAAGAAAATATTTTTCCAACTGAAAGGATTGGTTATTTGCATTTATTTTTCTTATAATAATCTAAACTATAAGAGTCAACTCTTGCATAGTTAATATCATAGTTTATTTTGCTGCACTTTTTTATATTCAAAAGATTTGTGTAACTAGCTATGGTGTGAGTCAGTTTGCCTTTCTCAAGTTAGACCTTTAGGTTGTTGAATGTATTACATTTGCCTGTGATTGTACTCCTCCTGCTGCATCAGCAACAGCACCACCTCCAGGTGAAATTCTAGATCACAACATCTTCTTCCCCCTGCCCATACCTCCAGCTCCCTATGCTATTAAGATGACTACCTTAAAGAGCAGAGCAAGGGAATTAAAAAATTAAAGTTGCTTATATGTAACACGCATCTTCCATAGACAGCAGTATTAATCAGACACACACGGGTGATTATTATTTATTATTATTTAACATTTCTTATATACCGCGCTATTTCACATCAGTGCGGTTTACAATGAACAGAATATTTGGACAAATTGTCAACGTTTACATAAAACAGGATTTTAAACTTGGGTTAACTGGGTAAAACTATATACATACAATCTATATACATACATATAACAAATTTTACCATCGGGATTAGACTATAACATGTTTATATTGTTATTTATATTTATATAACATGATCCTAGCCGATTGCTCGTGTATGCTTTGCCACAGGGAGCACCAAGCCATTTCAAGTCAAAGGAGACAAACTGAGTAGACTCTGTCATGGACTCTGTCCTCTTCAGGCAGTATGTAGAGTCTTGTCCAGAGCACGCAGTTTCTTCTCATGTTGATAGTTATAAGGTTTAGAATAAAATGCAGGCAAAGATATAGTTGTGGTCAACATTATGGCACCCTTGAATTTTAGGCATGTTGTAACCTAATGGTTAGAGCACTGGCTTGGTAACCAAGAGACCAGGGTTCAAGTCCCACTAGCAATCCTTAAGGCCTTGGGCAAGTCACTTAACCTTCCATTGCCTTGGAAAAAAGGCCTGGCAATCTACTTCCAGTCACATTGCCAAGAAAACCCAGGAGTCAGCATTGACTCGAGGGCGCACATTGCATGTTTGTGTACAATATCTTGAGAAATAATTGGAAGAATTCCATCTGGATGTCATCATAATATTTTAATGGCATGTTCAAAGGTATACAACAAAAAACAAGGTGACTGTGCAACTTAGACATAGCAATTTCCGAGAAAAAAAAATGACTGGACAGGGATAATGGAACCCTTCACTAATATGTGGTTGCACAACCCTTGACAACGATAACTGCCTCCAAACATTTCTTGTAACCATCTATAAGTTTCGTACATCTATCTGCTAACAGTTTCTCCAACTGTGATCTGTTCCAGCTCATGAATGTTTCCCCAAGATTCCTTTTACTAATGGCAGATTTCAGCTCTGTCCAAAGGGTTCTCAATTGGACTGAGATCAGGACTTATTTCTAAGTAGATTATCACTGTGACCCAAGGGGAGCACTGAACTGTTTGACAGTCTAGATGAGTTATTGTAGTCTGTCTCATGGAAGAAAAGCTTTTGCATGATGTGTGTCCAGAAGTGCACCAATGAAGGGACATGTACATACCGCCAGGAAGATAGATTATTCATCATGAACCCCAATTACTGAAGTAGGGCTAAAGTTGTGCTCCTGAACAAGATTGCCAGATCTAGAGACAGAGCTGCTACAAGTCAATTGTCAAGATATGGAAAAATGAGAAGACATTGTGTAGGTGGGGTGTAATAACCCCAGACATTTAGTTAAATACTCTGGGAGGAAATCCCAAAAGCAATGTACTAATAATGGGTCAGTCTGCAGGATAAATCAAAGATATTGTCTGTAACTCAGATCAATTAGTATATATGCATAATATCTTTGAGATATAGGGAATGCAGCCAGTCTCCTGTGTTAGGTAGGGAAGCATAGTGGGTAGTGTGTTCATTTTCAACTTTTATTTTATCAGAAAGAAGTTGAGATAACCAAGGGCCAAGATGTGGCGCAGTCCTCCCAACTTCTTGGGGATAAGGAAATATTTCTTGTTTTGGAGACGTATATTGATCTTCTCTTGAAGAGGTTTGATATGAGATTGCAATGGCCGAGCCCAGTGATATATGTAAGGAAGAATAACCCAAACTACAGATACACAATGCTAGGTCACCACCCAAGAAAAGGATTTGGGTGTGATCATAGACAATACATTGATATCTTCAGCTCAGTGTGCATCGGCAGTCAAAACAGCCAACAGAATGTTAGGGATCATTAAGAAAGGAATAGAAAATAAAAGAAAGGATAGCATAATGCCTCTGTATCGCTCCATGGTACAGCTGTACCTCGAGTATTGTGTGCAATTCTGTTGTCAGAATCTCAAATAAGATATAGTAACACTAGAAAAGAGTGACCAAACTAATAAAGGGGACGGAAGAACTCTCCTATAAGGAAAAGCTAAAGAGGTTAGGGCTCTTCAGCCTAGAGAAAAGACGCTTAAGGGAAGATATGATAGATTTCTATGAAATCCTGAGCGGAGTGAAACAGGTACACATGAATCGATTGTTTACTCTCTCAGAAACTACAAGGACTAGTGGCCACACCATGAAGCTACAAAGTAGTATATTTAAAACAGCTAGGAGAAAATATTTTTTTCTCTCAACTCATTGCCGGCAGATATGGTAAAAGCAGATAGTGTAGCTGGGTTTAAAAAAGGGTTGGACAAATTCCTGGAAGAAAAGTCCATAAATATTTATTAAGGTAGTCAAAGAGAAAAGCACTGTAAAGCCCTGGGTATAAGTAGCATGGAACTGTCTACTTTTGGGATATGTCAGGTACTAGTGACCTGATTTGACCACTGTTGGAAACAGGACATTGGGTTTGATGGATCTTAAGTCTGACCCAGTATGACAGTTCTTATGAAATGGGGGAAATGCATCATTGTATCACACTGCTAGTGTATGCTTTTCAACCTTTTTATTTATTTATTTTATTTTTTTTATTTACATTCTCTTATATACCGCGCTATTCTGCATCAGTGCGGTTTACATTGAACAAACTGAAATTACATTGAACAGGGCATTATAACTTGGAGATAACTATTTTACAGGGAACATGGGCTATGGAGGGTTAAGTGGCTTGCCCAAGACCACAAGGAGCACCTGTGGGACTGTTGTGGCTGATTGTACTCAATGAATAATACTAGGAGTGAACCCCGCCGAGGCAACTCATTTCAACAGGACTAGAAACCCCAGTTCTTCTGGCCCAAGGTTGCTGTCCTCTAGTGGGATTTGAACCCCCGACCTTCCGGCCTGAAGTACCTTGCCCCAACCACTAGGCCACTCCTCCACTCCAAATAATGACCTCAGAGCATTCCTGGCTTGGTGACCTTAAGTTATTTTGACCACAGGCCCTATCTGCTGAAAACTTGATAACTATACGCATGAGGTCCATTTCTATATATAACATTTCAAGAGATAGCTTTATACAGGAGTTATGCTGTGATTCTGGCAGAAAACACAGCACACGCTGCCACAGTAACATGCCAGAAATGTAATGCATCAAGCATAACGTTTATGTCTTTCCTGTTCATGCATTAATGGGGAATGATTTACTTACTGACAGGAAGAGGACAACAATAAAATAAAGACCAGTTTTAAAAAAATCCCAAGGTCCACTGGACCCCAGATTCCCCCGCCTCTTGACCCCACAAAACCTACACTGGTAGCCCAAATGAGCCTTCAGACTCCATGATCCTCTTCTCAACTCACTACCACCAACCTTTGGATTGGAAGACAGAAGCAATGCTCACTTGCACCTATCTCCTGCACTGCCATCTTGCAAAATAAGCGCAAAATATCACTAGAGTCTTGCACAAAGGAACTATTGCTTCTTGCTGGCCATTCCTCTCCCTATGCAGCCAAGAATCCTTCTTAGTTTTGCCATCACCTTTTCTACATGTTTTGCTACATTGAAGATAGTGGAAGACAGCAAAGCATCACCAATTGGTGGAAGCACATTAAGGGACTGAGAGGGGTAATATGCCAAGGGTAGCAGCGCAGCACCCAGATTGGCTGCAAGGCCCTAAAACACAAGAGGAGAGCCATAGGAGGGGGTTGACTTCAGCAAGTTAGGGTCTTGGCATTGAGAACTTTGGTCCCAGCATAGGAATCTTAAGTACAGAGGAAGATCTCCAAGATGGAAGAAGCATTCATGGACTGCTTAGATGACATTTTGAGAGAGTTAAATAAAAATCAGAAGATGCACCATGGTGAAAGACCCAGAAGCAGTGGAAATGGGGCTGTAGCACTGGTGGCTATAGTCCAGACAAGCTGAGAAAGACCACAGCAACAGCAAGATAGGCTGAAAGCCCATATAATGAAAGGCTAATACTTGTGACAGAAGACTGATAGTTGACAAGTACGGTAATGGAGGATGGTGGATATGAGGGTCCCTCCTGATAGAAGAGGTAACGGGTGAAAGAAGCATTCATGGAGTGCACTCCCAGTCTCATGAAAATGAAGGAAAACAAAAATGGGGAGGTTTGTCTTCAGAAAAACTAGCTTTTCCACCAACTCTGGGGCTAGCTGTGAATGATGGGAGCCATGATATCCCCTGCCATTGACAATATATGTCCACTGGGCATACTGGTTGGAGGGCAGGACAGGAAATGCTGCAAAAGCTTGGTCAGGTATGGCCAGATTGCCAACTTGTGGGCCCAGTATGACAAGGGATCTGTAAGCATGACCTAAAAGAGCTCTTCAAGGTAGATTGTCATTGAGAAATGTGCAGGAGGTCAACTTGTGGTAGACTGATCTCTGCGGCTAAGCACTGTAGCTAGGGCTTCGGTCACCAAAGATTTTCTCATGCCCAGAGTTTTAAACTAGTTCTTAGCTCTGGGAGAGCTGTTCCATTCTGTATCCATTCGATGTCACCCTTTTGTGTAGTTTATTATATTATATCGTTCAAAGTGAATGAAAGAAAAAAATTGTAAGCAAGCTGCAAGTGAAAGCTCATGGCACAGTAGCCCAAGCTGAGGCAGGATCTGACTGAGCGGAGGAAGCACCTGGGTTAAAAAGAAAACCAAACCAAACCAAAATCAAGCACAGAAGTTCATGCTGTAAGCTTTGCATGAGGTGTGTTTTGCTGTGTGTGTGTGTGGAGGGGGGAGGTGTATGTGTGTTAGAATTGTGTGGCGAGTGGCAGGAATGTGTGTGAGTGAGCCCTCTTTTCTTTCCCATTTCGCATTCATTCCATCTCCTATCCTCCTGCCACACTCCTTTCCTTCTCCCTACCTCTTTCTCTTTTGTAGTTGGCTCTTTGGTCTTTGCCATGCCACTGCAGGTCTGGCCTCCTCTTTGGCTGGTGAGGGTAAAAATCCTGTTGGCTCTTCAGTCTTCATCACGCAGATCTGACGACATCCTGAGCTGGAGGAGGGAGAGAATCCCATTGCTCTTCACTGTGCCACAAAAGGATCTGTCTCCTCTTCAGCTGGTGGGAGTGGGGACTCACTGACTCTTCAAGCTGAGTTCAACCGCTGTGCATGTACAGAAACGAGATGCATGGGGACACATAGACAGACCAAACTTTGACAGATTCTACTGCTTTTGTGCAAAACATGCACAAATCAAGCTGTTTTCACAAAATGTGTTTTGATTTCTGCTACAAACTTTCATGTAGGCCAGAGAGAAAGATAGGGCCATTATTATCAATTTATTGTATGGCAAGATTATACTGATTATAAATCTAAGGGCCAATATTCAGCGTGGACTGCCACTTTTCTAAACTAGATATTGGGCACCAAAACTTATTGCGGACAGTGCCATCACTATCTGATCAGTGATGATATTCATCCAATAACCAGATGGTGAAAACTGGTAAAAAATAGGGCAGCCATTGACATGTCCTGACTTTACCTGGTTTAGCTATTTGGTTGGCAGCTGAATATCACCACTAATTGGATAAGGACTGAAACTGTCCCGGTTTTAGCCAGACAGCTTTTCCACAGTCCGTGGTGATATTCAGAGACAGTATCTGGAAATGCTGCTGAATGCTGGGATTGCTGAGGTTTAGCCAATCCTCCAAAAAATATATCCTTGGTTCAGTCAGTAATAAACAATCATAATAAATAGAACCAAACCCAACAGTAATATCTCCCAAATCTAAGGAATTTCTTTTTGTCGGAGAAGGCTGGAGGCGACTGAAATGTAACCCAGTCACACCAGGCAACCTTATCCCTTTTAATTATAGTGTAGCTAAAAACGCTATACTTAGCTTATCAAGATTATCAGTGAAATGTTCCAACACTCCTTGTGCCAAAGGTATTTCCACGTAGCGGATTTGTAGCAGATTTGTAGCAGTCCACGACGTATGTTTCGGGCCCCTGGCCCTGTTTCAAGTGTTCACGCTCTTACAAATCACCGCTTTTAAAAGTTTCCCGAGTGAACTCACCATACTGAAGTTTTAAAGAGAGAAAAGACTTGCTATTGGCTAATAGTTTTCTGCCATTCAAAAGGGAGCTCCAATCAACTAACCGGGAGACCCCACTGTCACCGGGGAATCCCTTAGTGTCATGGATTGTGTCATAATAGGCTAAACCATTCAACTGTTGTGACTGGGTTACATTTCAGTCGCCTCCAGCCTTCTCCGACAAAAAGAAATTCCTTAGATTTTGGAGATATTACTGTTGGGTTTGGTTCTATTTATTATGATTATTACTGACTGAACCAAGGATATATTTTTTGGATTATCTATTTATTATATCCTATTTTTTGATATGGCTACTGATACTTTCGCCTTTTCGGAGGAGCCATTGGAAACTTTATGTAAGCGTCCTTCCGTATTTGATTTTTCAGAAGGTCAGGCCTCGGTAGCACAAAATCAATGTGTCACGGATTTACGAGCTTTGAGAAAATGCCTGACTCGAGCACAATTACATGGTGCTTCCATGTCTCAGTATCTGAAAACACGAATCATCCCCCGGGGCCTTAGAATGACGAGGGCCCCTAAAATGTTTCTAACAGATTTAGACTTTGTAACAAAATGGAATCAGATTTCTAATAAGTGCAGTTTTGATTTGATAGCACTTATCTTAGAGCGCACAATTAAAGAAGAGGAGCTTTTGCAGAAACAAATCGATGAGACAAAAAATGTTCTAAAATCTAGCTTGGAGGAGACCATTTTTTTGGCTAAAATGGATGATATCGATCGCCAAATTAAAGGTTTTTTTGAATATTTAAAATCTTACAAGTTGAGCAAATTTTTGAGAGACAAAACTGACTATGACGACAATAAAGTTTACTATTGGATGTATAAAACCAAAGATGACTATCGTAAGAAAAAGGTGACATTTGACACTTCAGATGAGTCTGAAGATTTAAGTAGTGGGTCGGAAGCCTCAGGAACAACTCGTGGGTCACATACTCAAAATTTTCGGCGTGGCCCCAACCGCGGCCGACCCCCACGAAGGGGTCAACAAATGCCCGATTGGGATCCACCGTTAACGCGGCAACGAGCAAAGAATCAATAGCCATAAATTTGTCATCTACCTCATTAACGACAGCACAACTTGACCTTTTAAATTTGGGGTTGACTTTTGTGTCACCGGTAAATCATGATCCCTTCCAGCTCCGACTTAGTTTACAAAGGTTTTTTCGGAAACTATATATTACTCAATATTTTGCAGATCGGCCATCGGTTTCTGATGGCTCTATTAAAACACCGTCATCTAAATGGCTCCCCCCCGGTGTAGCTGATTCAACCATTCTGACATACCAGAATTTGGTTTTTCAAGATTTACAAAGCTTAGAGAGCAAGAAACATCATGGGGTTTCTAATCTGAGCAAATCTGAGTGGCAGGCATTAGGTACATTAAGACAGGACCCTAATATCGTGATCCGAAGAGCTGACAAAGGCGGGGCAGTGCTGGTGCAATCAATAGGGACCTATTTAAAGGTACTACGGGACCATCTATTGGATCGACATACGTACACCGTGTTAGCGCAAGACCCTACCAGTTCTCTTCAACAAGAGATAAACAACATTTTGGAGGAGGCTTTTTCCCGGGGTTGGATAACGAAGCGTGAATATGGGTTTTTAAAACTGGAGTCACCTCTTCGACCAATTATATATATGGTACCAAAAGTTCATAAATCCCTCGAAGCTCCCCCTGGCAGGCCTATTGTGTCATGTCGCGGATCCGTATTGGAGCCCCTGTCACAATTTTGTGACGTTTTTTTGCAGAAGGAGGCGGCACTGGTAAAGTCTTTCATAAGGGATTCATCACATTTTTTACAGCAATTAACTAAGGAATCCATACCATCGTGGGATTTTTATCTAGTGACCCTTGATGTCGAAGCTTTATATACTAACATTAACCAGGATGAAGTTTTAGAAATGATGTCCTCTTTTTTTCAATTTTCTCCTCAGCGATTACCTCGAGCGTTTTTATGTGAATTACTTAGATTGGTTCTAACTAAGAATTATTTTTTGTCAGAGGGACAATATTACCATCAAGTGTATGGAATTGCGATGGGGGCCTCTGTTGCCCCTTCAATAGCCACACTGTATATGGCTTCCTTTGAGGAAACTTATCTTTATTCATCTGATTTTTTTAAATCAATTCGTCTTTGGCGACGGTTCTTAGATGACATATTTTTCTTATGGTTCGATACTGTACCACAGCTTCAGCTATTTTTACAATGGCTTAATGCTTTGAAACCAAATCTAAAATTCACAGCTCATTTTGACTTGAAGCAAATTGAATTTTTGGATGTGATGATTATGAAAGACCAGGGAGCATTTCACACAACATTATATAGGAAGAGTGTCCAACGCAATAGTCTTCTCATGTACCATAGCTGTCATCCGGGGCCCATGAGACGTAATTTACCTTATGGTCAATTTCTCCGATTAAGAAGGGTTTGTTCCAAGTTATCGGATTTCAAATTTCAAGCTTGGGACCTGACTACCAGATTAAAGCATCGGGGTTATCCGGACAAGGTGATTCGTCTGGCTTATCGTCGTGCTTTGAATACTCATAGGGAATGGCTTATTAATGAAGAGTTTCAAACTACAAGCACTCAGCCAGAAGATACGGAATACATTGTTGGGACATTGCCATATACGACTTTGAGTTCCTCAGTAGTTGCAATTTTACGCAAACATTGGGGTATTTTAGGTCTGCACCCCTGTTTCAGAAAACCTCTCCGGATAGCCTTCTCTAGAGGTTCTAATTTGCGAGATAGACTGGTTCATACTGCGACTTCTATCAATCGTCCTCTACCTTTTGATCCGGCTTCAAGGGGCCATACTACCTGCTCTAAGTGTAGTTTTTGTGCACGAGCTTCAATTGGAGAGGATTGGATACATCCTAATACAGGCAGAGTTTATCGGCGTCGGTGGGCGACCACTTGTGATTCTACACATGTAGTATATATTTTGACATGTCCTTGCCCTTTAATCTATGTTGAGAAGACCTCTAGAAAAATAAAGGTGCGTCTGAGTGAACATGCCTCGCGGATCAAACAGAAGGTGATGTCAGCTCCCTTAGTTGAACATTGTGAGCTAATTCATCATCAGTCATTTTCTGAATTTACCTGGACTGTTTTGGACTATATACCTCCGAACCCTCGGGGTGGAAATCGCCTCCTTGCATTACAACATCGGGAACAGCACTTGATTTTTGAGCTACAGGCTGTTCAACCTACCGGACTGAATAAGGAAGTTGAATGGTTTAGCCTATTATGACGCAATCCATGACACTAAGAGATTCCCCGGTGACAGTGGGGTCTCCCGGTTAATTGATTGGAGCTCCCTTTTGAATGGCAGAAAACTATTAGCCAATAGCAAGTCTTTTCTCTCTTTAAAACTTCAGTATGGTGAGTTCACTCGGGAAACTTTTAAAAGCGGTGATTTGTAAGAGCGTGAACACTTGAAACAGGGCCAGGGGCCCGAAACGTACGTCGTGGACTGCTACAAATCTGCTACGTGGAAATACCTTTGGCACAAGGAGTGTTGGAACATTTCACTGATAATCTTGATAAGCTAAGTATAGCGTTTTTAGCTACACTATAATTAAAAGGGATAAGGTTGCCTGGTGTGACTGGGTTACATTTCAGTCGCCTCCAGCCTTCTCCGACAAAAAGAAATTCCTTAGATTTGGGAGATATTACTGGGAGGTTTAGCCAATCAGCAAGTCTGCTAACCCGTTAAATCACTTTGCATATGCCCCCCCCCCCCCAGTCTTATGGGGAGATTAAGGGGGACATGGAAATCATGAATTTAAAGTGTTTGCCCTGAAGGTGCCAATGGTTTCTGCAATTTACAACAGACGTTTTTTGTAATTTAGACTTTTTTTGGTGCTTTGTTTGTTGCAAAGACCCAGTGTTAGGGTTGACATGGTCATCATATTCAGAAATGCACAGAAGGAAAGGCAATCCTAACTATACAATTCTAGGTTCCATATTAGGAATTATCACGCAGGACATCAATCTTGGAATCTTTGTGGACAATACAGAGTTGAGGATCTTAATCTAAAAAGTAGAATATTATGAATTATTTGGAAAGAAATAGGAAATAAAACTGGGAGTATAATTTCTCTGAGTGGATTCATGATGCACCTGCATTTTGAATAATATGTGCAGTTCTAGCCACCACATCTCATAAAACATATAGCAGAAATTAAAAAAAAAAGAGCAAGAGAAAAAGACAACAAAAATGATAAAATGGATGGAACAATTACCTTATGAAAGGAAGCTGAACAAGCTGGGGCTCTTCCGCTCGGAGAAGAGAAAATAGAGATATGAAATGATAGAGATGTACAAAATTATGTGTGGTGTGTTACTCACAAATAGTATTAGGACTAGAGGACATTCCATAAAACTAATCTGCAACAGATTTAACACAATTTTAAGAAGATATTTTTCCCATCAAAGTACAATTAAAGCATGCATTTTATTGCCAGAGAGGCAGGTCAAGGCATGTGGCAAAGCTGTTAAAAAAAACAAAACATATATGGACAAGTTTCTAGAGGACAGGTCCATTAGCAACTATTAACCAGATAGACTTGGGTGCTTCCATGTCATGCTTCTGAGAGTTAAGAAATAAGGAATAAATTGCCCTATTGGGAGATTCTGGATATTTCCACGTGATCCAGGCTGGCACTGTTAGGCACAAAATGCTGGTCTCAATGGACCATTGGTTTCATCCAACCTGACACATCTTGAGGATACCTCAGTCTGATCTCCATATAGTAATTAAAATATACCTTCACATGTTCTTATAAATCAGCAACATTATCTTTAACATTGACAATAGCAGAGGATATGTAAGCGAATACTAATAGTGCTGCTGCATTTGTCCTGATTGCTACATACTTCTGTGGAAAGGAAAGTATATAATATTATAATGGCAAGAAAATGAATTACGAGGGTAGCTCAACTCTTCCCATGATGTTCAATGAGTTTTCTCAAAAAACATGCAACCTTTATGGAATGCTGTGTGCTCTAAATTTCCTGCTGCTGGTAATCATGAGCAAATTTAGTCACCTTGTTTAAAAAAAGAATTCTTAATATTGCAACCCCCTCCCCCTCAAGAGTTTGAGAATTATGGCGCAAAACCATTTACTGAGGACACTTTTCCAAACTTCTTTAGCAATTGGTAGAAAAAAAACAAAGTTACTCACCTGTAGCAGGTGTTTCTTCATGGAAAGCAGGATAAGTCCTCACATATGGGTAATTTAATCGATGGAGCCCCATGCAGGACCCTCTCTCAGCTCCTTCTAGAAGATTTTAGATTGATTCTTCCATGGATGTGGCTATGCCCTCCCACCTGCCTAGCCTCATTTCTTCAGTCTGGTTACCAGTTAAGCCAGAATACAACTCCGAGGGGAGGAGGATGGGTTGAGAGGTCTTATCCTGGGCCCACAGAGAACACCTGCTACAGATGAGTAGCTTTGTTTTCTCAAATGGACAAGCAGGATAAGTGCTAATATATGGATACCAAGTGCTCAAATAAAGATTAAGATATGAGATTCCCTAGCTACTGGCTACCTCAAACTAATAAGGGAACGAGGTGTCACAACTAGCAGACACTTAAGAACAAATAACTTTTTTAAGAAGGCTCTCAAGCTATCAAAGGAATAATAAGGCTGCATGGAAGAGAAGAAAAAGGGGCCTGGGGGAATGGAGTTGGATTCTAATCCCAAACAGATTCTGCAGAACTCATTGCTTGCATCTGCTGTTGCACTCAGAGTCCCGTTCCCGACTGTAGTGAGATGTGAAATGCGTGGACCAACAACCAAGAAGTTGCAGTCTGCAAATATATTCCATGGAAGTTAAGTGCAGGTGAGCCACCAAAGTAGCCACAGCTCAGGTGTTATGAGCTGTGGTATGGCCTTTAAGCACCTGGGCATAGGTGAAAGAGATGCAATCTGCTTGCCAAATCAAAAAAGTAGGTCTGTTGATGGCAGCTCCCAATCTATTGGGGTCAAAAGAAAAATAATGTTGGGTGGACTTTCTATGAGCTTTAGTCTGCTCCAAACAAGGCCAAGGCTCACTTGCAGTCTAACATGTGCAACACACTCTTCCCTCTTTTGTGAGCATGTGGTTTGGGGAAAAATGTTGGAAGGACCATTGATTGATTACGATGGAAGTTCAACACCACCTTAGGAAGGAACTTAGGATAAGTATGCAAAACCACTCTATTATTGAAAAGTTTTGTAAAGGGTGCATCTATTACTAAAGCTCAGAGCTCACTAACTGTGTGTGCTGAAGTTATTGTCACCAAAAACAAGACCTTCCATGTCAGGGTGCTTCAGTTCACGGGTATCTAGCTGCTCGAAGAGAGCTTTCATGTGCTGAGTAAGAAAAATGTTGAGGTCCCAAGACATTGTAGGAGGCTTAAGGGGAGGCTTCAACAGAAGCAAGCCCCACATGAAATGAATAACCAAAAGCTGCAGAAAGATGGTGGTAGGCACCAACTGCATTGAGGTGAACTCAAAAGGTTTCGTTTTTTAAACCTTTGAAGCCATATGACCTCTGCAAGGAATCTTTTCTGGAAGCTAAGATGATGAGCATAACACCAACTGGCAGGTTCAGGGTAGGCAAAGTTACAGCCTCAAGATCCAAGCTGTGAGGGCAAGGGACTTGATGTTGGGATGTAACAGAGTCCCTTGATCCTGCATAATCAGAGCTAGTGAGTTGCCCAGGTGAATTGCGCCT
Source organism: Ichthyophis bannanicus (assembly GCA_033557465.1). NCBI lineage: Eukaryota > Metazoa > Chordata > Amphibia > Gymnophiona > Ichthyophiidae > Ichthyophis > Ichthyophis bannanicus. The sequence continues at coordinate 274,625,415 of CM066040.1, read as the reverse complement.
TTGATGTAAAGTTCTAGAAGAGGACAGAAAAGGTAGTTACTCACCTGTAGCAGGTGTTCTCCATGGACAGCAGGAATAAGTCCTCACATATGGTTTACATCACTGACGGAACCCCACCTAGGTATGCTCCCCAGCTTCTATTGGAAGCTTTTGGGAGGCTCCACCATGCCTGCCTGCTTGTCTTCTCACCTGCCACGGTGCCATCTTCTTCAGTAAGATAACAAAGCTGCAGCAGACTCCTCGGGGAGGTGGGAGGGTTGTGAGGACTTATTCCTGCTGTCCACAGAGAACACCTGCTACAGGTGAGTCACTACCTTTTCTCCGTGGACAAGCAAGAATGAAGTCCTCACATATGGGGTTCCCTAGCTACAGGCTACTGAAAACCAAGGAGGCCCAAAAGCCCAACAGGGGCGCGGGCACACGGAGAGGAAGGAAATTATGCAGCTTTTGCTCCCTTGGCCGAGTTCTTGCAAATTTCTTCTTAATTTGAAATCTGAGGCGCGCTCAGGTGTGAAAGGACAGTGCAAGCTACGATCAGCATCAGCAGCTGAGAGCAGGAACAAAGGAGGCTCCCGCCCCCCACTGCAGAGGCCAATCATGGCCAGGAGCAGCCACACCACACCACACCAGATTTGAAATCTGAAGCGCGCTCAGGCACGATAGTGCAAGCCCCGATCGGCATCGGCAGCTGGAAGTGGGAACAAAGGAGGCTCTCACTCCTCACTCCAAAGGCCAATCAGGGCCAGGAGTAGCAACAGCACACCGGATTTGAAATCTGAAGCACACTCAGATGCGCCCATGCCTGAAGGCCTTGACAGAGGGTCCTTTGGCGTGGCCCTAAGGCAGGGACCATTAGCAGCTCAAAAGAACACCGATGTCCTACCAAGAATCCCCACCAGCTATACAAGAGAGCTAGTGCCACAATGTAAATAAGTGCCCCAACTAAGAAGCTACCTACACCTGCACCATTACAGAATAAGAGCCTCTGGACCCTAGAACATCCTCAGACCACATCTTCAGCGCACATTTCTGGTCATCCAACAGCCACCCGATAAGACATCAACAGAAGAACCTTGAATCCATTGCAACTAACTAATCCCTGGTAAGCCAACACTACATATCTAACCATGATATTCCACATGCTCATACCCTATAGCAGCGATGGCGAACCTATGGCACGCGTGCCAGCTGTGGCACGCGAAGGCCTTGCAGCTGGCACGCGGGAAGGTCCGCAATCAAAATATGCGGCATTAAAAAAAAAAAAAAAAAGCTGCTGCTGCCGGGGCCGGGGCCGCCGCGGCAGAATCGAGTGTGCCGCGGGGCCCCCCCGCCCAGCAGAGCCTGCCCTCCGTCCCCGGTATCACCTCTCTGAGCTGCCTCCAGTCACACGCGCCGGCTTTCAGAGCGCGAGGGAAGAGTTTCTGCGCGAGGGAGAAACTCCCCTCGCGCTCTGAAAGCCGGCGCGTGTGACTGGAGGCAGCTCAGAGAGGTGATACCGGGGACGGAGGGCAGGCTCTGCTGGGCGGGGGGGCCCCTCGGCACACTCGATT